>OZ007571.1:28579820-29057320 GCA_963931925.1 Onchidella celtica | reverse complement strand
AACGTCTTCAACACCAACCAGAGTGGCACTTCCATCATAAAGTTATTTGCTTAGGAAGATCTGAAACTTAATAATATATTAAATAAATCATTTGTGCTTTTTTTCCTTCGGTATGATTTCATGATCTATATCAACTTAATGAATGAAGTCCATGGTGTGTAGTAGCGAAATAACAGAGCTGGATTTAGACCTAAGCTAAATATAAGAAATATAAGCTATGGCTTAAGGTCTCACAATCCGCAGGGGTCTCACAAAATTCGTGAATTTTCTTTGCGATTTCAGACTTTTATTTAATTGATCACAATAATATGTAAATAATTCCTCATAGCAATATGTTCTTTAAGTAATATAGCTTTTAGTATTGTTTTCAGGGTATATTTCACAATAAGCTAACCAAGCGATATATTTATAATCAGCATATGCAGCCATTTGAAAATACTTTGTATTTTTCACTTTCAATATCTTGCTATTAAATAATCAAAAGGCATTGCATACAATGTTTTTCATATTTTTGTTTTGTTTTTTGTGGCAACCCAAGATTCTGTTTTCCTTTTATTCATACCCGTATGAGATCTGGTGTTACTTTTTAACAAAAGGCCTCCCAGCTTTTAGGGCCTCACCAAGAAATGTAAACTCGGCACTGGGTATTAAAGAAAATCATGGGCGTGGTGTGATGGAGAGGACACATAAATTGAGCCACGGTAGCTATTGTGGCCTTCAACAAAAACCGCAAGCAGACAGTGCTCGGAACATTTCCCTTAAAGTAAGTTAAAAATAATGATTTTCAGGGAAAATATGCGCGGATTTCAGAACTAGGCCTATGTTATGAATCCTGTCTGTTCAGAAACTGAACATTCGATCTTGTTCACGCGGGAATCGGTTTTCATTTTCAGATTTAAATTTTTTTTTTTTAAACCAGTCTCCCGGGGACGTCAGAGCGTAATGCCAAAAATTGACATAAAGCATAAACTTTAACTTTATTCTGCTTTTAAAAACCTCGGAGAGAATCTAGTAATTCATTTGCTTTCTGAAAAGCCTGATTGTGTGCCTTTAAGTTACCCCCACAGTTGAATTACCGTGAGCCAATCGAATATGTTGGTCATGCCACTCTCAAAAAAAAAAAAAAAAGCAATTTAATGAACTACATGATAATTGATATGTATGTTAATATCATTGCCGTGACTGTATTTTCTTTTCTTGTTTCCAGTTTTGCGTGGAAAGGTTTCCTGGTGCTGGGTTTACTGCTAGTTGGCGTGACTGTGACATCTGGAGTCATATCCAGTGTCAATAACTTATCACCCAACATAAACTTGGTGGATCCGTGAGTAACTCCTTGATAATGTATCTTAGACTTACATGTTACAAAATATCTGGTATTAAATTTTTCTCAGATACGTCACTCTATGATAGCTTTGCCTTGGAAACAAAAGGGTAAAAAAGGGATGGAGGAAGGAAAGTAATGAGAAATGGAGAAGGATAATTAGTTACACCAGATTAAAAAAAAAAAAAGATCCATATAAAAGCTGAGCCGCTGAACTCTGAAACCTTACTGTCCTAGAGGAATTAATATGACAGTTGCGAACCTGTCCTCACAAAGATCGCCAAACTCAGTTCTCGGGCAATTGCGGAGGTAAATAAAGCAAATCTGATGTGTTGTCGCTCTTCCAATTATTTTAACTCATTCAGAGCCAATCATCGAGGTATAGATGACATGGGGGAGTTATCAGGACTGTGCCGATGGCCGATAAATAGACGGCATCATTGTTTTGTTGTTCAGGTTCTGTTAGACAGACTTTTATTGTTCCTCTGAAGGGATAATATATCAGCAGAGTAGTGTTCATTTTCTCATGGGAACCACAAAATGATATAATATTCTGACAGTGCCTTGGCTCAAACGTGGAAATTTCCTTGACATTGAACAAGTTACAGGACAGTTTGGGCGCAGACAGCAAACAAGTAGATATTACATGAAGTATGATGAAGGAGATGAATAATTATGATACTACCAAAAACTCTCTTTTAATCCGTTATTTCTGAAGAAAAACAAAAATGCTTGTTTTTCATGTGATAACGTTCTTTCTGGACTTTTGAAGGGTCCCGCCAGTGACAAGTGAAAGGGGTATAAAAAACAAAATATGTGCATATATATTCAAATTTGAGATGTCTTTGTGCTTTAAGCCGCACAGACGTCCTCAATTTCCATATAATTAGAAAGCACGAATTCACAAAGAAACACACTTTGCAATAAACACGTTAAAGGTGTAAAGCAAACAACAACCACAACGAAAATCAGACAAATGTCTCCATCTCCTGCTAAGATGATGACGACAATCACTCTCTACACCGTCATTGCGCCGGCTGTCTCTGCTGTTGATCTACCACAATACAGTCGGTTTAAAAGTAATAAAAGACAAGTGGGCTATCCCGTATCCTTCGAAAATTCGGATTCACTGCATTCTTTGAATGAAAGTTCGGATTTCATCGCATTCTTTGAAAGTTCGGATTTCACCATATTCTTCGAAAGTTTGTAATTCACTGCATACTTCAAAGGCATTTTCCCACCTTTGTGAAAGCTTTCCCTTCCAAGCTAAAGTTACACGCATGGGTTATATCTATAAAAAATATAGACGAGATCTAGGGACAAAAATCCTTACACTTCAGTTTTCTCCAAATTGCTTTTCTTGGGATAGCCCACATGTCTTTTCAACCGATAATAATGATCAATTTTGTGTTTTCATTTCAGGAAGAGTTACTACTTCGACTACTACATTAAGCCTTACTGCCGCCTGGGTCCTTACTTAGTTGGCATGGTGTTAGGATATATTCTACATGTTTCTGATTTGCGCAGCAGAATGAAAACGGTAAGTATTATTTTATCACAATCGAAAAAACAACAAAAAACAAGAAGCATAGAGTCTTCATCGGAGAGTCATTTAGGACTGAACTTTTATGAATTGTGTAAATTGTGATAAAGGCACCAAATTTTTGATGTAAATAGAGCACATCAAAATATACAAAATGAGATACCGAGCAACTGTGAGAGATCTCAGATAAGGAGGCAGGAACCTTTGGAAGTTGGCAGAAACGGGAAAATAAACCACAATCATATAACTGGAATTATAAACGTAATTATGATAAATATGTATAATTCACTGCCTTTTTTGCAAGGTGGAAGATTTGGATCCAGTGGTCTGACCAGTAAACATTAAGATTCACTATTAAATTTTAGGGTTATTTAGTAGCGTGTTCTTCAGTCCAATGGATGTAACACATGTCATATAAATGTTTTCTCAATAGAATGTGTTGTTCCTAGCTGAATAGGCAACAGGGTTCCGATTTCCAAAGTGTTCTTTTATTCTAATTATACAGACTGGCTGGAGTTTCACCCTTTTCTTAACAGGAATTCTAAGTAAAAGTTGGATGTCACATGTATATGTATTACAATTTATACGGTATCTTTTAATAAATCATTGCGTGAAAGAATAATTGGACATTTTAGTTTGAGGAGCCTATGGCGGAAAAAATAAAATGTACACCGTTATGTTCTTTCTGACAGCCTTTTGCTCTTTTGGGTTGGATAATTGCCACGATTGTAGCCCTTGCCGTCGTCTATGGGTTGTACGACCATGAGAGAGGAGAGGTCGAAGTTGCCGCCCTTTACAACGCTCTCCATAGGATAGCATGGGCTGTTGTCATTTGCTGGGTTATCTTCGCTTGCTCGCATGATATTGGAGGTCAGTCTGACATGAACCATTTTTTTGATCGTAATCTGTATATTATTATGAACTGCGCAGATTAAACATTAATATTGTGTTGAAAGTAAATATTTTAAGTAAAAATGCAAAATTAATATTCGACGTCGTGCCATTTGGGTCATAGTCATAATATAACAAAATGTGTTTTTGTTGCTAATCCTATCAAGCTGTCAAGCCGGCTTTACATCAGGCTTAGCGACGTGTTTTCTATGTGCCCCAAATTAAATTCTAAGTGATTTTTTAATGCGGGTAACAGAGTTTGGTTTGTCTGTCATGACCCTTCCCTCCTGTTTTCCTAGTGATCTTTCCCCATATCCTCGTTCCTTCCTCAGTCTATGATCGTTTACTGCGAGCATTGTAAGTTGTCCACCCAGTACTAAATTTCACATTTTGTATAGAAGAATTTGTTGCACACATCCTCTGACATATGTAACCAGTTTATAGTTGATCTCTAGCCTGATAAATTGGATGACATGCCAGAACTCACTGAAAATTATAAGAACAAAAACAAAACAAAACAATTTTGTCCTAAATTGAAACGGATTTCATAATTGTTCATTCGTTGTCTTTTGCTTCTTTGTTCTTTTTTTATTCTTCATTTTATACTGATAGAAGTCGGAGAGTACCAATAAATAATATATCATACGGATTTTCCATTTACTGATACCCAGGTAAAATTGATAAGATTCCAAAAGTAGCGAATTTCCATGGATTTTAGTCTCAACTGATGATTTAAGAAGTAATAACATTCAAGCATTAGATCTAACTTTCAAAAACCACGTTTTCACAATAATTATGGACTATCAAATTATCATTTTTTCCCGAGCAGGTTTCGTCAACAGCTTTCTGTCTTGGACAGGGTTTATCCCCTTAAGCAGACTGACTTACTGCGCCTACCTCGTTCATCCACTCGTCATCAAATATTTCCTCTACTCACAGAGAAATGTCTTTTACATCAACAATACCAACATTGTAAGTTCTTTAGCTGCTCTGCCCAGGGATGGAGATCCCCAACTGAAAATCCCATGCCGATAATGCCAAGCTCTAGGCACCAAAATCCGACAAAAATTGTTGTCATTACCATGTCATGTCACCATTTACTGCTGCTTTTCCAGCAGGATAATTATTTCGAGCAAAATTATTTCGCTCTCTGATTCCCGGGGGAAGATTCATACTGGCAAAAATATTTATCTGGTCGTCTAGTCATCCCCTTAGAATCACAAGGTTCTAACTCAATTTCGTCAACTTTCGGGAAATTGATGATTGAAGTTTCATGTGCTCACAGCTTTAGAGATAAGACTTTATTATTCTTTTTAGTAATAATTTAATAGTCACAAATTACACGCCAATTCCGCTTGATACTTTAACACACACTGGAGAAGGCCTGTAGAAGTTGTGTGTAATTCAGTTCGCCGAAAAGTAGAGAAAGAACCTTGTCATTTTACCGGAGAGCTTTCAAGAGCGAGAAGTGGCCTGTTCAGCTGTATTGTATGCTTTTCCTGCTGCACGAATATATTAGACAGATAGTTTTCGCTAAAAGTTTTGTTTACTGTCTGACTACCCATTATGATTTACGCCACTTTCATGACTGGGGCAACTATACAATATAATATTATTACATGTAGTAATAATGTCAATTGGGAGGTAAGATTTATAATGTATGTTTACTTTTATGATGCACATTTCTATCTCTGATGTCCACAGACCTTCATATTCACTGGTACCCTCACTGTAACATTTGCTGTTGCTCTGCTGGCATTCCTTACTTTCGAAGCGCCCATGCTTGGACTGGAGAAAGTGTTCCTCAGTGATCTATTACCGCATCTGAAAGCATTCTGTGGTAGACTGCTCCACAACAACCGACACCGCAGATGGTTTAGATCACGACACCGGGCAACACAACGACCGTCCTTGTCACGCGAGCAATCCTTGACCTGAAGATGAATCCACAGTGATGGTGGTGAACTGGATCGACGGGACGGATCTACTGGGGTGTCGAGTTCGACAGTGAGAACTGGCGTGCTGTAATTCAGTTTTAAAATGTTTTCATCAGATCGACGTTTAGAAGCTGACATCCATGTTGACATTATTCGGTGAAAATGTGTCACAGATCACAAGAATCAAGTTCACATTACTTGGAAAGTAACAACAGTAGACTGCACAAGCAATGTTATTGTTAAATTTCATAACAAAAAAAATCTCACGAAGTTGCCCATAATGTTGTACAAAATTAATTAACAATACATGTACATGACTGGACTTTATCCTAAGACGCGCTGCGGCCAAATAACGTGGTAAAATGTCTAGTTTAATACTCGTATAAACTTTCTCTCTAACAGTAACACTATACTATCCAGCAGTCCTCTGCAGTGGTCATATTGCCAGATTTTTTTTATATATACTTACTATCATCAATATAACTTAGCCATACAACTGACACAGTTATTACCAGTTAGGGCTGACTTTCTCGTAACGCCTTGACCCTAATGGACGATACATCCGCCAGCTATACAACAAGAAAAATCGCATCAACCCCGAAGAGATGATGACATTAATTTCTTTCCTTAGAGAGAATCGGGTAAAAGTGAATATACAAAATGTACCGTTGCTACAAATGGCACTTATGAAAGAGAGAGTTGTCATCTATGAAACAATATCATATACTAGCTGAGTTACCCGGCCCTGCCCGGGAGAAATATCTTTATCTAGAAAACAACACGCACAATCGGCACACAGATTATGTAGATCTAGGCAGAAAACAACTCACAACTGGCAAAGTAACACCCGCATGGCCCGTGAATAAGGCAGACGGCACAGAAACTCATGCCTTCTAACTTTGAAACGCAACCGGAAGTTTAAAGTCGAAACAAAACAAAGGCAGGAGGGAGGCCATCATTGTTGAGGAGAAAGCATTATTCGATATTTTTAGGCCTATTTTCATTTATTACAAATTTACGATACTTCTCTTTCATGTCAAAGGAATAGACATAGTAGCAAAAAGAACTATCTTTCACATGTAATTTTTTCAGGTCTGGGCATTTCTTCCTCGCAGCAGTGAATTTTTTTCCTTGCTGTTTTTTTATATAGATATATTCATATTATATATTCCGGTACGTGGTGATGCAATAAATGGAATGAGTGTATACGGCCACAAGCCGTTTTATCCTCCTCTTAAGCTGGCTTTTCAAGTGAGAAGCGGCTACGGAAATATCAAAAATCCGTCAAACAGTGAAATACCGGTACAAAGAATGTCTTCATAACCGTTTCCGTACACATAGAAACTCTATTTTTCTTTTCACTGTTTGGTAGATTTTTTGACGTTTCCGTTGCCGTCTCCGTACACCATAAAAATCCAGCTTTATACTGTTATACTTCATGCGACTTGATAATTTCACTACGGTACTCGCAAGCTATCATGCGTTGACATTCTTTCACTGCAAACAAGATTTTACTATGAACGCCGTAAGCGTAATCTACTTCCATTTCCCGTTCATTCAAACCGAATTGTACAGGGTGTCTCACAAAATGTCTACACGTACAAATTACTTGATGTTGTTCGCAACTCTATAAAATTAATATTAATAAAAAGTATTGAACTGCTTGTCATCAGTGTTTGGCCCAGGATGGCCATCAGTCTGAACACATGCCATAAATCAATCAATTACTATCTCATCTGTCCTTATTATATTAATCTATAATTATAAAAGTGAACTTTGGAGGCTATGTTAGCCTACTCCTCCGTTAATACTTAGCCCCTGCGCTTCAAACCTTACAGACGTCGACAGTATCTACATACCCAGGTTTTCGTCATATAAAACATACGAAAACTCCTGTCCCCGAATTTATCAAAATACATTTTTTTCGATCTTTCTATTTTAATTCACCATTTTGAGTGAACCGGAAGAATGATACCATTTTGACGGCGCCGACTGAACGCGGAAGTCTGGTTCCGCACCAAGGAATGAAACCTTTCGTAGAAGGGGTAATTTAATAAAATAATTCTGTGTGAAATTGTGGTGTGACAGTATGGAATCGAAATGCCGGTTTAATATAGCCTAGATCTAGATTATATACGGTTGCGCTTAATACTGTACATGGAAAATTTGCAAGATACATGTATATCTTGCGCGGGTCGGCTAGTTCGAAATAATTATATGTTCACTGTATACATTTTTGACGCATCTGAATTGACTTGATTTTATTGAATAACTATTCAAAGGATGTGTACATGTTTAAGACATCCTTTAAATACGGATCGGAATTGGGATATAGTACATTTTAAATTTTATACCAAATTCCCAAATTTATCAGAATTAATACACAGTGCAATGCAAAACGATATAAACCGTAACTGTCTTTCATGAGTGTTTTTTAATTTTAAGCACTAAATTCTGATAGTACAGACAAGATCTGTCTTATTAAAAATTTATAACTTTGTAGATCTAGGTAGAACCCGCGCGGGTACCGATAATTCAAGTTGTGCTAATAAAAAAAACCCAATTTCACTATTATTTTATTTATTACATGTTTTTTACCTCATAGATCTGTCCATTGGGTTTGCTAGGACATGATAAATGGACAGATTTTTTTTTCATTTGTTATGTAGTACAGCTGCGACCATCTTGGATTTTGATCATTTTGTTTTATTTTTTTTATTATTATTATTTTTTTTTGGATAGTTTTTGTATCAATTGTTCTGAAACTTAGGATCTGGTAACTTAGGACAAACATACAATTTTGTATATACGGGTGGTTTCGAAATTCATTCATCCTGTCCCTCATAATTCACTGGAACTAGTGTAACAACTTGCTGCCTTTAAGATTAATTTTTTTTTAACATTAATTTTCCTCCATTCAATAACATTTAACAATCAAACAAACATGGATATAGATTGCCATTATGCTCAGAACAAATGTGTGATATACGGTACATGTATATATATATTACATGTATATAAATTTATTGAATTGACAAAAAAACATTTGTACACGTGTTTATCTGTGTGCATGGTGTTTGTGTATTTCGTTGCAGTGTGCATCTTTCTCATCGTTGCTCGTGTTGTGTATGCGTGTGCGTGCCAAGTTTTATTTCCCTGTGCGTCTGGTCCACGGCCGTTTCTTTCACGAGTGTACTGTATCTTGTGTCACTCTTCTCTTGTTGTATGCTCATCGCGTCTCACTGTGCCGGGGCGTGTTTTTGTTCGTTTATGTATATATATCTCCGTGTTGTAGTTGTACGGACGAATATTGTCCGTGGGGTGCCTCACAGTCTGCCCGTCCCCTTAATTTTTTTCACGGTCGTTTTCGCGGGGACGCGCAGGTTGAGAGAGAGAGAAAAAAGTCTCTCTCTCTCTTTCCAACTCTCTTTTTATCCCCACCAAACACACACATGTAGAGCGAGCGAGCGTGAAAGAGAGAGAGAGAGAGAGAGAGAGAGAGAGAGAGAGAGAAGTGCCAGAATTGATGAAAAGTCAATAATTTATAAAAACTGTTCTATTCATCGTACGAGAATGGTGTTTGGTATCAAATCGATAGTAAATTTACTGCTTTTCCCGATTTTGTCATCAAAATGGCCAAAAGAAGATTTTCTTTGTTTAACTTTGAATTTACCGCGTCAAACCATTGGCTTTAGATAATTTTTCAGGCACCTCCTGATATTTTGGCTTAAGTCCTGGCTCGGAGCCCGGCTGTATGGAATCGCCCACACACGTTCAGTTTTTTATAAGTTTTACAGAATCTGGGTGAGGCTGTAAGCTAGGCTTGAACGTGTGTGTGTGTGTGTGTGTGTGGGGGGAGGGGGGCTTTATAACTTGTGGCGTAAATTCTGAAAACTGAGGATTAAGTTATCAATAACGTTTTTAACATGTCTTATCTACTAAGTCTGACAAAGACAGGCATTCAATTTTTTCATCCCCTGAAAACTTTATAAAAACCCAGTTACGACAGTTTTTCACCATGCGATCTTCGATGTGATCGGTGGAAACAAAACAGGTCACTCTCCCAACCGGCATTTTTTTTTTCATGCTACATAATAGTAATTGTTTGTTTGTTTTTCACCCTGGGAAGCTGGATGTCCACTCATGGTCAAACTGAAGCTATTCAACAAGTTTTAAATCCTCCCTCTGTCTGTGTGTGTGCGTGCGTGAGTGTGTCTGCATGGGTGCGTGTGTGTTTCTGTGTTTGTGTAATAAATATGACGAATTTTATACATATCAATGACCTTCCTCCATTTTTTTCTCTTTCCCCCTATTTCTTTTCTTCCTTGTATGTTTATATAACGTTTCTTTTTTTTAAAGATATTGTGTGCTCTTTCATGTCTGTCTATCTATCTGCCTGCATGTTTCTCTCCCACCCCCCTTTCTCTCTCTCGCCCTCTCTCCATCTATCTTTCGCTCACTTCCCTCTTTCCCACTCTTCCCCTCTCCCCTTACTCTCTTTCTCTCTCACCCTCCCTTGTTTCATTGTCCTCTTGGCAGTAAACATTTCAGTTCAACAAAATATGGATCGTCAGTATCTGTGTGTATTTTCATGAATATGTGTGTTTTAATTCATTTAGCACCTACACCGCCAGGAAGCAAACTTCATACAACATATTCTTTTTTATGTACACATGAAATCTATTTTTTCATTTGTTTCTTCCAGTTTTATTAATTTCTCATTTGCTACATAATGCATACAGTGTTAATGATATTGGCGCGGTAACAATGGTATGAGGATCACAAAAGATGAACAGCGATAATGTGCACAGAGAGTTTTCACTTTACATTATTCTACATAAACTCCAAATATAACACCTGTTGCGTATAACTCATCATTTTTGTAAGTATATTCAGCAAAAGTGTCAAAATTGGGATTCCATACACAGCGACTTGCCAGGGAAACTGCAGCATGTTTTGAAGGACCCAGCACTACAATGCTCACATACTTGTATCTGGGAATTCCCAGTTCTTTGGCTTTCTCTTTCATCTGTTGGTGAAAGAAATACAATTAATTAACAAATTAGTTTCACTCTTAGCATGAGATGTATTAAAAATTGGCCATTGGACATCAACAAAATGAAAATTAAAAAGTTTAAAATCTATTTTATCTGATCGTGCGCTCAGCATTGGTGTAAATAATTATCTTTTGTTTTACTCCTCTAGTGCACTGTTATTTATGTCTCCATTGTCACCAAACTTGTGATTAGTCCATATATTGTCACCATTTTGAATACAAATAAGTTAAAATTGGGTTAAGCATCAATTCTGTAACTACAAGAAATCCAACCCTGTAGAGATAGAGTCGAGACTTAAAATATCTTGGAATCCATGTCGACTCTCCAAACTCTACTGGCACGTTCATACCACCTCAGTTCACCCAAAGGCAAACAAACGTATGCATTTCTTGAGGAAAGTTAGGTAAATTAATATAGATAAAACACTCATTCAGATGTTTTATAAATCAACTATCCAGAGTGACATTATATTTTGTATTACAGCCTGGGAGGGTGAGGGGGGGGGGGGGGAGTGGTGCAAAGGAGCACGACAAGAGCAAAATTAACAACTCTATTATCAAAAAAGCTTGCCATCTAGCTAACAGTGAACAGCGAATACGTGAACTTTGATGAGTTATTTGTGCATTCGTGCAAACAGAAACTAAAATCAATTCTAAATGATAGCTCCCACCCCTTTTTCCATCAAATAGAACGATCCCAAAGAAGTGGAAGAATATTGTATTTAAAAACAAACAGAGGGCACTATAGACAATCTTTTTTTGCCATCGGCAATTCGAGGTAGCAGTGTTTTCTGATGTGGTATGCTGTTGTTAATTTTTCCTAATGGATTGTTCTTACAGTGCGCGTGTGTGTGTGAGCAATGTTCTTACTTGTTGGTTATGCTGTGTGAGCAATGTGCATGTGTGCGGTGTGTGTTAAAGACCTGTAGGTCTTAGATATTGCATTTGTACTGTTACTGATGCTGTGACTACAAATTTCCTGGAAACAGTATAATAAAGTCATTATCTATCTAATCTTATCTTATCTTATTATCATTTGTGTCATCAAAAGTATAGTGTAAACCAATCAAAAATATGAAAACTCTGATTGTTCTATGACATCAAGTAAAACTATCCATTTAAAATCGATCAACGTGCCTTTATAAATTTTTAATCAGTGAATCACATGAAAATATTCAAAAAAAAAAAAAAGAAAAGAAAAAAGCTAAACAATAGCAAGAAAACGCATGCTGAAAATGCCAGGAAACATGAACCATCGTTTAACCTATTGTGGTCCAGATGTAACCACACATCATGATGCTTTCACTTTTCCTCTTTTAACAGCAGTGAAAAATATGATGTAAAATGATGCAACTCACCCTCTCAGCTAGGGATTTGGTCATGGTACCACTGTTTTCTGTGTATTTGCTGTCTTTTAAATTCTCTGTCAGAACATCTCGGATAATCTGTGGCATATATGAACTTTGCTGTAGACATGATTATAACATTGACACTAGAGATGTTACTCACTATTTAACAAACGAGAAGATTATGTCAACAATAGCAGAGAACTGTGATGCTACTAGACTGGAAGTACAGATAATGGACAAATAATGCAAACAAACCAGTAGGTATTGTAGGGGTGATGATGGTGCCGGTAGCCACAGTAGTAGATTTGTGTCATGGAAGAGTTAACATTGCTGATGGTAGCAGATGCAATCGCAGTGGTGATATAGGAAGACGCAATGGTAGTAAAGATAATAGACACGATAACATGGAACAGCCGAGGTGTTTTGCGTTCATATCAGAGAGCGGCAAATTCATGGGAGACATAAACAACTGCCTATTTTACAAAGTCATATAGAGAGAAAATACCGAGTTTTGTTCACTGTTGGGCTGCCACTCATTGCCTTGATTGAAGTACCTTACTTTGTATATATATTTACTTCAATCGCTATAGGAAAACGTTGGCCATTTTTGTAGTTGTGGAAGCACCGTAAAAAAAATTGTAAACATTAATCTATCATTATGTGAGAGGATGAACGATTTTTATTTTTATTTGAATAATGTGCTTTCATTTGAAAGCACTTTGCGTGACTGGTTACGGCTTCTCGTGGAGGTTTATGGGCACTCGTCTGGTTGCCATTACTTGAATTACTTCCCTTGTGTGCGGTATCGCGGGACCAAAGAAGATAGAAAAGAGGGACCATTGCCGTGTGGAAGCGCGCGTTTTCATTCGTCAGTTGGAAATTGTGACCAGAGGGTATTCAGCTCCTGTATCATGTCTAAAAGTTACGTTTTCTTTCTTGTTAACCGTCAGAAAGACAGGAACTCGAGTTCGTTTTCAAGAGTATGCAATACCCTTTCAGTATAGTATGGGTGCTCATGATAACTTTTGTTACTAACCGTGATACATGTTGATGGACTAAAATATCCCTCAGGAGTTTGTCCATGTTTACTTATCTCGTCACCTTTGAAAAGTTATAGGCCTATTACAACTACTACAGAGTTTCTGGACAAAGTAGCCAGTTAGAATTTTAGTAGGAAGCTCCTTTGTCTTGATACCAATTTTATTGTACTTCGATGCACGTATCCCAGTGAGATCGTCAATAATAGAGTCCCAGATTTTAGATCACCGATAAATCCAACCTGGGCCAAACGTATTAACTTGTAGCTTGATAGAACGATAGAGTATCTTCTGCAGTTTTACGGGATATACGTTTGACTTCTGTGCGTGCAGTATTAGTCGCACTGGGAATTTTTTATGTCGGTACCCTGACAAATTATTCGGGTTTAGGCCCTATGCCAGAGCATTCAAACTATCGATCACTGGGCCTACTCCCTACCATGTCCGAGCAGGCACTATAAAAAACGATGCGATGTCGGGGTAGGGAAGCACTTCCATCAAAGACGCCGAGACCAGCTGACCAGCGTTGCGCCAGTAAAGCCAGACCGATATAGGTTCAGAAGCTAGCTGACGCTTGCTGCACCGCCCCGCCTAATAGAGGCCACCAAATTCTGCCACCGAGCCACTAGGCGCTTTAGGTGAGAAGAATTGTACTATATAATTTCAACAACTGCACATAGAGCCCACCTACATTCGATCCGTTTATATAGTGCAATTCTTCTCACCTAAAGCGCCTAGTGCCTCGGTGACAGAATTCGGTGGCCTCTATGTTTGTACCATATAGTACAATTCTTCTCACCTAAAGCGCCTAGTGCCTCGGTAACAGAATTCGGTGGCCTCCATGTTTGTACCCTAAGGCATGACGCGGTAGCACAAGACAAGAGAAATTTAGGCTCATGGGTTGTTGTTGTTGTTTTGGTTCCTTTAAAAAAAAATAAATAACAGTATCAACGGAGAACATTTGTTTTCTTTTTTGGTTGTGTATCCCTAAGAAATACTAGAACCCACTGCATTTAAGTAAGCCTACATAGCCACTCGTCCGTCCTGCAATTAGACCAAAGTACTCTGCGTCATAGACTCCGGCCTCCATCAGCGCGAGCTCGATTTCTTAGAGGTTGGAAGAAGGGGCCGTTCCGTTTTTTCTATTTATTGTCACTGGCGACAGGGAAATAAATTGGCGCAAAAACAAAAACAAACAATAAAAATAAATGATAGCACTAGCATAGGAGTTATATCATTCAATTACACGAGGAAAGTCTGCGAACAATAAACGACACAACCTTAAAGCTGAATTTGATTTGATCCCTACTTTTCACTGACCGTTTCCAGTTGGCAAGTTGTCACTTGTTTGCAGGGCGCTAATTGGTAGGTGTTTTCATGGTATTCAATGTCTCGACCGACATGTCCGTCACGTGACGCAGCCGAAGTCAAGATGAGTGCTGATCGGATATTCCCGATGCTTCCGCCAGCACCTGAACTGGCCAGGGATGGCTTGCGAGAAGCCGCGAATGAGGGACGTCTCAAGGTGGAGCTCATCTACATGAGAAATGATATGAATGTGAACAGAGAATAGACATGCACTGTTATTATTGTTGTAATTATTATTATCATTACTACATGCATTACCTATTGTTTCTCAGTAATTGTGCTGTTTTAGTAATGTAAAAAAACAAAATGCCCCAGTTCAGACAGAAAGGAATTATTAAAATTTGTGCAAAAAAGTTAGATCAGTATAGACGCCGAGATGTTAGCGTTATTCGCAAAATTCTGCAACAGACAGATTTTTATTGATTTCTTACTTTAACATTTACTAGCACTTTTTTGTGTGTTAATTTCTAGACATAACAAAAAATACTTCCTACCAACTGTATCTGTGCCATGTAGAAAGGGCAACACTTCAGACCGAAAAGAACTTACACAAGACATTCGTTTGGTATAGGTGCAGGGAGGACTACGCACGGCCGATCAGAAAAATCAGCGACTTTATTTTATTAATGAAATGTGTATAACGACCATTTTATTACACAGGCTATTGTAACACCAGTTAATGACATGGCCAACTGATCAGCCCGTATTCTGTTACCGCATGACACGAAAATCCACAGGTTACAAGGGAAACATCTGAATAGGCGATGGCGATCACATTGCAACTATTTCGCATAGACTTGGTTCTCATTAAGCTCAGCCCCCCTGGTTAACTCAATCAGTGCCACTCTATGCATATTTGTAAGCACTTAAGCCTAAAACATTGACCCCACAGAACCATAAAGTGCTCACCCAAGGCATTTCTCCTGGGTAGTCAATAATACACTTCTAACAAATTATTATTTTTTTTCAAAGAAAGGGAATTAATTGAGTGCAAAGTCAACTTGTTCTCTCCATTCTTCTGTCGTACCGGTACACTATAATTCACTACTCCCCTATATCTACAATGAAAACCCATTGATTCTGATGTAAGTGTTTTTAATGTTCTCACCTCAACTTTGGTATCTCTTGTCCTGCGGTTAACTCGTAGCAGCTGAGATTATGCCTCTGTATTACAGGTATTTACGATTATTATTGTGAGTGCAAATGGTTCCAAGTTCCCTTCCTTGAATACTTCCAAGGAAACAAGCAATGGTGTCACGTGAAGGAAAGAGTCCTGTACACTCTCACAGCAACGATCTCAGTCCATTTTGTTGAGTCCACATTAAATGTCTGTCCCCACTAAACCAACTCACCACGAGCTAGCAGTACACATCAAACATACTGACACTTGACAGTTTATACTCGCAGTTGGCCAATTATCAAAGTTTGCCTCATGTCAATATTTCAAAGTATTCACACTAATTTCTTATCATAAAACTGTGCCTTCAATTCCCTCCTGGCGTCGACGTGGCTCCAAGTGTCAAAGTTCTGTAAGAAAATGGGGGGAAAAATGGGATTATAAAAGTAAAAGGACAAGGGGACGCTTGGACATAGTGCGTAAATAAAAAAGCAATCAACTTTCACACAATTATATCGTCATATTTTGTTTTCACTGGCAACATCTGCTGGACTTCATAGAATTTTTCTAAAATAGTTGTTGCAGACATACTGACACAAACAAAACAAAAATAACAGTTTTTGTTTTTTTTTTTCTCAAAATTTCCGTTTTAAAACCACGCAGAGACAGAAAAATCTGAACCATGTATAGTAATTTTAAACTAGCATACTGCAGTGTGGGGATTCAGTGTGAACTGTAGTCAATGCTCAGCATGACTAATTTAACTGCAGTTGAAAAAAAATAATTATGAGGTATACTTCTGAAATACCCGGATTCCAATACTCGTGGTGATTTTTGGTCACTTCTAGATAATTTGTCTTTTTTCGCAACGGAATAGGGAGGTCTTGAAAAAAAAATAATAATAAAAGATTGATTGATCGATTCTATCTTCTCCCACACTGGCCTCCTGTGTTTAACCTTCTCCGTATGTAGCTTTTTCCCTGCAATCCGTACGTCACAGTAACATTCATACCATACTGTTCCAGTTAGAAAGAGAGAGAGAGAAAAAAAAAGGCGTAACCGCACGTCATGGAGGATATTATCAATAATGGTTACCACACTGTGGCACACACAGAATAACACGATTTCACTCGGTCCCTCTGCCTTGATCACAGTTGTTGTCAGCTACATACGAGGGACTAGACTTATTTTATCAGAAGAGAGATTGTGGGCGTTAGGCTTTCCATAAAACGGCATTTCTACTCCACTGATTTATGAACATTCCTACTCCACTGGACACACGGTGGTCTAGAGGCAAGGTGCTCGCTCCTCATGCCGAAGGTACCGGGTTCAATCCCCGGTCGGTGCAGGCATGTTGGAATTTGCGCACGGTACACTCGTTAAAGATACATTGGCATGTAAAGTCGAGAAGAGCAGGCCGAACAAGGCCGCTGCCCGGGCAAAATTCTAAAAAACTAATCCCTACCATAAAAACACACAGAAACAAGAAGAAGAAAAATAAAAGAAGAAAAGTGAGATGTAAATGCCCAAGGGCAGAGAACGTCCTGAAATAAAGATCTTAACGCTGATGACATCAAATTGTACCGAGCAAATCAGACTATTGTAATGGTCCAGTGAGGACAATATGGCAAAATGAAGTTTACCTTGTGTGTTATTTCTTAGATCATGGTTTATTTCCTGATCACTGTTGCATGCACTGGATGGAATCAACCTGAGAAAATAAAAAAGATTTATATAATATTATATGGTTCGCGAGTTTGCTCGGGTCTTTCACCATCATAACGAAAAACCGTTTGATTTGTAGTTGCTTTTATTCCTGCTTGAATAAGAATATGATAATAATCATACTATAACGGAAGTGAGAGGGTAAACATGTAAAGAACTTAAACTTCCTGACTATGTGACTGAAAATAATCAAATGCCGTAAATTTCCTCTTTTTTTAAACGGTAAATTACAAGAACACACCCATTTGGGGAAAGAATATATCTTTAATATTTGCTTAAGAAAATTTTCAGCCATAAAAGAGTGGAGATGCATAATAATAATAATAACAATAATATTAATAATATAGTAATAATAATAATAATAATCATAACACTAGGTGCCCAAAGGGTTAAAACGGGGCCAAATCAATGTATAAGTGTTCGGTGTTGGACATGGCCGTTCTCTCCTGCTGAGAATTTATCAGAGGCGAGATAGATATGTAATTGTGTTGTGAATCCAGCCACTGTATGTACAATAACATGATATCTGACTTAAGTCACGATAGTTGATCTTACAGAGCCGCTGTGAATTAATTAGTAATCCCGCATTCCAATCTTGGTAAACTGATTTGTGAGAGGGGAAAATCTCATATTGCTGTGTTACAATACACTAATCTTCAATCCATTTATTTTTTTTGTTAATTAGAGTTACACTGTTACATGGTTTACCCTGCATTTTAGACTGAACTCCTGTACATGCACGTAGTTTAACACCAATTTCGTGAAACTAGAAATCAATTAATGCAAAACTAGATTTAAAAAAGCTCGAATATACATTTATACCTTCACTTGTTTGAATTCTCAGTGTGGACAATTTTCTCGTGGAGTGTGAGATTATTAAGGCCTCTTCACCTCTGATATTTCAATTGTTTCGCTTATCCTTTTGAAGGCCTTTCTCACTATCTCCGTAGGCAATATAAATGTTTACTTAATATTATGTAAAAAAAAAAAAATCTGTGGGGTCGCAGCTTTGCTTGAAGCAAAGTCTTTGGGCCACCATACATTGGCGGACGTGCTAGCTGCGCTCCAAGAACGGCAAGTTTGGGACTCGCAGACGATAAGGACCCGCATTTGTTACACATTCTACGTTGTTTTGTTTTTTTTTGTATTTGTTTGAGTTTTTTATTTATTAAATTGTCTATCCTGTTACATTTTTTTTCCTGAAGAAGATTAATATGCCGAAATCTTGATTTGTTTTCCGTGTTCCTTTGGGTTTGATTGTATCTTTTATGTCTTATGGGGGCGGGGGCTTGTTACATACAACATTTTCGTTATGTGGCATTTTAACAACTGTTTACTTAATATCCTACAGGGCTGTCATTCAAACATTATGCATGGTTCAGATGTGTTCGATTTTAGAACAGATATGAGCAACATATGGCCCCCTGGAAGTTGAGTTTAAAATTATTTTGCACACAGGTCACTGAGCTATAAAAAAAAAAAAAATGAAGACACTAGTATAGCACAAACACGCATCTCCTCCACCCAAACAAAACAAGGAATTTTCTCTTGGAAGTCAAAATTCAGTTAATGAAAAACGTCATTTTTGGTAGGGCTATAACACGAAATGAAAGTGTCCGGCCCTTTACATCATCTTTTTCAAAAAAAAAAATCTGGCCCTCGATATATCTAGGGGCATTTGCCATAATGTTCTGTACGACATTTTGCCGATTTTCAGGTTTTGCTATGAAAGTGGTTCTCTCACTTCCAATTAATTATTATGTATAGTGACATATATGGGTGAATGTTTCGTGGGCATTTTTATGTAAGTTTCGATTTTGAATCGAATTGAACAAGACCCTGGCTTTACACAATTCTGCAAACATTCAATCTTCATTTTCTCGCAAAGGCAAAAATACACATAAAACAATATGGAAACTGCCCGAGGATATAAACGTTTGCCCACGCTTGTTCAAGGAGAAACTTTCAAATATGCAAGAGGCAGATCACAATTAATTTTACAGTAAGATGCACTGATTCATATATCGCTGATACAGCGAAAAAGGCAAGTCACATAATATCATATATCTATAGGTATCAATATCTGTCTTATGAAGTCTTGGCAATCTTAGGTTGAGATGTCCAGGAAGGGAGACAATTCAATACCACTAATCCCCCTTTGTTGAGTGCAAGACCCGGGCAAAATAGTGTGCAGGTCACGCGGAGGACTTCGGCCATTGATACCCCCAATAGGAGCTTGACTCGATCAACTAGTGTATTGGAAAGGATTACGGTGGTTATGTTTTGATTAGCCGTGCCTTTGGTAAGTACAGGTGCGTTATAGCAGGCTTAATGTTCGCACGGCGCCGTGTGTCTTATCAAAGGCAGTCTACACTATTGTGTTGCAATGACGTCATCCAGGTAACATTAAGACCTCGTGTGACAATGACATTTCGCTCGTTAATGGTAAACTGATAACGTCTGGCATCAATAACTATGGTATTATTTCATTATTATCATTAATCATTATTATATCATTATTCACTATTATATCATGATTCTTCTATCACCATTACTACACTAGGTATTACTATTTCGGCTATTACTGCGATACTTGTACCACCATTGTATTCCACTATTACTACAACTACTATTGCTTAGACTTCTACAAGTGTAAGTGCAATGATGGGCGTATCATGAAAGTATTGAGAAGTTATTGTCAGAACCTCCAAGCAAACAATTAAATAAGGCCTAATCTTCTTGTGCGTACCATTGGTCATCCATATGTACGAATTTCGACCGGATGTCAGTAAATGGTGAATTTCATTCGAAAATAAAGAAGTTCATACCACTATTACTTCTATTCCTCCTCCTCCTCCTCCTTCTACTACTACTACTACTACTACCTTACTAGAACGACTACTCAAACTCTACTGATATGGCCAGTATCACTGTTTCCTACAGCTGCAATCACCATCATTACTTTAACACCTACTAACAATCACTACTCTGTTACCCCATTCTTCTCCACTATCTTCGGTAACTAACTAGATACCGTTTCAAACGACACTCCCACCTCTATCTACAGCAATTGTCATCACTATTAGTACTTCATCCGCCATTATTACTACTGCTATTGTAACTCCTGTCCCCCTTCCCCCCACCCCTCCCCCAACCCCTTCCCGCTTCCTTGTTTGAGTTTGAGTTTGGCGCAAGCACCACGCCATAGCAAATGTCATACTGTGCCAGGAAAAAGTAAGACGATAGCTAGCTAGCTAGACAGAGCATAACGGAACGATGGGACAGGAGACCCCACCACAAGCACCCACCAACCACCCATTTCCCGTGTCTACCACAGTTCATGGTAAACTACTGCTGTATTGATAAAGTAATAAATGTCCACCGGTTTGATATGGTGAAAAATAAACGAACAAGAAAATCATGATTAAATGGATCTGCAATGTTTAGCAGTTGAATATCAAGACTTAATGGCGCCTTCTATAATTTGTCCATAAGCATCGATTATTACATTCAGCTTAGTTATCATACATACTAGATTGTTTCAATTATTGGCCGTCTTCGAAATGTACATTGCAGATTTGTAAATGGTCGCAATATATATAAGATCTGTCATCGAGAGAGTCAAATGTTTTGACAAAATAACTAAGCATGAGTACAATGACAGGATCGAGTAGGGCTTGAAGATTTTGGTGTAGAAGGCACTTTTCGCAGATATTTTGGCATCGTGACACTGATTAGTCCAATCGTTACTCGTTGCATTTATTTTCATGCTGGTGTATTGTTGTTATTATGCCAATATCGCGTATAACAGATTCGTCCATGTGTGTATTAGAAGTAAGTGCAGCTCTATGGCTATTTAGACAGTCTGAACAGGCTGTTCCAATAAGCTTTTTGGAGAGTTCCAAATGCAACCATAGAAACCAAAACAACCAAACAAACAAGCAAAATATAAAACAAGGAATAAACCCAGAAAAGGAGACACAAATGCTTATGGCAACGTTCTTTGAAACCAGCACCTCCGACCAAAAATGCTCCTGCTGGGAAGACAAATATCAGTCAAAGCAAGGGTTATGCCAGCACCACAGCATGGCTTCTAGATTCCAATGAATCCACACAAATCTTTGATCAGGTAATCACAACAAATGAACTGATCAGAATAGAACTGATTTCACCCTAAATAATAGAACGAATCAGCTCAGCAAAGATTTCGGCCGTCTCTAGAAAATGGTGAGCAAAGTCCCCCCGTGCCCAGCAACTCGTGTAAAAGTAAACACTTGGAGAAAAGCCATTTATCTAAGATAAACCCCTGTCAGTCTGAATGCAGGTAATCTTGAACCCCATAATCCCTGTTTTGATAAGGCAGGTCAGTAAGTCCTTGACGGGTGGGAAAATGAATACAATAATTGATAGGTCTTTGATACCCGTAGGCTTCAAGACTGCACAGCTTTATCATTGTGCAATTTTTTGATAACTTACTCAAGAGGCGAACAGTTTGTTATCTGAAGATGAAAGCTTTCTTGTGTTTGTAAAGAAAACAACGCATTTTCTGAGATATGTCATCGTGCTCTGGCGAAGTGTTTCAAGTGCCATGCCCCCGATCAATCGGCTGGACGGATATACAGACATGCACACAGAAATAGATATATATATATATGTATAGACAGAGAGACAAACAGACTGATAGTTCGCATAAAATTTGAGAGTCTAATTTCTGGAACTCTAAGATATGTTGCTGTTATATACCCCTTCCCCCTCTACCCCCACCTCCCATACAGTATTTACTGCCCACAATAAATTCGTTCATGCCTCCCTAACAACAAGTGTTGGAAATTAAACTTTCTCGCGATAGACCCGTACAAATCTTACCACAGCGATAAGAAGCGAGTTAAAAATTAAAACATTATCTGGTGGTTAATGCTGTGAATATCGTATTACTGACCCACCTCCGAATACTCTTTTGAAAAACTCTGTTTGTTCACGGCTTAAGTTAACAAAGTATTAAGAAAAACATGCAGAGAAAGGAACGGCAGGGGTGTTTCCTGATGAAGGGAAAAGGACACGATGACCTAAGGCCAAGGGCTGTGCTTATCTTTAATTTTTTTGAATTCTTAAATATTTTCTTTCAATTGTACTCGTTTTTTTTATTCCTACAAAGAAACCTCGTGGACTGAAAAGCCTGACGTGTTGTTGCTTTTCCTTTTCAATTCTGATTCATTATGACGTTTCTTTTTGGTTTCTCACGCAGGGTTTTGTAACAAATGCCATCACATTTTAACGGTTTCAGTTGTTTGTGTTTTCTTTCCTCTTCACCCTAGCATACTTTTCATAAAAAGCTGTTATTTTAAAAGCCTTTTAGGGTGCAGCCACTGATATGGATTTTCTCATTAGCAATACAGAACACCGTGCCATTAAGAACGAAGAACTTGCGGAACTGGCGTTGTGGTGTTGCTAAGAAGCCGGAGTGGCGTGTCATGATTATTTCATTAGCACCCGTAGCAATTTCACACTTGAGATTCATGCTACGGAACATTGACCCTGAGCTCAGGAATGTCCATGTCCAATTGTGGAGACCAGTGGTTCTCAACCGTTTTGAGGCATTCGACCCCTTTAGGCTCCAAATTTTCTGTCATCGTCCCCCACCAAAAAAAAAAAAAAAAATCCTTACCCAGATCCAGCAGTTCACAAGAAGACAGTCTACACACAAATTATGATGTTACGTTTTTCAAAGCCATATTAATGACAACAGGTGTGTTGATTATTCATTATAAAACAGAAAACATTCTCTATCAGTTGCACTGAAAAGAAATGGGCCTTCTCTGTTCATAAAACCCAACTAAGCATGCTGACCTGAATTTGCTCCCCTCCCCTCCCCTCCCCCCTCCCCCCAAACATAATGTTCTGTTCATCCCCCCTCTCCCCCTCCCTCCCCCGAAACATAATGTTCTGTTCATCCCCCCTCTCCCCCTCCCCCAAACATAATGTTCTGTTCATCCCCCCTCCCCCCTCCCCCAAACATAATGTTCTGTTCATCCCCCCTCCCCCCTCCCCCAAACATAATGTTCTGTTCATCCCCCCTCTCCCCCTCCCCCCAAACATAATGTTCTGTTCATCCCCCCTCTCCCCCTCCCCCAAACATAATGTTCTGTTCATCCCCCCTCCCCCCTCCCCCCAAACATAATGTTCTGTTCATCCCCCCTCCCCCCTCCCCCAAACATAATGTTCTGTTCATCCCCCCTCCCCCCCTCCCCCCAAACATAATGTTCTGTTCATCCCCCCTCTCCCCCTCCCCCCAAACATAATGTTCTGTTCATCCCCCCTCCCCCCCTCCCCCAAACATAATGTTCTGTTCATCCCCCCTCTCCCCCTCCCCCAAACATAATGTTCTGTTCATCCCCCCTCCCCCCCTCCCCCCAAACATAATGTTCTGTTCATCCCCATCCCCCCCTCCCCCAAACATAATGTTCTGTTCATCCCCCCTCCCCCCCTCCCCCAAACATAATGTTCTGTTCATCCCCCCTCCCCCCCTCCCCCAAACATAATGTTCTGTTCATCCCCCCTCCCCCCCTCCCCCAAACATAATGTTCTGTTCATCCCCTCTCCCCTCCCCCCTCCCCCCAAACATAATGTTCTGTTCATCCCCCCTCCCCCCTCCCCCCTCCCCCAAACATAATGTTCTGTTCATCCCCCCTCTCCCCTCCCCCTCCCCCAAACATAATGTTCTGTTCATCCCCCCTCCCCCCTCCCCCCTCCCCCCAAACATAATGTTCTGTTCATCCCCCCTCCCCTCCCCCCTCCCCCAAACATACTGTTCTGTTCATCCCCCCTCCCCCTCCCCCCTCCCCCAAACATAATGTTCTGTTCATCCCCCCTCCCCCCTCCCCCAAACATAATGTTCTGTTCATCCCCCCTCCCCTCCCCCCTCCCCCCAAAGATAATGTTCTGTTCATCCCCCCTCTCCCCTCCCCCCTCCCCCAAACATAATGTTCTGTTCATCCCCCCTTCCCCCTCCCCCCTCCCCCCAAACATAATGTTCTGTTCATCCCTCCTCCCTCCTCCCCCCAAACATAATGTTCTGTTCATCCCCCCTCCCCTCCCCCCTCCCCCAAACATAATGTTCTGTTCATCCCCCCTCCCCCTCCCCCCTCCCCCCTCCCCCAAACATAATGTTCTGTTCATCCCCCCTCCCCCCTCCCCCCAAACATAATGTTCTGTTCATCCCCCCTCCCCCCTCCCCCCAAACATAATGTTCTGTTCATCCCCCCTCCCCTCCCCCCTCCCCCCAAACATAATGTTCTGTTCATCCCCCCTCCCCCCTCGCCCCTCCCCCAAACATAATGTTCTGTTCATCCCCCCTCCCCTCCCCCCTCCCCCAAACATAATGTTCTGTTCACACAAATTATGATGTTACGTTTTTCAAAGCCATATTAATGACAACAGGTGTGTTGATTATTCATTATAAAACAGAAAACATTCTCTATCAGTTGCACTGAAAAGAAATGGGCCTTCTCTGTTCATAAAACCCAACTAAGCATGCTGACCTGAATTTGCTCCCCTCCCCTCCCCTCCCCCCTCCCCCCAAACATAATGTTCTGTTCATCCCCCCTCTCCCCCTCCCTCCCCCGAAACATAATGTTCTGTCCATCCCCCCTCTCCCCCTCCCCCAAACATAATGTTCTGTTCATCCCCCCTCCCCCCTCCCCCAAACATAATGTTCTGTTCATCCCCCCTCCCCCCTCCCCAAAACATAATGTTCTGTTCATCCCCCCTTTCCCCCTCCCCCCAAACATAATGTTCTGTTCATCCCCCCTCTCCCCCTCCCCCAAACATAATGTTCTGTTCATCCCCCCTCCCCCCTCCCCCCAAACATAATGTTCTGTTCATCCCCCCTCCCCCCCTCCCCCAAACATAATGTTCTGTTCATCCCCCCTCCCCCCCTCCCCCCAAACATAATGTTCTGTTCATCCCCCCTCTCCCCCTCCCCCCAAACATAATGTTCTGTTCATCCCCCCTCCCCCCCTCCCCCAAACATAATGTTCTGTTCATCCCCCCTCTCCCCCTCCCCCAAACATAATGTTCTGTTCATCCCCCTTCCCCCCCTCCCCCCAAACATAATGTTCTGTTCATCCCCATCCCCCCCTCCCCCAAACATAATGTTCTGTTCATCCCCCCTCCCCCCTCCCCCAAACATAATGTTCTGTTCATCCCCCCTCCCCCCCTCCCCCAAACATAATGTTCTGTTCATCCCCCCTCCCCCCCTCCCCCAAACATAATGTTCTGTTCATCCCCTCTCCCCTCCCCCCTCCCCCCAAACATAATGTTCTGTTCATCCCCCCTCCCCCCTCCCCCCTCCCCCAAACATAATGTTCTGTTCATCCCCCCTCTCCCCTCCCCCCTCCCCCAAACATAATGTTCTGTTCATCCCCCCTCCCCCCTCCCCCCTCCCCCCAAACATAATGTTCTGTTCATCCCCCCTCCCCTCCCCCCTCCCCCAAACATAATGTTCTGTTCATTCCCCCTCCCCCTCCCCCCTCCCCCAAACATAATGTTCTGTTCATCCCCCCTCCCCCCTCCCCCAAACATAATGTTCTGTTCATCCCCCCTCCCCTCCCCCCTCCCCCCAAACATAATGTTCTGTTCATCCCCCCTCTCCCCTCCCCCCTCCCCCAAACATAATGTTCTGTTCATCCCCCCTCCCCCCTCCCCCCTCCCCCCAAACATAATGTTCTGTTCATCCCTCCTCCCTCCTCCCCCCAAACATAATGTTCTGTTCATCCCCCCTCCCCTCCCCCCTCCCCCAAACATAATGTTCTGTTCATCCCCCCTCCCCCCTCCCCCCTCCCCCAAACATAATGTTCTGTTCATCCCCCCTCCCCCCTCCCCCCAAACATAATGTTCTGTTCATCCCCCCTCCCCCCTCCCCCCAAACATAATGTTCTGTTCATCCCCCCTCCCCTCCCCCCTCCCCCCAAACATAATGTTCTGTTCATCCCCCCTCCCCCCTCCCCCCTCCCCCAAACATAATGTTCTGTTCATCCCCCCTCCCCTCCCCCCTCCCCCAAACATAATGTTCTGTTCATCCCCCCTCCCCTCCCCCCTCCCCCAAACATAATGTTCTGTTCATCCCCCCTCCCCCCTCCCCCCTCCCCCAAACATAATGTTCTGTTCATCCCCCCTCCCCCTCCCCCCTCCCCCAAACATAATGTTCTGTTAATCCCCCTCCCCCCTCCCCCCAAACATAATGTTCTGTTCATCCCCCCTCCCCATTCCCCCCAAACATAATGTTCTGTTCATCCCCCCTCCCCTCCCCCCTCCCCCCAAACATAATGTTCTGTTCATCCCCCCTCCCCCCTCCCCCCAAACATAATGTTCTGTTCATCCCCCCTCCCCCCTCCCCCCAAACATAATGTTCTGTTCATCCCCCCTCCCCCCTCCCCCCAAACATAATGTTCTGTTCATCCCCCCTCCCCCCTCCCCCCGAACATAATGTTCTGTTCATCCCCCCTCCCCTCCCCCCTCCCCCCAAACATAATGTTCTGTTCATCCCCCCTCCCCCCTCCCCCCAAACATAATGTTCTGTTCATCACCCCTCCCCCCTCCCTCCCCCCAAACATAATGTTCTGTTCATCCCCCCTCCCCCCCCCTCCCCCAAACATAATGTTCTGTTCATCCCCCCTCCCCCCTCCCCCCAAACATAATGTTCTGTTCATCCCCCCTCCCCCCTCCCCCCAAACATAATGTTCTGTTCATCCCCCCTCCCCCCTCCCCCCAAACATAATGTTCTGTTCATCCCCCCTCCCCCCTCCCCCCAAACATAATGTTCTGTTCATCCCCCCTCCCTCCCCCCAAACATAATGTTCTGTTCATCCCCCCTCCCCCCTCCCCCCAAACATAATGTTCTGTTCATCCCCCCTCCCCCCTCCCCCCAAACATAATGTTCTGTTCATCCCCCCTCCCCCCTCCCCCCAAACATAATGTTCTGTTCATCCCCCCTCCCTCCCCCCAAACATAATGTTCTGTTCATCCCCCCTCCCCCCTCCCCCCAAACATAATGTTCTGTTCATCCCCCCTCCCCCCTCCCCCCAAACATAATGTTCTGTTCATCCCCCCTCCCCCCTCCCCCCAAACATAATGTTCTGTTCATCCCCCCTCCCCCCTCCCCCCAAACATAATGTTCTGTTCATCCCCCCTCCCCCCTTTCATCGGTTTCTCCTTGTAGCCCTTTTCTTCGTTTTCGCTTCCTTGAAAGTCAAAATGCCCCCCCTCCCCCCGGGGGGAACGATTCGCCCACGTTGAGAAGCACTGGTGTGGGCTACTTTATACCAGTGTGACCGTGCTTGACAAAATAATTGGAGTCCTTGTAATTCGACAGCAATAGAGCAGATTCTATCATATCCAATTTTTATCTAACTGAGATAAACTTTGAAATAATAAAGAAAAACGCATCTTTTTATCTTCCGTGAAAAATACATGTATACTTTATTTTGCCTTGCATACCGGTTGTGTTTCCCTCTTGGTTCAGTTCGGATAAATATGTTGTAGTCACGAAAGAAAATAGTTGGATATTCGGCCTGCGAGAATCTGGTTGGACTGTCCGTGTTTATCATTGAAATTTTGCGTCTTTATTCGGAAAAACATTAGTGACTTTCTTGTCCTCTTTTTTACCTCGGAAAGTCTTATCATGCACTTTTAAAACCCAATGAACAGGACAAGTCTCTAAAATAAAGGCCTTGCGACTGCAATGTGACACGTAATATGTAAAAAGTAATATGACTAAAATAAAATAAAGTTTATCGCTGCAATGTGTCTTTTTCAGAATGAGCGGGGCTTACATCAATTTTTTTGGAACCTATTTTTTAAATTTGTTAAAAATTTTACACAGTTTGGCATTGTAGATATTTTTATATTAATAATTTGGTTTAATTATTATTTTTGTTCAAAGCACAAACAAGCAAACTCAAAATCAGACTAAGGTTTAACAAATAAAAAGTCATTTCCGCAAGTTTCAGTGTGAAATAAGACCATATGCAAAATTTCAAAGAAATCGATGTTGACTCCGCTCATTCTAAAAAAAAAAAAAAAGAATAAGAAACGCACTATATTTGCCAAAACTATCGAAGAGTGAAATCGGTACATGAAGTGGGGCTACAGATACAAAGATACAGATTGCTAGAAATGCAGAAAAATTTGTTGATATCAAAGTCACTTTTGAAGACCGACAAATGAATAGCCTAAGTGCAGCTGCATAGCGGGAATAACTTGTAAAAAAAAAAAAGGTGAAATTGTTATCTTCGACCGGAATACATGTATAATAATTATAATCTGTTGCACATGCACAGACGAAACAAGTGCATTTAAAAAAAAAAAAGAAGACAAAATGTTATAAAAGTGTTATCTTCGACCCGAATACTTTACAATAATTATAATCTACCTCACATGCACGGGCAAAACAAACACATCTTGATCAGTTTGAAGTTTAAAACAATAAGAAACATGATCCAACCCTCTAAAACAGTAAATTTAGCAGAAGGACAAGATTCATTATTAGATAATTTGGATTTTGTTCTGTAACCTCCATCGTCCTACGCTCAGTTTCTCAGATTCATTAATAAAAGATTCAAAGACACGTGCAAAATTCTCATAGCTGTTGAATAGAGTTTGCGGACCAACTTAATAGTGCCAATATCATTTTTTCATGCATTCCTAAGTAATCAGTCATTTCACATGCACAAACAAAAAACGTACTGTTTGTGTGTGTGTGTGTGTTAAATTGCACTAAAATACCCCCCCCCCCCCCAAAGTATCTTTTCTTTATATCTAGATTCAAGACGGGACTCTTCTTTCTGATCCAGTTTAACTTGCACATACTATTATTCTCTCTGACCCACCCAAAACTGGAGATGAAATTATCTCTGGATGCAATAAAAAAAAATAAAAATCTTACTACTGCATTTCTGGCACAGCTCATTGAAAGATATTCGATACCACTTCTCTCTCGGGAAATCTGCACAGTATTAAGATATCTGACTTTCTTTCCTTTGGCATAAGGCACCGCAAGTCTACATAATGCGCCAACTAGTGAGACAAATTACAGAAACACCTCTTACCTGTCATCAAGTAGCAGTTGACTGTCATAATATCACCGCCGAGACAGCTTTCTAGCGAGAAGGTGTTGGAACTCAACGTCACGGTGGACGCGCCGGGTTAGATCTATTCGCAGGCCGTCTAGTTCAGCTTAGCAGTGGGGGTCTGCGAGCTGTCTCAGACAGGAAGGAGCTGTAAAGCGGTGACAGGTTGCGAGAGGAAGGGATCCAGAGGACGATACCCCCTATTTTGTAGCAGATTGCATGTATATTTCGTACAATGTTCTGGATAGTGGAGGATCTGGAAGCGGCTTGTGACATAATAGTTACGTGGGATGTTCATTGGGAAATCGATGCATGGGTTGGGTGTGATCTCTAAATTGGTCGATATAATATAGAATTATAGATAAGATGCCATCTATCTATCTGTAGCATCTGCAAGCTATCCCTTGCCCTCCCCCGTTTTCTTGTTACACTGGTGAGCATGTGTTCATTTCTTCTTGACAACCGCTAGAGCGTACTGTACTCCGTGACCTGACCTTCTTTTCTAGTGAGTAGTTTTTTTCCCTCGCCCGCTTGTTGTCAGGTGTTTTGACTCGTTCAGTAAATATTAGTATGTTCCCGAACATTCGATAACACTGTGGAGAAGGATGTTTACGCCAGATTTGGCCTTGAGTGATGTAACCTGATGACGTATTGATGCGTGATTGGTTAGTTTGTGCGAGGGCAAAGGAAACGTTTATTTCGGGAACTTTCTGTAGGAATGTTTATATATATAGACCTGTGTGAGTGGTTGGGGGGGGGGGGGTGAGTAAGTGAGTTTCCTTTTGTGTGGCGTAGATATTTAGTTTCGCTGGTGTCTTCCTAGTAACTTATTGTTCACTATACAGTTATTAAACTTTAGTATTATTTAATCTATCGTCGGATCTCGTGTTTATTTATTTTACAGCTGTAATAGTTTCGTTTTCTAAAGGGTTGTAGTTAGATCAACTAACTCCCCCCTACTATAACGTGCTAGAACAACCTCAGCTGTTACATATTGGGGGCTCGTCCGGGATCCGACCAGATTCGAGCGGACCAGATCAAAATTACTAGATTTATTTACATAGTTTACTGTAGGAATATCATCGACAAGCTATCTACAACATGTCGGAGGTTATTGGAAGGCTTAGCCAGGAAGCGGACGCTATGGAGCTCACTGGGCAGGAGAGACGGGACTACCTCCGTGAAGGCCTGGAAAGAGAAAGACAGCTGGAGGCTCAACGACAGGAGAAGGAGGCTGAACGACAGGCTCGGGAGAAGGAGGCTGAACGACAGGCTCGGGAGAAGGAGATGAACCACGAGTTGGAGATGGAGAAGATCCGCCAGCAACGTGGAGGCAACGACTCAGCGCAGAAGACCGACGACCACGCCAGTTCTAAGAGACCCAAGTTACCTGCATTTCAGGACAAGAAGGACGATCTGGATAGCTGGTTGCTGCGGTTTGAGAGGTTTGCCGAGACAGCTGAATGGCCCAGATCCACCTGGACGACATCACTGTCTGCCCTGCTGACCGGGAGAGCTTTGGAGTGCTTCTGCAGACTACCGATCGACGAAGCCAAGGACTACGACAAGGTCAAGGAAGCGTTGCAGAAGAGGTACAACCTGTCAGAGGACGGATACAGACTCATGTTCAGACAAGGTAAGCCTGAAGATGGAGAAGATGTTGGAATGTTTTTGACCAGGATCAAGACCTATCTAGAGAGGTGGATAAAGCTGTCGAAGACGGAGGAGACCTACGAAGGAGTGAGAGATCTGTTCGTCAGAGAGCAATTCATGGATGCCTGCCCACCAGACCTTGCAACCCATGTGAGGGAGAGGAAACCAAAGACGCTACAGGACATCGCAGATTCAGCGGAGGCGTACCTGGTAGCGAGGAACCGGACGCTCAGCGGGAGCGCCAGACTGCAGAGCCGGCCAGTGCGACGGAGGCCCAACGGAGACAGAAGCCCACAGGTCTGCCATAAGTGCCAGAGGCCGGGACACAAGGCGACGGAGTGTCGTGCAAAGTTAAACGACAAAGGTGAGTTGAAATGTTACCTTTGTGGAAAGCCAGGCCACGTTCGGAGGATGTGTCCAGCCCAGAAGGATATGGGACGAGGCAAGCCGAACAAGGCGGCGGCGGCCGTAGTTATAGCGGCGGACGAGTCGTCAAGACAAGATGTGACGACGGCTGACACCAGCATCAACGTTCAAGCGGTAATGAAGGACGGGAAGCTACAGTTAGCGGTGCCTGTTACTTGCGGAGGATGCAGTGACGGAAGGACCGTGGAGAAACTGAAGTTACCAGTGATGAAGGGCTTGATTGGAAATCGAGCGGTAGATGTCCTAACAGATACCGGCTGTGAAGGTGTAGTGGTGCGGCGAGCACTGGTGGACGACGGACAGCTCACCGGTGGGAAGAAACTTATCGCGAGGATCGATAACTCCTTGCTAGCGGCGGAGGAAGCCGTTATCGACGTGAAGACGACTTACCTGACCGGCAAAGTGACGGCGCTGTGTCTCCCGGAGACCATCTGCGACCTAGTAGTCGGGAACGTGGACGGAGCGAAGGATCCGTACGACCCTGATACTGAGGTGATGGTAGGAGCGGTGACCACGAGGGCCCAGGAGAAGAGGAAGGACCGGTCTACGTCGCTGAAGGTGCCGAGGGCAGAACGGCACGCGGGAGTGGATAGAGAGGAACTTATCCGACTCCAAGAAGAAGACGACGTCATTAGGAAGTTAGAGCAGAAGAAGATCCCAACTAATAGAGGCAATAAATCTGTTCATTTTGAGAAACATGGAGGAGTACTGTACCGGATCTACAAGGACCTGAGACAGGCGACGGTTATGAGGCAAGTGGTACTACCCGAGAAACTGAGAGAGTATGTACTGAGTGTAGCCCACGACTCGATCGTCGGAGGACACCTCGGCGTGAAGAAAACCAAAGACAGAGTTATGAGCAATTTTTATTGGCCTGGAATTGAAGGTGACGTCGCGAGATACTGCCGCTCATGCGACATATGCCAGAGGACGGTGAACAAAGGAGCGACCCCAAAGGTGCACCTGCAGAGTATGCCAGTAGTGGACGTACCATTTAGGCGAGTGGCCGTGGACTTAGTAGGACCTATCGACCCCCCAAGTGAAGGTGGACATCGGTATATCCTGGTGTACATAGACTACGCTACTCGCTACCCTGAAGCCACACCCTTGAAGAAGATCGACGCAGAAACGGTAGCAGAAGCCTTAGTGAACATCTACAGCCGTTTGGGTGTGCCCGAAGAGATCTTGTCGGACCAAGGGACCCAGTTTATGTCAGATGTCATGAAGGAAACGAATAGACTACTGGGAATTCGACAGTCGACCACTACAGTCTACCACCCTATGTGCAACGGGTTGGTGGAGCGATTCAACGGCACGCTGAAGAAAACATTGAGACGACTGTGCGCAGAGCAACCCAAGCAGTGGCACAGATACATCAACCCGCTGCTCTTCGCATATCGTGAAGTTCCTCAAGAGTCGACAAAGTTTGCCCCATTCGAGTTGCTGTATGGGAGAACTGTGAGAGGACCAATGCACATCTTACGACAACTATGGACCAAGGATGTAGAGGAGCCGGAAACGAAGACCAGTTACCAGTACGTCATGGAACTACGTGAGAGGCTGGAGGACACATGGAAGTTAGCGACGGAAGAACTCTCCAAGGCTCAAGGTAGACAGAAGACCTACTACGACCGGAAGGCGCGAGAGAGGAAGTTCCGCCCCGGAGATGAAGTGTTGGTGCTACTGCCGACGAATACTAACAAGCTCCTAGTCCAATGGAAGGGACCATATAAGGTAGTCTCAGTTGTTGGTGTCAACGACTATAGAGTCAAGATGGGTGCAAAAGAAAAGACCTTGCACGCCAACCTCATCAAGAGATACATTCCAAGGACGTCAAAAGCAGCAGCAGTGGCAATGGAACCGAGACCTATTGTGACCGAGATGTGTGGGATGGACAACAGTAGGAGAGATACCACGCCTGAACATGTCAACGCCATAAAGGACGGCGGCGGTGATAGTGCTGAGACTGTACTGGCAGAGGACGACATGATGGACAAGAGTCAACCCGTGGAGTCAGCTGGCATGACAATCATCGAGGACTGCGACCTGGAAGGCGACAACGGTGGAACGACGGAGGACCTTGCCGACCTAGGAAGCTGGGACCAGAAGGAAAGCTACAGAGATGTCCAGTATGGAACGCAACTGACATCGGAACAACGTCAAGAACTCTGCGATGTGGTGAAGAATTACCAGCACGTCTTCACCAATCTCCCTGGATGCTGCCAGTTGGGTGAACATCGCATCGACCTTACGACAGAAGTACCAGTTCGTCAACGACCATACCCGGTGCCCTACGCTATGCGCGACTCCTGCTATGCGCGACTCCTTGAAGGAGGAGCTTACCACCATGGAACGGCTGGGCATCATTCGAAGGAGCTCATCAGCTTATGCTTCACCTATTGTTGTCGTCAAGAAGAAGGACGGATCCAACCGAGTCTGCATCGACTACAGGAGGTTAAACAAGATCACAGTATTCGACCCTCATCCGACAGCAGCGCCATCAGAAGTGTTTCAGAGTCTCTCGAGAGGAAAATTATTCTCTCGGATTGACCTGAGCAAGGGATACTGGCAAGTGAAAGTTCGAGAGCAAGACATTCCCAAGACGGCGTTCGTCACCATGGGCGAACACTATGAATTCATTCGGATGCCTTTTGGGATGATGAACTCAGGAGCCACGCTGAACAGGATCGTAAAGCCATTGATCCGTGGAATGAACAATGTGACAGCATATGTGGACGACCTGCTGATTCATACAGAGACATTCGACGAGCATGTGAAGACTCTCAAGGACTTACTGCAGAGGATGGACCAAGCTGGATTAACTGCAAGACCATCGAAGTGTCTGATTGGAACGTCTGAAGTAGACTTTGTTGGACACTTAGTGGGAGAAGGTATGATTGGCCTGTTAGAAGAGAATGTATGTAAGGTACGAGACGCACCCAGACCCACCACTAAGAAGGAAGTGAAAGCATTCTTAGGATTAGTGGGATATTACCATGAATTTATTCCTAACTTTTCAGCGATTGCATCACCATTGTCTGATTTACTTAGAAAGGGTCAGCCCAATATAGTTCAGTGGGATGAAACGCAGGAGAAAGCGTACACCTCTTTGAAGAATGTCATTATCTCCAAACCCGTGTTATGTTTGCCAGATTTTTCCAAAGAGTTTGTCTTAGCAACTGATGCATCAGATCGCGGATTAGGCGCTAGTCTTATGCAGGAACACGAGGGAAAGTTGTACCCTGTGGCATATGCTAGTCGTAAGCTATTGCCTCGTGAGACAAAATATTCGGTCTCAGAGCGAGAATGTTTAGCTATTGTTTGGGCTGTAAAAAAGTTTACGTTGTATTTGTATGGAAAGGAGTTTGTGCTCCAAACTGACCATCGGTCATTAGAGTTTTTGAACTCTGCCAAGTTTGACAGTCCAAAGTTATTACGATGGAGTTTATTTTTACAGTCTTATCGATTCAGGATTCACTACGTAAAGGGCAGAGAAAATGTCTGTGCCGATTTCCTGAGCAGGGTATTTTAAAGTAGTACACTATCAGTGAAATGCATTGTAACCCATACTTTTGCCTACTAGATGAATTTCTAGGACGGCAGTATTGTACTGTAATTGGGGACATAGTTCATCTGTGACTGAATATTGAATTGATGGCTGATAGAGAGTCATGATGTGTTAGTCACATTTTGATTTTATGCTATGTCATATTAGTTACCAATGGAACTTGGTGTAATTTTTGGAAAATGTAACCCAAATGGGGACTGCGAGCAAGCAGTGTTTGTGTTATATTGCAATGTTGTAACTTGTTTTGACCTAATATGATGAAGAAAGACCCTAATCAGTGGTCGGTATGTATTGGTATTTTTGCCATTGTACGTATGAGTTATACATTTTGGAGATAACCATGTTATGTACAACAAGTTATATGCTATGATTCGTGCACGAAGCATTGTGTAAACGATGGGCCATCGTTTCACCTTATATGATTTGTAATAATATCATTGACCATTGTTTCACCACAGTGGTGGCGTTGTGTTATTTTGACTAGTAGGCCTACTGTCTACTATTGGGAAGCAATGACGGTATTGTATTAGTTATGGTATTAGTGATGCAAAGGATATTGCATTGTATTGTATTTGCGATGAAATTTGGGAAGGCACTGAAATTGTTAATAATTGTAATAGAATTAGCAACTACCTTTGTGAGATTGGGAGTACTGTAAGATTGTTATTTCAAGATATTGCTGACGCTGAATAATGTTTCGGAGTTGAAAATATTCAACTTAAATTGGGGAGTTGTGTAGCATCTGCAAGCTATCCCTTGCCCTCCCCCGTTTTCTTGTTACACTGGTGAGCATGTGTTCATTTCTTCTTGACAACCGCTAGAGCGTACTGTACTCCGTGACCTGACCTTCTTTTCTAGTGAGTAGTTTTTTTCCCTCGCCCGCTTGTTGTCAGGTGTTTTGACTCGTTCAGTAAATATTAGTATGTTCCCGAACATTCGATAACACTGTGGAGAAGGATGTTTACGCCAGATTTGGCCTTGAGTGATGTAACCTGATGACGTATTGATGCGTGATTGGTTAGTTTGTGCGAGGGCAAAGGTAACGTTTATTTCGGGAACTTTCTGTAGGAATGTTTATATATATAGACCTGTGTGAGTGGTTGGGGGGGGGGGGGTGAGTAAGTGAGTTTCCTTTTGTGTGGCGTAGATATTTAGTTTCGCTGGTGTCTTCCTAGTAACTTATTGTTCACTATACAGTTATTAAACTTTAGTATTATTTAATCTATCGTCGGATCTCGTGTTTATTTATTTTACAGCTGTAATAGTTTCGTTTTCTAAAGGGTTGTAGTTAGATCAACTAACTCCCCCCTACTATAACGTGCTAGAACAACCTCAGCTGTTACACTCTCTATCTATCTATCTATCTATCTATCTATCTATCTATCTATCTATCTATCTATCTATCTATCTATCTATCTATCTATCTATCTATCTATCTATCTATCTATCTATCTATCTATCTATCTATCTATCTATCTATCTATCTATCTATCTATCTATCTATCTATCTATCTATCTATCTATCTATCTATCTATCTATCTATCTATCTATCTATCTATCTATCTATCTATCTATCTATCTGTGAGAGGATGAACGATTTTCTAATTTTAATATGTGCTTTCATGGTAACGCTAGTGCGTGAGTAAGGGACGGCCACTCATAGTAGTTTAGGGACACTTGGCCGAGTACCATTAATTGGATTATTTCCCTTGTGATACTAGCGCGGGACCCGTTATTCACATCACGGTGAAAAGCGCGCATTTTGATTGGTCAGTTGGAAATGTTGACCACCGGGCTTCCAACTCTTATATCATGGCTTTAAGTTTCTTACAACTCGCTCCTTCGTTGTTATCCACCGACAGAAAGACGGGAACCCGAATTCATTGTTGAGAGTAGGCAATACCCTATCGGTACAAAATAGGTACTCATGATAACGTTTGTTATCAATGGAGATACGTCATATTAATGGACTGAAATATCCCACACAAATCTGGCAAATGTTGTTAGTCCTGACACTTTGAAAATTTATATTAAAACTATTACCGGGTTTCTGGTATAAGTAGTCAGTTAGAATTTTAGCAGCAAGTTTCTACTTTATAATGGTACTAATTTCGTTGTACTTTGATGCACAGGTCCTATTGAAATAATTAATAAGAGGATCTCGGATTTAAAGTAAACCACGAGTTAGACGCATGTTATCCCCGATAAATCCAACCTGGGTCAAATTTATTCAATTATTGCTGGAGGGGACGTTAGAGTAATTTCTGCAGTTTACTGGGATATCTAATTGACTTTTGTGTGCACCCTTTTAACTGTACTGTAAATTCGATTGTGTTAGGACCCTAACCGGTTATGTTGTTCGGCTGGACTCAATGTCCGAGCCTTTCACTTGTCCAACACTGGACTACGTAATAGCCCTCTCGGACGTCCGCGCTGGCTCATAAAGATGATGCCAGTTCGAGTGGTCAGTAGACTCCATCAAAGACGCCGCAACAATAGGAAGCACAAGTGGACCTTGCAGTACAATAGACCGGCGGCGGCCTGCCGTGGCGCGCCTCGCCCAAAACATGGCCTAGTCCAGTTGCGTCAGTAGCAGAGAGAGTTTGGGTAAGTTGGAGACTATTATATTAGAAGTGACTTTAATTTGCGCACCCCCCCCCCCCTTTCGGGGATGCCACGTAGAGAATGCTGATCTACAGAGACTATTATGAGTCCGGCTCAACGGTAATTGCCATTGTCATTAGTGTAGTGTGCATAATATTATCGAGCTGTTGATCCCATTCGCACCAGTGGTGAACGCACCGGTGGGGAACACGATCTGACGTCATAGATTATTGTAGAGAGTCAAGTCCGTTAGAAATTGACTACAATGGTGACCCCGACGTGATTAATTATTTTTAAAAAAAATGACAGACGAGGCTTATGCTGTGTCTATCAAGCTCCCGCCTTTCTGGCCACAGCGAGCCCTGGTTTGGTTCGCACAAGCAGAGGCTCAGTTCAACATAAAAGGCATCACGGCTGACGATACAAAATACAGCTATGTCACAGCGTCTCTGGATCAGTACACAGCCACACGGGTGCTAGACATCCTAACTAAACCACCGACCAGCGACAAGTACGGTAAATTGAAAAGTCGTCTTATCGACGCCTTTCAGATCACAGAAAGGGAGGCGGCAGCAAAGATCTTAGACATTGGTGGACTCGGTGACTCCAAACCCACGGAACTTCTTGATAGAATGTTGGCTCTGGTACCGCAGGGGAAAGACCCTGGTTTTCTTTTCAGGGAGATATTCCTTCGCCAATTACCCTCAGAAATACAATCTCTGGTAACCCAACAAGATTATCCCTCTCTGAGAGACCTCGCCAAAGCCGCTGACAGGCATTTCTTGTCAACTGGCGTGACAATCAATGCAACATTTAAACCGCCACCTCGTCCACACAGAAGAGAACACTCTTCTCAGCCGACAGAGGAATCCAGTATCTGTTTCTACCACCGTAGGTTTGGCGCAAAGGCGACTAAATGCAGGCCTCCATGCACTTTCAAGGTCCCGGAAAACTCGACAGCCGGTCGCCCGTAAACAACTTGGCGGCCGGCAGTAAAGACAGCCTACTGTTCGTCTCTGACCGCCGGTCTGGGCGTCAGTTCCTTATCGATACGGGTGCTGAAGTGAGCGTACTCCCTGCTACCCAAAATGACTTGCGCTACAGCGAACGAAGCCGTCCCTTGGCCGCGGCTAACGGAACAGCCATCAAGTCTTACGGAAAACGCAGACTTTCCTTACAAATTGGACCTCAACCTTACGAGTGGACGTTCACCGTTGCTGACGTCAACAGACCAATACTAGGAGCAGATTTCCTCAGAGCCCACTCTTTACTCATAGATCTCCAAGCGGGACGCATCATTCACAATGGCACTTACGCATCTGTACCCCTGGCAACTTCTCAACTTTCTGCCCCACACATCTCGGTCATTACAAATGACACAAACGACCTCTCTCAGATGCTGGCCGATCGTCCAGCCCTTACCACACCTACATTCACTCAGGCGACAATCAAACATGGAGTGGAACATCACATACCTACGACGGGCCCACCGGTACACTCACGTGCACGCCGGCTGGCCCCAGATAAACTTGCCGTCGCCAGGGCAGAATTCGTCAATATGGAATCCATGGGTATAGTTCGGCGATCCAATAGTCCATGGTCTTCACAACTACACGTGGCGCCTAAACCCAGTGGCGGATGGAGACCTTGCGGGGACTATCGCCGTCTAAACAATATTTCCACACCCGACCGCTACCCGATTCCGCATATTCAAGATATGTCCACACGACTAACGGGGTGCACAATCTTTTCCAAAATTGACCTCATCCGTGGTTATCATCAGATACCCGTCCACGAAGACGACATCGCCAAAACTGCAGTGATCACACCTTTTGGTCTTTATGAATTCCTTCGCATGCCGTTTGGGTTGAAGAACGCTGCTCAAACTTTCCAAAGGCTCATGGACACAGTCTGTCAAGATCTTGACTTCACGTTTGTCTACTTGGACGACATCCTTATTTCAAGTTCTGACAAGGAAGAACACAGAAAACACCTGGGAACGCTTTTCGACAGACTCGAGGAGTACGGCCTTGTGGTTAATCCTGCAAAATGCTCCTTCGGTGTGACAGAAATAGACTTTCTAGGACACCGGATCAATCGCCATGGAGTAACTCCCCTACCGACGAAAGTAGAGGCCGTCCGCTCTTTTCCAAGACCGACTTCAACTTCAGCCCTCCAGGTATTCGTCGGTATGGTCAATTTTTACCATCGCTTTGTCCCTTCGGCGGCTCGCTTGATGCGACCACTCTACAAAGCCCTCGCGGGTCATACAAAAAAGGCACCTTTGGAGTGGAATGACACACTAGAAGTGGCTTTTCAAGCAACCAAGGCGGCACTGGCGGAGGCGGCGATGCTCTTCCATCCTAGGGTCTCAGCGCCAACATCTCTCACAGTAGATGCTTCGGACACAGCACTGGGAGGAGTAATGGAACAGTACGTCGATGGACAATGGTGTCCGCTGGCATTCTTTAGTCGCCAGCTACGCCTTCCTGAACAGCGATACAGCACGTTTGATCGGGAGCTACTAGCCATTCATTTGGGAATTCGCCATTTTCGTTATTTCTTGGAAGGTAGGAGGTTCACAATATACACTGACCATAAACCATTGACACTGGCAATGAACAAAATCTCAGAACCATGGTCTGCACGCCAACAAAGACAACTAACAGCTATCTCCGAATATTCTACAGACATTCAACACGTCTCGGGAAAGAATAACCCTGTGGCTGATGCCTTGTCGAGGGCTACAACAATCAGTAACCTTGCGTCCATATCGGAGGGTATTGATTATGAAGCAATGGCAGTCGCCCAGCAAACTGATCATCAGGTAAAATCTTTACGCACGGCTCGCACAGGTCTCAAACCGCAAGACATTCCATTCGGAACTCGAGGATCAACGCTCCTGTGTGACGTTTCCACAGGGATAACACGACCTATCGTCCCATCAGCTTGGCGGCGTCAAGTTTTTGAAACGGCTCATGGACTTTCTCACCCAGGTGTTCGTGCTACCCGGCGGCTGATAACCAAAAAGTTTGTATGGCCTGGGGTATCATCGCAGGTTAATGTTTGGGCCAAAGGCTGCATCGCATGCCAAAATGCTAAGGTCCACAAACATACCAAAGCACCTCTGGTGGAGTTCGAAACCCCTCGGGCCCGTTTCGATCACGTCAACATTGACCTCGTAGGACCTCTCCCGCCCTCACAAGGATACACTTATCTTCTTACCATGGTCGACCGATTCACCCGTTGGCCAGAAGCTATACCCATCGCATGCGCCGACACAATGCACATAGCACGGGCTTTTCTCATTAACTGGATCGCCCGTTTTGGAGTTCCGCAAGATATTTCTTCGGATCGAGGCTCACAGTTCACATCACAACTATGGCGGAATATCTGCAAGCTTCTCGGATCTAATATGCATCATACGACTGCCTACCATGCTCAATCAAACGGACTTGTTGAACGTTTTCATCGACACCTCAAAGAGTCTTTACGAACACGACTCAGAGGCCCTAACTGGATTGATGAACTACCCTGGGTCATGCTAGGAATACGTACAACTCCCAAGGAAGATATCAAAACATCATCGGCGGAACTGGTTTACGGTGCTCCAATTACAGTACCTGGAGATTTCGTGACTCTATCGCAGTCAGGTCCATGCCGGGACGACTTAAGACAATTACGTGATAAAGTAGGGCAGTTCCGACCAATTCCCATGTCTTCACATGGAAATTCAACAACTTTCCTGCCAAAGGACATTCAGCGGGCCAAGTATGTGTTCGTGAGACAAGACGCACGTCGCACACCTTTACAGCCTCCTTACTCTGGGCCTTACGAAGTTCTGGAGGCGGGCAGCAAAACCTTCAAACTCCAGATTGGGAACCGACAGGACACCGTGTCAATCGACAGGCTGAAACCGGCACAACTGCACAACGATCGCCTAGTGCAAGTGGCTCTTCCTCCCGCCAGAGGCAGACCTCGTCGGCATAAAGGAGACGATTAAAAAAAAAAACCATTCAACGGCTTCAACATCACCTACACGCACTCAACGAGGGCGTGTGCTGAGGCTTCCAGATTGACTCACCTACAAGTAACGTTTAACAGCTCTGGAGGGAGCTGTGTAGTGTGCATAATATTATCGAGCTGTTGATCCCATTCGCACCAGTGGTGAACGCACCGGTGGGGAACACGATCTGACGTCATAGATTATTGTAGAGAGTCAAGTCCGTTAGAAATTGACTACATTAGACGTGTAAGCCTACATATCCTTATGCGCGACGCGACAATGAGTCGCTCGCGATCCTCGCTCGAGACCAGTCGCGCGAAGTGTCTCCTTATGCGCTAAGATTCGCTAGCGAAAATCCGGGGTCAAGCGATGTCGCTCGATCGCCCGAGTCAAAAGTGTCTCCTTATGCGCGAGCGACGTCTCGTCGCGTGTCAAGTCGCCATGTTTGACTTTTTTCTTTGCGAGGATAGAACTGGAAGATGTAGAGTCCTTCTGCTATCTTGGTAGTATCATTGACAATAAGGGAGGAACAGAGGCAGAAGTCAAAGCACGGATTGGAAAGGCACAGGCAGCTTTCACGTCCTTGAGCAAGATTTGGAGAACCAAGGATATATCTCTAAAAACAAAGCTGAGGATATTCAACTCGAACGTGAAGTCAGTCCTGTTGTATGGGTGTGAGACTTGGAATGCGTCTCAGGCCTGCATAAAGAGAATCCAAGTTTTCATCAACAGATGTTTGAGGAAGCTACTTAAGATCAGATGGACAGACAAGGTCAGCAATGAAATTGTATGGAAAAGAACAAGACAGAGCCCAGTCAGAGAGGAAATTGGTAGGAGGCGATGGAGATGGATCGGCCACACTCTCAGGAGGCCAGGAAACAGCATCACGAAGAAGGTATTGGATTGGAATCCCCAGGGCAGGAGATCAAGAGGAAGGCCGCGCGGAACGTGGAGAAGAGCCAGAGAAAATGATGTGCAACGAAGCGGAAAGACTTGGAATAATGTAAAGAGGCTGGCCCATGATAGAGAGGGATGGAAAGTGTTTGTTGGTGGCCTATACCCTGATCCAGGGTGAGAAAGGCAATGATGATGATGATGATAGACCCAAGACCAACTACGTCAGGGCGGTGCAATTCAGCACTTCCGTCCGCCGAGTCAGGAGTTTCTAAAAATAGTTCGGCGCGCACAATCATAAACACAGGCATGCTGTCATTACATGCGATTCGTCGTTCGTGTTGATCTTGGAGGAAATCCTGCACCTTATTTGTAATTACTGCAGATATAGACAATTATCAATCAAGACATTTGACACTAGTGGCTGTAAAAGAATATGATGGTAGCACAGGTGAAGGGCTGGCAAGACCTAGGACAACCTTGATAGAGACTGTAGATTTTTTTCTGAAATTGTTTTCCAAACAGACATTGCAAAATGCGAAAGTCAAGGCAACATACGCCAGCACTTTCAAAGCAAGTTAAAACATCTACCTTGCACACTCAAGCACAAGTATTCCAAATGCAACTGTTGCACATTGGATGATGATGTTAATTTGTTCCTGACAATTCGACTGCATCACCAGGTCAGCCTAAGAAATAGTACATCAAAACAGAAAATTTCGGGAAAGAAACTTGGAAAACTGAAGAAGCTGCCACAGAAGTAACACTTTCTTCTTCTTCTTTCGTTCACCAAATCTAAATCTGCTTCATTACCCTTTTTCTGCTACCCTGGTTATCTCTATACTTTTCCGTAAAATTAGAAGACGTAAATTTCTCGTCTGATGTATGTGAGAACTTCATTCAAAGTTTGCATTTTGTACCCATTTATTTGTTTTAGTCATTGAAATAATCGCACATCTGGTCTCTTTTCCTACTTCATTACTCTTGTTCGGCTACCTTGGTTATCCCTACACTTTTTCATAAGATTAGAAGATGTACAGTTCCCTTATGGTCTTGTGTATGTAAGAACTTCATTCAAAGTTTGCAGTTTATACTCATTTATTTGCTTTAATAATTAAATCAATTATTTGAATAGATTATCTATTGTACCGTGGCGTAGTGGGTCTTGGGATAGACGTTCAAGATGTATGTAGTGCAAGGAAAAAGTACTACACATGGTGCGCACAATGAATCAGCACACGCAAGATATTTCGACCAATGACTATGCTTTAAATCAGACACACCTCCAGACAGTCTGACGCGACCACCTAGCCGATCGCGACATGACTTGATCTCACGCGATGGTCGCTCGAGACCAAACGTCGCGTCGCGTATAAGGAGATGGCTTCTCACAAATCTTACTCGATTGATTTTGGAGCGACAACAATCGCGAGCGACTCAACGTCGCGTCGCGCATAAGGATACGTAGGCTAAGATGCGCGGTGCAGTGCAGTGTCTTGATATTGTGACTTTATTGTCAAAGTTAACGTTTGCGGTGCTAGATGATAATGATGGCTCGCTAACCAAGCTATCACGATTTGCTTGTGTGCATAATAATATATATAGTGTATGTGTAGCATTGCCTTGTTGTGGTAGGCAGTGAGGATTTCCTGACATGTTAATGTGGATGGCTTATGTTACAGCGAGCGGCACTATACACTTGATTGTATTACGGGTATTTGTGTACCTTGCCAGCACCACTATGCTATAGAGAGCAGTGTGATTGTGATTGTGTGTTTAGTGTTTAAGATGTGTAATTAATTACATGTATTGGAGATGTATAATATTAGTTGGGCCTCACATGGGTGAGCCCCAGGATTGTTCTATGTGCGGCGGTGGATGAACAATGTTTCAGTGAGTTTGCACATGTTGCAATGAGTCTATAGATCTACCTATTATAGATTATAGATATTACAGACGTGATGTGTTTCATTGAGTTCGTAGGTTGTGTGAAGGACATAGATTCGAATGTACACACTACTTTATGTATCTAGTGGTGTGTCATACGCATGTTAGCCTGGCGGCATAGCTCCGCGGCTAAGGTCAAAGGGCATGACCCTTCAGTATCGATTGGGAAGGGAAGTAACCAATACAATAGCCCTGGGGCGGGTTAGTACTAATAATGGGAGTGGGCCATAGCTAGTACGCTATGGAGTGGGCCTATGAGGATGGCCTGCATTGGGATGCAGCGTCTGTGTTATGGACGGTCAGTGGACCATGTTGGCCACTGCGTTATTAAATGGAATGGCCACTCTGGATGTGCTGTACACCGGCTCAGTGGAGCGAAACTATTGTGTTCTTGCCCCTTCATTTGTTATGTCCTTCATACTTTGATTAGTACATTAGTTTATGTTGCCATGTGTGCAGGCCAGAGTTTTCTGCTATTGTATGACAGTACACAATACAGCCTGCTACTGTCACCCCCACTGTCTTGTGGGTCATCTCGGGAGAGAGGAAGACTAGGGGAAGGTAACCCTGAATACAAATACCACACTGCCTTGTGTGTTGCTATGATAGCAAAGGCTATGGGAGTAAACCCAGACAGAAAATCAGGAGTGGAGACCCGAAGGTGGTTGTCAGGGAGAACTGCATCAAACTGGCTTCCAGCATCTCCTGCAGCCGGACTAGTTCCAAATGTATTGACCTGGTCTCTCCCTTGGGTTTAACTAGAATGGCAGAGAGAGGGGTGGTGCCTCTGGGCAAAGCACCATCTCTTAAAAATAGCCCAGGCAAGGCAGCAAAACGAGGAGGCGTTTGCTCGGGCTTGGCAAGCGTCTGTCTCTCCTCTATAAGCCCACCCATTTCCGATTTGGAGAGGACACTCCAGCCATCCGTTACGGATGGGCACAACACGGGAGGTGGCAGTTACCGGTGATAAGCTCAATCCATTTGGCGTACGGATGAGCGCCAGGGGTCCCCTCTGTCGGTGGGAGCGGCTTTTCAGCTGCATTGATCAACTACCGCCCGCCGTAACCTGGGCAGCCCCCAGGCAGTTGGGTGTTGTTCCGCCACGTCAGCCTGCTTCATAAGGTGGTTGGAGCTAGACCAAAAGTCAAAAAGCTGACGTAAAGTGTGCACCTGGCAAAAACACAAAAATACTAAAACTTGGTACCTGGAACGTCAGAACAATGCGCCCAGGCTTGCAACAGCAAGATCTCACTGATATTGACTCCATCAGGAAATCCCAAATTATTGATCGAGAACTTCAGCTACTAAACATCGACATCGCTGCCCTTCAAGAAACTCGACTTCCCGACTCCGGGTCAGTCAAAGAAGAAAACTACACCTTCTTCTGGCAGGACCTTAGCAGCGAACAGCCGAGAATCCACGGCGTGGGCTTCGCCGTAAAAAACTCCCTTATCAATTCGATCGCAACTCCAATTGGAGTGTCAGAACGCATCATGACACTCAGACTGAACACCCGGTCTAGTTTTACCAACATTATCTGTGTCTATGCCCCAACACTTACCTCCTCTGACGAAACCAAAGACATTTTCTACGAGGCATTGCAGAGGACTCTCCACAACATCCCTCTCACCGAAGGCCTGCTAATTCTGGGTGACTTTAACGCTCGAGTGGGAGCAGATCACTCCGCATGGCCAAAGTGCATTGGGCACTTCGGCATTGGCAACATCAACGAAAACGGGCAGCGCCTTCTGGAGCTATGCTCCGTAAACTCATTATGTGTTACAAACACGTACTTTGACCTTAAGAGATGCCAAAGAACATCATGGCGCCATCCCAGGTCTGGCCATTGGCATCAATCAGATCTTATTCTCTCAAGGAGGAAGAGTTTGGGCTGTATAAAAATAACTCGTTCCCTCCACAGTGCTGACTGTGACACCGACCATGCACTGGTAGTCAGCAAAATCAAAATTTCGGCCAAGAAAATATACAGATCAAAAGCCCCTTCAATCCCTAAGATCAATGTAACAGCAATCAGAGATGAATCAAATAGAAAGTCATTTGAAAAGTTATTTGCTGAAAGCATGGACAATGTCACCCAATGTGACTCGGTAGATGAAACATGGAACACTCTCAGTTCAAAAATTCATGACTGTGCCATCAAGTGTTTTGGACAGCATAAAGTTTCAAACAACGACTGGGTAGCCCAGAACAGCGAAATTCTCCTACCTCTCATTGAGCAAAAGAAATCTGCTTTCAATGAGTATAACAAAAATTGCAATGTTGAAAAATGCAAAAGCTAAACTTCAGCTGGAGGTAAGACGTTGCGCCAACAAATACTGGACAGACTTGTGTAACAGCATACAAGAGGCAAATGAAAAGGGAGATATGAAAACCGCCTTTAGTCAGAAGAAAGTAGCTCTTGGGCCAATCATCACCAAAAGCGCCCCACTTAAGTCTGTAAATGGTGAACCCATCGCAGATAAAAATGAACAACTGAATAGGTGGGTAGAGCATTACTCTCTGTTGTATTCAACTGAGAAAAATATTCCACCAGATTTTGAGGAACACCTCCAAAAACTGCCAATAATGGCCGAACTTGACGCTGAACCTTCCTTAGTCGAGCTTTCCAATGCAATCGACCACCTGTCTGCTGGAAAAGCCACAGGAAGTGACAACATTCCTGCAGAGGTATTAAAAGACCTATAAGGCCCACTATTACCACACCTGTATAATCTGTTACTGCAGTGTTGGAAAGAAGGCGTGATACCACATGATATGAGAGACGCCAAAATTGTCACACTTTACAAGAACAAGGGGAGACAAAGGCGACTGCAACAACTATCGAGGCATATCCCTCCTCAGCATTACTGGAAAGGCTTTTGCTCGCGTCATCCACTGCCGCCTTCAACAACTGGCGGAAAAAGTCTTACCAGAAACACAATGTGGCTTTCGAAGCAAACGATCAACTATTGACATGATATTAGCACTTCGGCAAATCCAAGAAAAATGTAAAGAACACAACAGGCCGCTTATAACATGCTTTGTGGACCTAACAAAGGCTTTCGACACCGTAAGCCGATCTGGCCTGTATGCAGTTCTTAAATCCATAGGCTGTCCACCAACATTGCTAAAACTTATTGCATCCTTCCACACTGACATGAGGGCATGTGTCAACTTTGAGGGCTGCACATCCAATTCATTTGCTGTAAACAGCGGTGTGAAGCAGGGATGTGTTCTTGCTCCTACCTTATTTGGTATATATTTTGCAGCCCTACTCAAGAATGCCTTTGGTCAATGTTCAGGTGGAGTACTTATTAACACCAGAGTGGACGGCTCCATTTTTAATGTTGCCAGACTAAAAGCAAAATCTCGTACAGAGCATATTATGTTACAAGAGCTCCTCTTCGCAGATGATGCTGCAATCGTGGCCCACGATGAAACCACGCTCCAGGCTCTCATCAATAGCCTTGCCAAAGCCTGTGACAAATTCATGCTAAAGATCAGTGTCTCAAAAACTGTAGTTTTGACACAAGGCTTGAGAAACCCCAACCCAATCATGCTGAATGGCTCTCCTCTGGAGCAAGTGGGAAAATTCTGCTACCTAGGCTCAACCATCAGTGGTAGCACAGACATAACAACTGAAATAAATGCCAGAATAGGAAAGGCGGCCACAGCTTTTGGCAAACTCTCAAAAAGGGTGTGGAACAATAGCAAGCTGACCATCAAAACAAAGGTACTCGTGTACCAAACTTGCGTCCTAAGCACCCTGCTGTATGGCTCAGAGACATGGACCACCTACTCCAAACATGAAAGATCCCTCAACTCCTTCCACCTGCGCTGCCTACGCAAAATTCTCAAGATCAAGTGGCAAGACAGGATCTCAAATATCGAAGTTCTGAGCCGAGCCAACATTCCATCAACTCAGGCTCTCCTAGGCAAAAAAAGACTGCGGTGGCTTGGACATCTCCACCGTATGGAAAATGATCGCATCCCCAGACAAATTCTCTACGGGGAACTTGCTACTGGCAACCGACCCAGAGGTAGGCCACATCTGCGATTCAAAGACACTTGCAAGGTCACGATGAAAGCATTCAACATCGACCCCAATGAATGGGAGAACCTTGCAAATGATCGAAGCAGATGGAGACAAAAATTGCGCAGTGGCACGCTCGCAATAGACTTCAAGGCAAAAGAAACATACCTGACAAAACGACAGAGGCGGAATGAAAACACTCGCCAAAGTGAACCCAAAAGACTGACCTGCAATCACTGCCATCGTACTCTCGGGTCAAACATTGGTAGAATAAGCCACGAGAGAAGCTGTCAGTCAAAGTGAAAGTGAATATTCTAGCTGCTAAGACTGTCTGTAAAGACGCTAAAGGCCATATATATATATATTTATGTTGCCAGTGTACTAGGAAACTCCTTGTGTAAATGATATAGCCACTTGTAGTTGTTATTCATTAACCTTAGCGCTATTTTATTCCATGCATACATATCCAGTTGGTTATTGCTTAAATTCTATATTATGTTGTTGTTGTTTGATTTAATACTTAATACTATTACTATGTATGTCCACCATTGATTGCCTGATTAATGTTGTCATTATATCCTAATCATATTTTTGTCCTTTTCTCTTGTTCCAGCTTATGGCTGGTTGGGCTTTTTTTTGCTTGGTAGGGTTCTCCTATGCCTTTTTTGTTTGGTAGTGATACCTTTGTTAGGCTTTTTGAATGAATAAGATTGCCAGCAGAACCCTGTGTTTGTTAATCCTGTGTATCCTTAAGGGAGTTACTATTGAACCCACGCAGTAACCACATTAGCCACTCGCAGTTCATCCAACATATCTATCTACCTAGGCCTATCTATCTATCTGTCTGTCTGTCTGTCTATCTATCTATCTGTCTTTCAATCTGTCTATCAATCTATCTGTCACGAGGTGAGTTAGAGCATTCGACTTCGAGAGAGGTATCATATCACTTCCTTCCTATGTGTTCACTAGTACTGAAACTACCCAGGACGCAGTTCATTGTCAGTGACATTTCATGACTGCTGACGGGTCAGGGCTTTAACATGCAAATGAGGGCGCAGTAAGACCCAAAGATACTAGATGCAATAAGATGAGACAGTCTGAGAATAAACAAACAAACAAACAAACAACTGCGAAAAAAAAACAAATTCATAGGAACGAGCAAGGTGAACCAGATCCACTATAATCACCCAGATTTGAAACAAATTTATCCCGGGCAGCGCCGGTACCTCAGCTAGTATCATAATAATAAGTTCTAGCGCCAGCGCACCCGCCCTCCCCGCCCCATCTTTCCCTAGATTAAAGTTACACCCAGATTACCACATCCTTGATGCCATGGCATGTAAAGGAAACATCTATTTTAAATGTTAACTCCCTGCAGTTCACGCATTGAGAAATCGTTACAATTGTAACGATGGCCAAGTGGTTGTAGGATTCGACCGAGCATGGCTATATTTTTATGTTCCGAGCCTACAAAACCATATATTTACACTAAAAAGATGTTAATCTGTCGATAATTGTAAAAAAAAAGTCGTAGATCATGTTTGATTTAGAAAATAACATCTTGTTTTTGCGTCACACTATTTCGTGCGGCCGTCCGCCATCTTGGTTTTGTTGCGTCGGTCAGAGTCGACAGTGCAGGTCGAAAATCTTCAAATTTTCCTACATAATGTCATCAGACAACCATGAAAGCAATCTGCAGCAATATCTAAGTGATGGCAGTAATTCCTGGTCACCAGTGAAGAAGAAATCACGAAAATCTGATGAAATACAGCCCTAGATCTACCGAGCATGCCATCCCTAAGAGGTTTGTTTACATTCTTCTACACCAATACTGAAACTAAATTGAAAACAAAATGTGGTCATGGGCTCAGTTTCAGCCTATAACATGTTTTGTATTCCTTATTTGTTTGAAATTTGATGATTTATGTGAGAGAAAATGTATTTCTTACGCGAGGCTTTGCTGCATACAACTTTTTCTTTTTGCCAAATTTTGACTTCGGCTACGGGGATGCCGTGCTGTCAACATCTCAATAAAACTTTGGGATGTCGTAAGTGAAAGAAATCAGTGCATCAACTGAAATTATAATCACAATAATAATGATATAGGACTACTTATTTATCTTCTGTTTTTGATAACCACAGGGAGGCGGCGAGTCACAGAAGTGATTGGCACAAAGTTACCGTTGAGCCTAAGATTAAACAGAAAATGCAAACCTCTTCAATTGGGGGCGAGAAAAGAAAATCTCTTGACCGAGATCCGTTCTGGTTTTCATGTAGTTGTAAGGTTTCCGTCATTCTTGTCCACAACAAGTGTACTCCCGTCCCCCTTTCTTGGAGGGATCCCACTGTAATCCTATATCTTGCTGACACCCTGTTGCCCATAGAATGGCAAACTTCTGTTGTGGAAGAACAACTGAAGAGCTAAGCCCTAAGTCACAAAAAGCTGAAAGTGTGACATTAGGAAACGGGTTCTTCGTGGCACTCTTTGACTCTGAAAAGTTCAACCCTTACAAGGTGTTTTGTTATTGTAATAACAGTTCTGAGACAATGTGAGTAGCACAAAAACATTTTATATGCACGACTATGCAGTTTGCTCCTGAATCTAGGTTAAGTGTTTCTCATCTTTACTTTTTTGTGTCATTCCCCACGTCACTTTTAGAAAACAAACGTGCATCCCCCATCCCCCCCCCCCCCTCCTTTATCGGACAAAGTTAGTATACAGTATAGACAAAGGATTTTAAAAATATTTATATATTCAGTGTGTACACATACAAAAGAAACTTTAATTAAAAGGACATATACAAACAACAGTTTCTCTATACAGTTAAGTTAGAATACACTGTGAAATTTAGATTTCTATGAAAAATGCCCCCACCCACTCCGACATCCCGCCAAAACATTGCCAAGCCCCAGCGGTGGGGAGTGCGCCCCATCTGGAGAAACATTGGTCCAGGTGGACCTAAGCATGTAACAAAACAAATCCCTTTCAATTATACTTTGGTAAGGTCTATTTGCGCCAAGTAGCCAAAATACGGACAATGGGATTATTGTTACCAACTCGGGGCCAGTTTCCGAAAACAGTTATTATGGCCTTGTCGCCAAAGAAATGACTGTTGTGGTCCAATAGCTAACTTACCCTTAACCCTAGTCCTGGAGCTTTTCAGACAATTCACTATGCAAACAGAACCCTGTTAAAATTTTATCTCTTGGAGCAATTAGTCACCCTATTATGTTTTAAACTTTGCACATAAACGTAGCACACACGTGTATCCTGTTGTCAAAGAAAACTAAAACTGAGCGCTACTTTAAATCGTTTATTCCATCATCAACTAGGATGTTACAATAATGTCGTCATCTTGATCGTAATCTGTGCACAGTTGAATTATGTCCTGCGTGTCAGGTCAATGTGTTTTAGTTAGGGAAGCATATTGTGTGCACTGTTAATTTTGTTAATTTAGTTAATTTATCAGTGTGTGTGTATATATGTGTGTGTGCGCGCTATGTATCATACTTTCTGCTTCTGTAACTGTATTGTTATGTATTCAATGATCAAAACAAATTTCCTTGTACAAGGACGAATAAAATTTATCTTATCTTATCTTATCTTATCTTATCTTATCCAGTGCTTATATTTATTGTACTCTGACTTTCCCCTCAACTCTCTCTATCTATCTATCTATCTATCTATCTATCTATCTATCTATCTATCTATCTATCTATCTATCTATCTATCTATCTATCTATCTATCTATCTATCTATCTATCTGTCTGTCTGTCTGTCTGTCTGTCTGTCTGTCTGTCTGTCTGTCTGTCTGTCTGTCTGTCTGTCTGTCTGTCTGTCTGTCTGTCTGTCTGTCTGTCTGTCTGTCTGTCTGTCTGTCTGTCTGTCTGTCTGTCTGTCTGTCTGTCTGTCTGTCTGTCTGTCTGTCTGTCTGTCTGTCTGTCTGTCTGTCTGTCTGTCTGTCTGTCTGTCTGTCTGTCTGTCTGTCTGTCTGTCTGTCTGTCTGTCTGTCTGTCTGTCTGTCTGTCTGTCTGTCTGTCTGTCTGTCTGTCTGTCTGTCTGTCTGTCTGTCTGTCTATCTATTTATCTATCTATCTATCTATCTGCTCCGTCTTTCACTCTCTCTCTCTTTCTTTCTCCCCCCCCCCCCCCATTCATTTTCCCCCTCTCTCTCTTCCTAGTTTCTTTTGTTCTCCCTCTCTCTTTCGCTTTCTTTCCCTCTCTCCTTCCCCCTCCCTTTCTCTTTTCGTCTCTCACTCTCATCTACCTGGGTTATTTTCTGTCTCACTTCTCCAAGGGGTATTTTACGCTGAAATGACCATCCAATCCTGTGAAGTGTCCACTATAATGTTACTCAAGTGATCAAATGAAGTGTGGGTCACGAAAATCAACATACAAGAGTATGGAGTAATCTTTAATTCTGTTGACCCAATGGCTCGTCTCTGTCCACCGTAATATTCCTCACACATCGTGAATGTAAACCAGAATTTAAATCTAGGATTTAGGGTAAGTAATTTCCCCTTGTAAAACAGAGATCAGGAAAAGTGTGTTTGTATGGGTCTCTATGTGAATAATTAAGTTCCTCTTACTCAGGAACAATAACGTAGGACAGGATTTTGAGTAACTTCTCGGGGTATTAAGTAAAACTGCGGAAAGAGGAACTGTGTTTGTGTGTATGCCCAAGAGTACCCGGTCATGTGTTAAATTTTGTGTGCGCGGGTAGTCGGGCTGCTGTATCTTTCATCCCTTGCGTTAAAATTATTAATGGGACTGGCGATTGTCTTAAAGCTTTTTATTATACAACCAGCAGAGATATCCGGCGGTGCTCGGGACAGTCCCTCAACTCATGCCCCATTCTTATTACCTTCTACCTCCTCCTTTCCTTTCCTCCCCTTCCCATCTCATCACCTTTCCCTTCCCACGGGCTTCTCCCCAATTCTCCTCCTTGTGAGGAACTGTCGTCAAACACGAGAAGGTGTACATAAAATTCATGGTGACAAATGAAGGTAATGATTATGTCCATAAACACAGATCTGTTTTTAAATTTTCTCTCTCTCTCATACACACACACAGACACACATACAAACACACAAAAGAGAGAGAGAGAGGAAGAGGCGAAAGAGAGAGAGAGAGAGAGAGAGAGAAAGGAAGAGAGAGGGAGAGAGAGAGAGCGAAAGAGAGAGAGAGAGAAAGTAAAAGAAATATAAAAATTATCGATCATGTGAAAGAAGAATGTTTAATTCATGTTTATCGGTCATTTACAAAAAAAAATCTCAGAGAGCTAAAGTGACATTCCTCCTGGTTCCATGGTATCGGTATCAAAGATATTGCAATACATGTATTTTGTACACAGATTTTCGAAAAAAAAAATCTATCTATCTATCTATCTATCTATCTATCTATCTATCTATCTATCTATCTATCTATCTATCTATCTATCTATCTATCTATCTATCTATCTATCTATCTATCTATCTATCTATCTATCTATCTATCTATCTATCTATCTATCTATCTATCGATCTACCTATCTATTTATGTCTGTCTATCAGTTGTCTGTCTGGCTGTCTTTCTGTACACCTATCTATCTCTTTATTCTATCTCTCTTTATTCTGTCTATCTATCTATCTAGCTATCTATCTATCTATCTATCTATCGATCGATCTATCTATCTATCTATCTATCTATCTATCTATCTATCTATCTATCTATCTATCTATCTATCTATCTATCTATCTATCTATCTATCTATCTATCTATCTATCTATCTATCTATCTATCTATCTATCTATCTATCTATCTATCTATCTATCTATCTACCTATCTATCTATCTATCTATCTATCTATCTATCTATCTATCTATCTATCTATCTATCTATCTATCTATCTATCTATCTATCTATCTATCTATCTACCTGTCCGCCTATCAGTCCATCTACTTGCCTGTCTGTGCTGTTAACTATCTATCCATCTGTCCGAATTGAAAACTATTTGTAACGTAACTTGAGACATAGAAAAATAAGCAAACATGACTGTAACCATGACAATAAAACAAATCAAATACCAACCACAAAAATGGACACACGAAATGAAAGAGTTAGGGGCACTGAGATCAGGAGTTACAATTATGTACACTAGACTAGTCTATACCTGCTCTATATGGTGGTGGATATTGTTTAACATGCTATCTGTATTCATCAGCTTGTTTGGGCTGTTCATAATTGATTCTACATTCGGTAGATCTAAAAATCCAAAATAAGAAGAACCGATGGTTACAAGACGGCTCTAATACAGAGGCCCCCAGTAGTTGATCGGGACCGACTGACTTTTTGGAGTCGAAATATGACTATCATGAAAAGAAAAAAAGAGTTTACTTTTTGATTCGTTTATTATAATAAATGTAGATCATAATAATTTTGATAAACGAGTCAGAAAGTTCTCTTATTAATCATTTTTAAACATTTGAGGCCGAATGTTGACAATTACAAGAGAACAACAAATCTTTATCGTGACTCAATATAACATCTGAAAGTGTTAGTTTTTGCAGGTTAAATTTTTGTTTCATATCTTGCAGCAAAGTCATTCCAAATTTTATTTATTCATGTACTATTTGAATATTTATTTATTTATTTATTTATTTATTTATTTATTTATTTATCTATTTATTTATTCATTTACTCCTAAGCTTAAAAGCTGTGCTCTGCGCAGACTCCCAAACCACCCGTCATTTTCTACCCCCTCTACATCGGCAAACCAAAAATAATTCACTAAGCAAGCAGCAGGGTATTCCTGTCTTCCAATTTTAGCTGCGATCACGTCCAATAGTTTAAATCGGCCAACAAGAAGAGTACAGGTCGCAGGTCATGTGCTCGTGAAAAAAAAAAAGGATCGGAGGTGAACAGTTAGCGACCCAAAGCAAACTCAAAAAACAAAACCATTTTTAAAAAATCCAAACTTTTGTGCACCCTCCACAGTATTTGAAACCTACATGCAAAATTTGGTGGCCTAATAGAAAAATCTTTTGCATTCAACGGTGGAGAATGTGTGAATTATTATTATATAGATTTATTCTTATTTATTTATTTATTTATCCATTTATTTTAAATGATTATCTAACATTTTATTTACAATATTTACTTACCCTTGTTTTTTTTTCTTATGGATTCAAAATGGCGGAGAATTCCATGATAGGGTCGATATTTAGTAAGTTTTGGAGACCCCTAGTCTTTTGTTGTCGGGCGTTTTACAGTAGCTTCAACATTCTTTTTACAGTTACCCATGAACCCACTAATTTTGCAAAATGCATCATTTACAAGGCTAAGGAAATTGTTAGATAGTGGTGGTTGCTAAGTTACACATTGTGATCTATTAGCCAACTTATCTTAAAATGATGGCACAAGCTGTTTGGGCTAGTAGCTAAACTTTTGTACAGTAGGACTTTTGTTAACAGTTTATAAGGTCTGTTTCAAAATACATTATTATGGAGTATTTTGTCATGGAAAAGTTCAATGTGGCCAACTAGGCAAATGTTCCCATCCCCAACTATAAAATTTTCATAACAAAAACAAAAAAAATTGCCCAAACAGAACTCGATTTGGGGACATGGCGCAGATAGTCACTAGGCAAAAGTTTTCGTTTGATGGCATATTGGGCTAATTTTGTGCCAAATTGTGATAACTGCTTTGTCAAACATCAAACCAGCCAGGTTTGAAACATTACAAGGAAAGCAACAACAGCTCACACAGATGTAAGTGAAGGAAAGTGATAAATGACATAAAGTACTTTTTTCAGTTACACACGCAAATCACCCTGGAATTGAAGGTATCCATGATATCTCCTACTGCTATGATACTGTATTAATCACTGTGTGCCACCCAAGACTCTGAACAGAATAACCGTTATATTTGCTTTGAAAGGTTTTTGTACAGTGAGCGTGTGTGTACTTTTCAGATGCGCGTGTAGCTCTGTTTTTCTCTGGAGGAGCATCCTCTCATTACGTAGATTACCACCTTTTTCACAGCGTTGCCGACAGGTCCTAGAATGACTTTCTCCAAGCCCAGAAATGGTGCTTCAAATGCCATAGAAGCCACAAATGCGACAGCAAGGGACATGACCCAAACTCCTATGAACATGAATGCCTGGGGAATGAAGTGATAGATTCGAGTTAGTATGAGTGTAAACAGAACAGGTGGTGTGGATTAACCAGAAGTCAAAGCAACTATATCTGTAGTTATAAAATAATAACATAACTGGATATTTGGTGTCTCAGCCTCTTAGTTTAGGTACCTTTCACTCTGTCTGTCTGTCTATCTACTTAATGAATTACTCTGTCCAAGTATGCGTCTCTCTGCATCAATATATGTTTGTAATGTACAAGTAAACTGGAAACATGGAAAGGTATTGCTTAACTTTGACTCTAACAATAGACAGTCAAATTTTACCTACAGTATATAGGACGGATGATGGTGGAGTAACCAAAGCTTTACTTCACCTATCCAGCTTAGTGGTACAGCAGTTCAGGAAGTGTGGCTCACGCAGTAACAGGAGTAAACATTGCAGTGATTGTTGCTATAAAGAAGCTCTATTAACATTTGCACAAGTGGCCATAGAATAGTGCTTCTTGACCTTTTAAAACTTGTCTCCCCCTGCATGCATGTCTCATGGTTTTGTTCTTCTACAATTCAGCCACTTTATGCTTCAATAAACAAACAGACCAGACTTCACTGCTGAGATAATCCCGGTCAATGGAATTCAGCAAAGGAGATCGAGCTGGGTTTGAATATTAAAATTAACCCCCAAACCCAATCTGGATTTTAAAAACAACAACAAAAAAAAAAAACGACTCTGTATTTGCACAACTCATTGCCCCCCAGGTTCTTGTTTGTTCTAGGTCCATTTTCTGAAAAACTGGAGATCTTTTAGTATGTAGACGAGGTATAGCAAATACACACGTTGACACGTTTAAAATGCGCTGTGGCACCTATCAAGCTGTTTCACAGTTTCGCTTTATTCTAGCTCCTTATCATAGTACCAAAGCCGCCAACATTAACATCGCATTTCTCAGTTGTGCTAAAAGTGAAGTTGGAACAAACAAGAACTAAGGTTACATACCATGTTGTCATTGTCCAGATAGATAAGATGTCTCTGCTGGAAGAAATAGTAGTAAATGATCAGTGGGTGGACAAGGTAGGCGCAGTAGGTCAGTCGACTCAGGGGAACAAAAGCTTTCCAGGACAGGATGGTGTCCACAAAACCTGGATTGACGAAACACAATATGATATTAATTTTGTCTGACAAATTAACCAGTACAAGGGCAAAGCTTCTGTGAGCTAATAAAATCTTACTTAGGACATTGGGGCAGTTTGTTGGTTTTTTTCTTTTGGCCCCAATGGCCCCCACAGAAGAATTGACAGTGATTCTAAATATTGACTTGTTTTAGTATATTAGATCTATCTTCTGTGCATCTTAATGTGTTGCATTATATTTTTACATTTTGAAACTTCTCTTTAAATCAGTATTGTGAGGGCAATTTTGATGTCTTTTGAGATTGTAGATTGTAGCAAAGTGGAAATTTGTGACCATGACGGGATATAATTAGATTAGGGGGCAAATTCTGATGATAAATACCTGACTTAAGGCGTGGAACTTGGGAAGAGAATAAATCAGAAATTGCACGACTTTGGTCAGTGCTAGAGTTAGGTAAGTTTTTTTTTCAGTTTCTTTTTTCTCTTGGCTTTTTAAATCTGCCCTTCAGTACGTCTCTGTGAAAGTGATATAGCTGATTTCTTAAAAATTGAACTTCCTGGGTGAAATCAGTCTGAGACCCTTCCCACGGAACTTTCTTTGTACATTGTATAGGTAAGATTTTTGTCTAATTTTGTATATTTTTAAAAAATTTACTTGGTTTATGGAGTCTACCGTTCAGTACGTTTATGTGAAATACTATCACTGATTCTTGAGAATTCAAGATTCCTTGGTGAAATCATTTTCAGATTCTTGGGATGGAACTTTCTATACACATCACATTCCCACTTTTTCTAGCAGAGTAATGGCATACCATTATAATATGAGACTAAAATCTCTGGCTTTAATGCGTTTGTTCTTAAATTTAATATATAGTAATATTCAGTTTACCAGATAAAATTAAGACTTTGAAATGTACAGTTTTTGCCTACTAATTATTACCAGTGCCTGTGTACATCTTAACGTTCCGTTTAGTTTCTAAAATGGACATCACTTTATTTTTTTTTGATGTGAAGAAATAGTGCCATATCCACTTCAACAAAATCAACTGCCAAACTTGAAAAAGTGGCTTTTCTACCAAAGTGATTACCTCCGTATCCCGTAGCACAAGCTACAATGACCCAGCAGAGAGCCATAGCCCAGCCAATTCTATGTACAGCGTTGTACAGAGCAGCTACTTCATAGCTCAAGTGGTCACCGTTGGCATGGTCGTAGAGGCCGTAGACAGTGGACAGACCCACAGCCCAGGCTACAGCCCATCCTATCGCAACCACCACCTGCAAGATGAGGAGAAAGGGCAAGATAGTGTTACCTTGGTCCCTTCAGTAAATTTGATATTTACTCACTTCGTCATGGGTCTATAGTAACCTCTTGTTTTCCCGTAATAGCACCCCCCCCCCTCTCAGGGCTCCTCAAAGGCAAATTTTTCATTTGTTTTTTCTTACCCCATGACAGTAAATTTAACATGACCTGGGCAGAGAGGATGACTCGTGTGCATGGATCAAAACGATGTCGAGGGGCTTTATCCTGATTACAGTTTAGGCTATCAAATAAATATTTCTGCAGGCATAAGAGATTACAGAATGCCGACTACAACACAACCCAATTTTACATTGTCCATTCTACCACAAAAGCCATTCTATAATACCATAGCGGCTGCGCAAAAATATTTCAATACTTTTTCTTGTTGCGTGATTCTGATTTCTCCTTATTACAACCAATTTAAAATGTTCAGCTTGCATCTCACTGGCTATTCATTATATGCCTGCTACTGAATGACCTGAGGCAAAGAGCTGGCAACATAAAATAGTTTTCTGGCCTGCCCATCAGTCTTTGTGGCAACTGATAGTTTGTAAAAATTCTGTCAGTTTTATTCCGGACATCATTTTCTTTTAAATTGGGATCTTCTGTGTGCTTGTCTTTCTCGTTTTTGCTAATTCGGAAGTATTTAAAATAGCAACCATGTTCATTAAATAAGTTATCTGCAAAAATGTAATTATTGCTGTATCTAAGCTTTCGTGGTTTAAAAAATAAATAAATAAATAAAGACGAATTTCAAGGAACGATTTGAAAATCTCATGCCATTTATTAATATTTCAAGAGTAGCCACAGATAGGTTTAATTTGTTCGTAATGCAGAACAACCGAGGTCAAAATGTGGCTGATGCAAAGCCTTGCATAAGAAATAATTCAGAAATGATAAAATAATACGTACAGGAAAATACTGTTTTACTTCATTGTTTGTAAATTATTTCTTACGTGAGGCTTTGCAAAATAAAACACTTTTCTTTTTACCATATACTGACTTTGCTCCAAGCCTTGCTGCGATCCCATAGATTTTCTGTGGTTTGTTATAATATTTGCCAGAAAAATCGTAGCTGGGTAGAGCCTCAAGATGGAACCTGAGTGATTTAAAACTTTATAGAATATGTCTTGTAAAAACTCACCCTGTTCATCTTAAATTTGCATTCTGTGGCGTAGAGAATGTATCCGGTTATCATGCCAACAATGTAAGGGCCAATTCTGGTGTAGGGAACTATGTAGTACTCTTTATTATAGTCCCCTTGGCCGCTGAAAACACATATTTTGCATGTTTTCCATAAACAACAAACATAATAATATAAAACATACGATGTTAGACATTTTATGCCATGGTGATCAACTTGATTAGGTACACCCACTACAATGCCGTAGTTCTTCGTGATTACTGCTCGTGTAAGATGTATTGAAATGTCTGTCTGTCTGTCTGTCTATCTGTCTGTCTGCCTGCCTACCTGTCTCTCTGTCTGTCTGCCTGCCTGTCTGTCTGTCTGTCTGCCTATCTGTCTGTCTGCCTGTCTGTCTACCAGTCTGCCTGTCTGTTTGGGTGGCTGTCTGGCTGTCCGTGTACAGGCCTACCTATCTGTCCATCTATCAGTCTAACTAACCTAATACCACATCACTCTATGTAGAGCAGAGAAGTAAAACTTACGGCAGGCGAGTAAAGGAATTGGGGGGCAGGTCGTTCTCAATGGAGATAACACCGGAGGTAATAGCGTTTCCCACCAGCATCACGAAGGCAACAAGTAGACCTTTCCACTTAAAGCTGTTGATAAAGAATGAATTAATGAGTGTGATAGTGCAAAGGAAAAGCTGAGTAGAATCACAGTGAAGGTCTATGAAGACAGGTTATGTCAGAAAAATATTGCATCTATTTACCAATCAACCGAGGTCATTGGTTAAAAATGACAGTGATCAACATTACTTTTTTTGCTCTTCAAAAGCCTATGGTGTACAAAAGATAATGGCAGGATGAGGAATTCTTTTTTTTTTTTTTTTCGACGGATTTTTTTGTTTCTGATGGAAATCAACTTCAATAGTCAGTATTGTCAAAGACTAAGTTCCGTAGACGATTCAAAGCAGATCATGTACCAACACACAGAAAGACACTGATTGTTAAATTGCGACCAAACACATTACAAGTGTCAATTATGCCAACCAAAGCAATGTGTCTTGCACATGAACATTTTAACTTCTGTGATGTAAAATCTCATGTTTACTTACTAGAAGACTGGCAGGAATATGATGGGGCTGATAACGAAGAACTGCATGTCATTGGCCAGATACCAGGACCAGCCCATGCACTAAGGAAAAACAACAAATAGATGGTTAATAATAATAATAATAAGTCATTTCTATAGCGCCTGATTCCACAGAAGAGTGCTCTAAAGCGCTTAACAGTTCTCCCAGTCACACAACACACATTTTCATCAACCTATACCTAATCACTGTCTCAAGAATGTTACATATCCTGCTTATACGCTTTTGTAAACAACGCTGTTTTAAGTTTTCTTTTGAATTGGATCAAGCTGTTTGAATGTTTCACATGATCAGTCAAGTCATTCCACATTTTAGGTGCACACACTGAAAAAGCTCTTTCTCCCATGATTGTTCTTGATCTGGGCACTACTAATAAATTTGCTTCTGCTGATCTCAATTTTTTGGGTGGGATGTATTTTTCAATGAGCTCTGCAAGATATTCTGGTGAGCTTTGATTGAGGCATTTAAACACAATGCATGGTTGTAAGCTGAATGTCATAAAGAAACAAATTATTGTATGTATTTACTTTGCCTATAATAAATAGGAAATGACAGATATACAGACGGACAGTAGACACACAGAGAGGGAGAGAGAAGGAGAGAGAGGGGGAAAGGGAGATTAGACACACAGACAGACAGATAGACAGATGGATGGCTGGGTGGATGGATAAATAGGCAAGTACCATTTTCTTATTTTCGACCAGATTGTTGACGTAGAGAATATTGGTCCACCAAACGTCCTCACAGTCGTCTTTAGCAGCTTCCAACCCTTGCTGCGGCCAGACTGGACCGTCCCCAAGGTATTGAAACAGAGTGATGTGCACCATCATCACAAGCATGTAGGGGGGTGTCAGCCTGAATGCAAAAATCATATTACAAATCCAGAAAAAAAGGGACATTCACACAGTATGTATGCTGGGGAGGAGAATGAAGGGTTTGCTTCCAGTGTATGGAGAGCATATGTACGGAACAGGGGGTACTAGTGCGTGTATGTACACTTTCAGTTGTAGCATTGAATTAAGAAGCCTGGTTTTATTCATCTTCGTTTCTGTATCAATACGAATTCATCTCCATACAAAACACTTGACATGATACTTAGAAGGAGTCTAGTTAAAATTAAAGAAATTGTTGATAGGTGAATGTTTATTTTTATTTAACGACATCAAAATAGAAAATACTAATCAAAATCTTCACTGCAAACGAGGAAAGAGGTTGTTGTTGTGGTTTTTGTTTTCAGTGAAGTAGAGTTAATAGTGAGAGTAATGACTGATACCTCCAGAATCTGTGAAAGTAAAAATGAAAGAAGAAGCTTCCATTGGGTCCTTTCTTGGCTGTTAGTTCTTTCATCACCAAATACATCACCAACAGTCCACTGGCAAGGAAACACAAAGTTATGTACGGCGGTTGATGTCATAACAATAAAACAGTTTATAAAATGTTCATTATCTTTCGTATTAGTTCATTCATTTTTTTTCACTGTTATCCAGAGACTTATGAAAATACTGTTCTTACATAATTAGAGTGAAATTATACACTGGATGGCGCAACCACCAAACGGCAATTTCCCTGACGGCCATGCTGCCATCCAGAAACTGTCATAGCGTATTTGAAAGAAATTAATATAACATCAACCGTTATCAATATGCTACATTCACAATTACGAGAGTGTTTTTTTAAAATTTTTAATTTAATGTGAATGCTATTATATCATAAAAGTGTCTTCCAGGCTTACCTCAGTGTAAAAAACGAATCCACGGACACCAAAGCGTTAGCAATTGCCTGGAAGGTCCATCGGGTTGTGACCACTTCTCTGTATTCCTTCGCATTAGCTGGAAGATAATATAAAAGTGATCCAATGAAACTGCATTTTGCACTATATACAAAACTGTTCGTACAGAATATTCATTCAGGAATTATAACAACATGGCTAAAAGGAGTATGCTGATACATACAATTATCACCATGGAAGATGCTGTGCAAAATAACCAGTAATAAATCTGTGGTTAGGAAATAGTCTTAATTACAAAGCCAAATAGAGAAGATTTTGAGTTTGATTCACTGTTCAACATCAGCCTCCTATGCAAAGCACTATGTCCCCTACGAACAGTCTTTACTTAACATGAAAAACATAGGTTTGATAACACGTAAGTGACAAATCATTGCCATAGTGTTGTCCAATTATAAGAACATAATTGTAGATAGTTAAAATGCTACTACATAATTAATATTGAATACACGTTGGATATATTGATGATTAATCAAATGTGTGGACTTTGTCAAGACCTTGACCTACCGACACCCTGCTGGCCCATGCCGAAGGCGTGACCCAGGATGACCCAAGACATGCTAAGGAAGCGGATGCCGTTGATACACTCAATAGTTCCACCTCCAGTTTTGGTACTGAGCAGTTTGCCACCGTTTGTGTACACAGAGAAGGACAGCAGTGTCTTGCCGAGGACACCTGCAGATAGACAGAATTACACCTTACCTGTCTGTCTTAAACAAAAACTTAAAGATTACCGAACCAACTGGCGTGAAACAAGCAATCAAGTTTTAAAAAATAAACCTTGTCTATATCTGTGCACAGTATACCAGCAAATAGATACCATACATTATGTGGGCTCGTTTGTACAATATAATGAGGAGCACATAATGATATAAATAAAATGCTATTGGGAAAGGTTCACGCAAGTCACACCGTTTTTAAGAAGAGCTTTCCATCTAAAATAGTAAAAAAAAAAATAAAGGTCATGAATTATTGGAAATTTGGGGAGTTCTGTAATAAAATAATTATTAAATCTACATGGTGATATAACTTAGAATGTGAATATTAAATTGTCACCAAGTGCAAAATGAATTCTTTATGACTGTGGTCTTGATCTCCGAAGATAACAGAGAACGATATGACTTTTCTGTAAGAATATTCACGAGAGAATACATAATGAACCCAGTTTGCACTGATCAGACATGTTTGTTAATGATGTCAGTTTTATAACCATCTTGCTAAGAAGAATGATCTGCCCACGACTCTTTTTTGGCAATGGTGTGTCAATGAAATTATGTTTTCTGTGCCTTGTCATGACTTACAATCGCTGTTTACATTGGTATTTACTACATTTCCCTGTCAGTGATACAGTCAAGAAAAGGAAGCTCAGATGGTATGGGCATGTGACAAGATCAGATGGGCTCTCTAAGACCATACTACAAGGAACAGTGCAAGGGAAGAGGAGACGAGGCAGACCGAGGAAGAAATGGGCAGATAACATTGCGGAATGGACCAAGATGAGCTTTCCTGCAACCCAGACACTCGCCCACAACCGCCACAAATGGAGCCAGCTGGTGCAACGTTCATCACTGCAGCGCCCCTACGATCCCGGCAGGTAATGGGATCAGTGACCAGCGACCAGTGATACAGGCGTCATTATAGTGTGCAAACCTGGTGTATACGTGGCTTCCTTCTTTGTTGAATCTACAAGTGGTTGATGCTCATCCCGGAGTGCTGTCTTATTTTCTCCGAAAGATTCGTTAGGTCCATGCTCGTAGAGAGAGATAGTGTTGGAGCGCCTTGGTGTGAGCAGTCGCCAAAGACCTCTAACAATCACAACATCATACAGGGTTGCGAATACCATTGCAGCAATGAAGAAGCTGCACACGGCTCTGGAAATGACAGTGGAGACTGGTTAAAAAGTAGGTATGTTCGGGGACAGAATGCTGCCAAACTGGGATAGCGGAGACCTCCCTCTTCTATAAGACTTTTACCCCCTACAAGTGGAGCAGTTAACAAAAAACGCACTTCCACTTGTGCATATAGCAGAGACTCATAGTTCATAAAACTTCGTCTGTGTACTACACACAACCTGTAATAATACCAAGGAGGTTATAAATAGCACCTTGAATAATACCTAACTAAGCTTGCCTCAAGCAGGGGCGATAATCATTTTTTTTAAAAATTGCCCCTTCTTATCGCCCCTGTATCAAGTACAAATGAACCAAAAGTTCAATAATGGAAAGAGTTTAGTCCTGACGAAAGAAAACTCAACAGACAATGGCGGGAGCCACGGCGATTACCCAAATTAAACATATGAATAAACACCTACCCATATACCCCCCCCCCCCCCCCCATTTCTTACTATCACTATTGGCGCCACTTCCAAATAGCCCTTCTGAGGCCTACAAAACAAACAGCACAGGAAGAGAGACCAGACCAGCAGATAAGACAGGAGCCCAATAGGAAGCACTTTTGAGAGTTAAACAGGCAGCAGAAACGACAAAGATCAGAAGAAGGAAACAAAAGAAGATAAGTCGGGTGTAAACCAACAACCCTGCAAGAAAAATGTCTACAACTCGTACATGCGTACGCAAATTAGTAGCAGTTGCCATTCAAAGAACTTTATTTATTTTCAATTTTTTTTTTTTTAAATGAGAACCAGCTACACAGATTCTACTTTCTGAGTGTCATGATTCGGATGTTGTTAAAACTCACGCAGAGAGTGAGTTGTTGTTGTTTTACCAGGGCCATGAGAAATTGGCTGGTGGCCTTGAACGGCCCTCGCGAATTATAGTTGGTGAGTAAATAAATGTAAAGTTAAACTGTTAGAGTCACGCTTGTCGATTTTAATGTTCGTGATTAATAAGTAATGGAGTAGGGGTGAAACAAGGTGGGGATAGTTGACATTGTTAAGTATGACTAGACAAGTTTTTGCTCGTTAACTGGCTGGTAGAATAGTGCAGACGTATTACTACAATTAAAATGGTGGGAGGTTTCGACCAATGAGATAGCTGAACTAATTGGGCCAGCGGACTAGCACTGCTGGGTAGTTAGATAGTATAAAACATCGTGTAACGTTCAGATTTATTGAATACAGACGAGCAGAAGCATCGTGTCGTGAAGTATCTCCGGTTGGCCAGTACCTGAACTGTGATTTGAAGACTAGAAGTCCTTGCTAACGGACTGACTGAGCTCTAGAAAGAAAGGTCTGAGTGGGCTGACCTTTGAAAGCCCACGCTGCGCTATTTTGATGTTCGCGCCTACCAGTAGGCGTGACCAATGGTAATATATCTTATTTGGTCAAGCATAATAGAAGATCAGAGATAGAGAGAGAACCACAGCCTCATAGGAAGTCTAAGGAAACCCCAGCTGGCACTCGTCGACGAGTGGCCTGTGTTATAGAATTATTTCCATAGTATGATTGAAGTAATATGGCACATTGTTGATGAATTGAATAATGATTGTGCATATATATAAATAGTTTTTTTGCAACTGCATAATTACCTACAAGCCGAAGTGTGCTTCTGTAGGCTTGGAACGTACTGGGCTCTCCTAACATTCAAGCCCATATGATTTAGGGAGAGTTTGCCTGGCGACTGGCCAGTGGCGACTCAACTGTCACTTTAAATTGATATCTAGTTTCGTATAATATACCTATTTGCTATTGATTGCAGTACATCCAATAAGGAACCATAATCACATGAATATCATAGATTAAGTTAGTAATTAGAATTTATTGCTTTGAATATACCTCTATTGTCTTTTGTTTTGTTTATTAATATTTATGTAAAACATGGCCTGACCGGCCTGACATATATAGATCCTCTAGTTGTTTAATACTTTTCTTGTGTGGTTGTGTCCGAGTGTGAGTTAGCTGCCTCTCGTGCAGTCGAATGCTCCCCAAGACCCTAACTCTGCTCCTGACACTGAGACAGTTTCTTTTGGTGAGCTTTACCCCTATAGTTGACTCATTTATTCATTTATTTTTTAATATATATATTTTTTTATTTATTTACTCATTTACTTATCATTACATTATTATTATTGGAATCTGCCATCATCATCATCTGAAAATGCATTCACTTCTGGGCGAAAAAATCTATCTCTTGTGGTTCCTGTTTCGAATGAAATTAATACTCGTCTGGATCGGGAGTGGAAGTATATGAATAAAGCAAATGTATCCACGACATTTGTCAATAACAAAATATTCATAACACTCACATGACAACTTTGGCCTTGTCTGACAATTCCAGTTCATTTAGAAGACAGTTGCCTCCCCCTGCGCCCATCTTTATATCTGGCTGCAACGAAAGCAGCACTGAAATTCAAAGTAAATCACAGTTTGGTCAATAATAGTTCGTCCATCAGGTATGATGATGACCTTAACAACACCAGAGGAATAAAGAACAGAAATTGTTGAGAATTTCAACACATGGACAATAAAGAGAACTAAAGGACACAGAGGACAGAATGGAAAGACTATTCTTTCATGACTTATGGCTTCTCATGTGACTGATAAGTCCTATTTTTGCCCTGCAGACCCTTCCGCATAAATGACAAGAGTGCTCCGTTGGTTCAGTACCGCTGGGCCTTTTCTTGCGCCGTTCTCTTTTTTTGATAGCCTGCTGGACTCTGTCAGCTTCCCATGCTTTGCTGCCTCTGGTAAGGGCCGCCCTCCAATTTGCACGATCAAGCGAGAGCTTTTCCCACTCATTCACATCAATGGCAAAGGCCTTCAGTGATTGCTTGAGAGTGTCTTTGTAACGTCTCTTTGGGGCCCCAACATTCCTCGTTCCATTGGAGAGCTCAGAGAAGAAGATTTGCTTAGGGAGTCTGGAGTCGGGCATTCTGACAACATGTCCTGCCCAACGTAGCTGAATTTTTTTCAGGTGGCAGAAGATGCTCAATTCCTTGGCACGATTGAGGACCTCAGTGTCTGGAATTTTATCCTGCCATTTGATCCTTAGGATCTTTCTAAGGCAGGCCAGATGAAAGTGATTTAGCTTTCTGGCATGCGATTGGTACACTGTCCAGGTTTCAGCCCCATAGAGTAGGGTGGGAAGGACCACAGCATTGTACACTTTCAGCTTAGTGTCTGTGCGAATGCCGGCAACATCCCACACTCTCTTTCGAAGCCTGCCAAATGCAGAGCTGGCTTTGCTGATTCTTGAGAGAATATCAGTATCAACACGAGCCGCGGAAGACAGTGTACTGCCAAGATAGGTGAAGTTCTCCGACACCTTCAGAAGACTGTCATGGACTTTGATATTTGGGGTCACAGGATACTTGTCGTCTGGAGTAGGCTGATGGAGCACTTCCGTCTTCTTTGTGCTTATTGTGAGGCCAAAGTTGTCACAGGCACTAGAGAACTTATCAACACAGTTTTGCATGCTATCCTCATCGTGTGCCAGAAGTGCACAATCATCAGCAAATAGTAGGTCACAGACTTGAGTACTTTTGGTTTTGGTTTTTGCCTAAAGTCTCCTGAGGTTGAATAGACTGCCATCAGTTCGGTACTTGATGCTTACCCCTTGAGGAGGAGAGCTAAAGGCTTCTTGTAGCATTGCAGAGAACATGATGCTGAACAGAGTTGGGGCTAAGACACAACCCTGTTTTACCCCATTTGTGACAGCAAAGGGCTCTGAAAAACTGCCGTTGCTTTTGACTGCGGCTTGCATGCCATCATGAAACTGGCGCACTATTGTGATGAATTCGGGTGGGCACCCAAACTTCGCCAAGATTTTCCAGAGGCCTTCACGACACACTGTGTCAAATGCTTTTGTGAGGTCAACAAATGTGATATACAGCGCTTTATTTTGTTCCATGCATTTTTCCTGAATCTGTCTGGCAGCAAAAATCATATCCGCCGTTCCCCTCACTTTACGAAAGCCACATTGGCTCTCGGGAAGCAAGTCATTTGACGATTCAGAAGCATTCTTGCCAATATTTTGCCAGCAATTGAAAGTAGAGAGATTCCCCGATGGTTGTCACAGACTTGGCTGTCCCCTTTGTTTTTGTACAGATGGATGATTGAAGCATCTTTGAAGTCCTGTGGCAGCTTCCCTGCTTTCAACATATGATTGAACAACTCGGTCAACCTTTCAATAAGCTTTTCTCCACCGAAGGCATACACCTCAGCAGGAATTGAATCCACGCCTGGTGATTTGTTAAAGGACATCTGATTTGTGGCAGTTCGGGTCTCATTTGCTGTGAATGGCTTGGCAAGAGCTGCATTAATAGGAGTCTGAGGGAGGCGGTCAATGGACTCAGTATTTATATTTGATGGCCGATTTAGCACATCTCCGAAATGTTCTGCCCAACGCTGAATTATGGCATTCAATTCAACAATGCGTGTTGAACCATCTGACGCAAGAAGTGGCGTAGTGCCAGAGCGGGATGGTCCAAACACAGCTCGGAGGCTCTCCAAGAACTTTCTAGTGTTGTTTGTGTCGGCATATTTCTGAGTTTCTCCTACTCGCTCTTCAAGCCAGTGATTTTTCATTTTCCTCAGCTTCTTCTGGAGTACACCCTTACATGCACGCAGTGCATCAGCTTTTGCTGTGGAAGAGGGGTCACTGCAGTGAGCTTGGATGAGACTATTTTTTTCTTTGATGAGCACTTTGATTTCATTATCATTATCATTGAACCAGTCCTGGTGCTTGCGGACAAGAAAACCAACTGTGCTGCTGGCGCAAGAGTGTACAGTCGTTTTTAGGTCAGTCCAGCTCTGTTCAATGTTCTCAGGGTCAAAAGTCACGCAATCCAATTTTGAGGAGAGTTCTGATGAGAGCTCGCTCTGTTTCTCAGCTGAGCAGAGTTTTGAAACATTTAGGCGTTTAGGTGGCGCTTTCCCTTGAGGGCGTCTATTCCGCCTCAATGTTAGTCTGAGCTTGCAAACAATGAGTCTGTGGTCAGTTCCACACTCAACACCACACATCGCCTTTGTTACAAGGACATCCTTTCTGTCAGTCTTCCTCACAATGACATAGTCTATGAGATGCCAATGCTTTGAGCGGGGATGCATCCATGACGTTCTGTTTCTCACGGGGAGACTAAAATTTGTGTTGGTAATGAACAGGCCAAATTCAGCGCACAAAGTAAATAAGCGCAACCCATTGTTATTGCATGAACCAACTCCATGAGGGCCCAAAACATTTGGCTACGCTGAGATTTCGGAGCCAACCCTAGCATTGAAGTCCCCCAAGAGAATCAGCTTATCAGCTGCCGGGACAGAGCATATGACAGATTCTAGATCAGAATAGAACTTGTCTTTGGCTTCACCTGGGTTTGACATGGTGGGCGCATATGCGCTAATGAGGGTGGCTGACTGGCTTTTCCCAACTGGGATCCTGAGTGTCATTAGCCTGTCATTTATTTCAATTGGCATGGACTGCAAGTTTCTGACAAGGTCATTTTTAATTGCAAACCCAACACCATGCTGTCTCGGTTCGACTGCACCCTTGCCTTTCCAGAAGAAGGTGTATCCACCACTGAGCTTTTTGAGTTGGCCACTATCAGGGAGTCTGGTCTCACTGAGTGCCACTATGTCCAGGTTGTACCTGCTGAGCTCAATGGCAATAAGTGCAGTGCGTCTTTCCGGGTTGTTTGAGTTGTCCTGTAGTGTGCGTATATTCCAGGCTCCTAGCCTGAGTAAGCTGAATTTCTTTTTGTTTCGACCGCAAAAAGGGATCCCCACTGGTCGCGGTATACCAGTCAGGGTGATGTGAAGTGGGCTTTCTTTAGGGCACCTTTTCTAGCCCCTTCCTCAGTTGAGGTGAGCAGTGCTATCCTTAAATAAGGCTGCTCAGCTACTGTGGGTGCTGCCTCCCCACGCCTCCACTTCAATCGACGATGAAGTGACCATAGCCCACAGCCACCAACGTGTAGGTCTGTGCTAACAGCTTCCAGTCTATCCAAACCTGCTGCCACCGCACTCGCCCATCGCCGTTGGAATTTTGAGAGGAAAGAAGACGAGACAAAGATGAAAGAAGACGAGGTGAGTGTTAAGACTGGCGCAAAGAATTTGTTTTTAGTGAGAAAGAGCTGCGCAAACATCAGACTCACTCTCTCGCCTGGACACAACTTATCCAAGTGGCAAGACAGGGTCAAGACGACTGGAAATGTATCCAGGTGCAGGAGGATGCCAGAGGGACAGTCATATTGCCTGACCGGCTGCCTGTAGGCTACTCCACAGCCTCGCAGTCCCAACTGACTAGGGTGAAAGACCCAAACCAAAGAACACCAATACTGGTGGATGCTCTGTGTCACGATATCCAGGCCAGAGTGACGGTATATTGCCATCTGCCCTATCAATCAACCACTGGCCTGCTGCCGCCAGCTTCGAAGCTGCGTCCGGGAAGTTTGCTCAATTCTTCGTCTGTGATTTAGGCAAACAAGCCTATGACCACACCGCTACCAGGGACCAATGTTAAGGACTCAATAATACTGTAAGATCTAACATTTCACAAACATTATTCTATCCCAGCCAACACAACTAACAATTAAACTGCTAAATCGGTATAATCTAACTTACTGTGCAGAACTGCGTCCTGCGTGTTGCTGGGCTCTCCAAGTATCATTGCATGGAACAGACTAAAACCTATATTTCCATGCAACCTCATGCATGTGGAAACCCTTCAAACCCTTTATTTATTATCGAAATCATGGACAGACACTCAATTATCTTTTCGCTGAAGTTTATTCTATTTTTAAGTATAAAATCTTCAAAGCAGGGCTATGTACGTCATCAGGATCTTTGACCCCGTCCTAGAAGAACTGAAGATTCCGAGTAAGGTAAAAAAAAATATATAAAAAAACTGTAACCTACATGTATCTTGAAAATGTTCAACTGTTTACAGTCATTTGTTCATACTTCAGCTTCTAGAAAATCTTGCTGCCCATCCTTATTTAGAAAACAAATTCTGTGAAGATGTGAAGCTAACTGCCCCTCTCTAGACAAATTCAGTTCAAGCGTGGAAAGGTCACCAAACTGGTTGTAAAATGACAATAATAATAGAGTATCTTGCCATAATATCTTAATCTAATACTACTACCTGATTCTGTACTTGTCTGGCATGTTCATAATTATCATGAATTTTATGAGGCGTACTATAAAATAAAATCTCTCCCATATTACAGTCTTTCGATGTCGTGGGAAGTGCTTGATAAATGAATTAATCGATGACAATTCAGAGAACTTATCAAAATGTTTACTTACAAGCATTCAGAACGACCGTCAAGTTCTGAGCGTTGCATGTTGAAGGAGCACAAATTCCCATCTGGAAGCCAAGTTGTGGCTTGTATGTTGTGTCTCCAATTTTCTGAACAAACAGAAAGACCATGGATAAAAAGTGTGTGTGTGTGCGTGCTTGTTTATTTGAGCAAAAAATTACTCATAATATCTTGCCGAATGTGGATCAATGAGTAAAACAGGAGAAGATCTATTATAATACACTGCACTAATCATTCAAATTCATAAACATGTGAGTCTTTGGTGAACAAATTAATTTTGAGCTGATGAAAGAATGATTGAGGAAGGGCGTTTCTCAACTACTAGTTAAGGAAGATTCCTGAGCTATTCCAGGTTATCCTTACAAAGAAAAGGCGGAATAATTTTTTGGGTTTCGTTGTCATCATCATAATATTTGTAATATGTCGTCCTTTGCATGTAGACCAAGCACTTGACCATTGTAGCAGACATATCATTACTGACTGGGTTAGAGGACCTGATTTTATTTCTTGCCATTTATTAGGAATCTATCATGCCCCGCATATGTCTTTTATAATTACTGGAATACAAATTAGAAATTTCTATTCTTATGAGTCTTTTCTTCCGTCTAACTGATAACTTGAAACAGAACTTTCATCTCCACCTGTATCTTTGTCTCCTCACTTAGCTGCTTTCTCAGAAACTTTGCAGCTGTGAAAACTTACAAAAAATGAAATGAAGTAATTATTCAGTGTCATCCTCATTCTTTTGATGGGCTTTGTATTTGTCAGGGGCATGAAAAAAAAAAAAAACACAAAAAAACACAAACATTTTCGGCAAGATTGCCTTGTGAGTATAACAATTATTTCCCATGAATCCCATCATAAACACTAAGTCTTAATTTTCTGTTTTATATTTAATATTTTTCTCTGCTTTACCTGTATACCCATGCTTTTCAAGCAGTAGTGTCTGCTAAAGTTCACATTGACTGGGGTAGCATCCATGCATTCGTCATATTCTCCTAGAAATCTGCGTGGCCCTAGAACAATCCCTGCCCCGGGCTTTCCCCACGAGTCCACCACTGGAGAGAGATTAAATGGGTATTTTAGGTGGTTATTGACTGACTGGTGGAAAAAGTTGGTATAAGTACATTATGATATAATGGATAGCTATAAATAAGGATAGGTTGAGATTTTTGTTTCTCGGAGGCCTCAAACCTTAAGCTCCTGGCTGTCTTTTTCCTGATCTTTCTTTATTGTTGTAGTCCCCGCACGACTGTCCAGCTGTGGTAGATACCCAAGGAGAGAGAGAGAGACCCAGAGCGGGGGGCTAACTTATGATAAGAAGGGAGAAGATCGTTGGCGATAACCAAGGGGAAGTAATTTCTTGCCCCTCCTCTCACTGTACGTTTCAGGAGTTTGATCCCTTGAGTAGCCAAATTTATGATTGGTGTGTCTGCTTTAGCTGATCAGTGCTTAGTTATGGGGATATGTAGGTAGGTAGGTAGGTAGGTGGGTGGACAGCCAGATGATTAAATGGCTGAGTGAAGAATGATACCATTGGTGAAATACGCAACGTGAGAGACACAGGTTTTATTGCTTTAATATTTGAAGAATCATTTAGAGAGCTCAGTATTTTTCAAGATAATTCCTAAATACTTTTTGAATGATCAGTTTCACTACTGGAGTGGCATAAAACTATTTTCCAGTGTAATAACATTTTTTTTTTTTGCCTTGCTTCAAATCTCATTCATTCTAGTTCTGAGTGGATGTAGGGAAAGTCGTTGGAATGAATTACTGATCTGAAAAATTCATGCTACACATTCATTACTGCAAATTGTTTGTGTATTAGAAGTTTCATCTATTTATTCATTGTCTATCCATGTATCCATCCACTCATCTATCTATCTATCTATCTATCTATCTATCTATCTATCTATCTATCTATCTATCTATCTATCTATCTATCTATCTATCTATCTATCTATCTATCTATCTATCTATCTATCTATCTATCTATCTATCTATCTATCTATCTATCTATCTATCTATCTATCTATCTATCTATCTATCTATCTATCTATCTATCTATCTATCTATCTATCTATCTATCTATCTATCTATCTATCTATCTATCTATCTATCTATCTATCTATCTATCTATATCTATCTATCTATCTATCTATCTATCTATCTATCTATCTATCTATCTATCTATCTATCTATCTATCTATCTATCTATCTATCTATCTATCTATCTATCTATCTATCTATCTATCTATCTATCTATCTATCTATCTATCTATCTATCTATCTATCTATCTGTCTATCTATCTGTCTGTCTGTCTATTTATCTATCTGTCTGTCTGTATGTCAGTCTGTCTATCTATCTGTCTGTCTGTCTGTCTGTCTCTTCATCTATCTATCTATCTATCTATCTATCTATCTATCTATCTATCTATCTATCTATCTATCTATCTATCTGTCTTTCTGTCTGTCTGTCTGTCTGTCTGTCTATCTAACTATCTATATAACTGCTTATTTACCCATCAAAATTTATCTATCTACGAGTGCGCCTGCCTGTGTAATTATTTACCACCTACGTCTTTGTCTTGGTTGGAGTGTGAGTCTGTACAAGGGCCATGCATGAAGATGAAGTAGGTGTGGCTGATTTTTATTCCCCCCCCCCCTGCATGCTTTTCATCCACTTAGCTTCAATCCCCGTGCCCCTTATCCCTAACCTTGGTGGGAGCCTATTGCTATCACACTGGTGAATTAATTGTGTTTTGAAACTTTAATTTGCATTTGACACGGATGATTTGATTTTTTTTAATGAGAACTTTATACAGGTAATTAAGTTTTATTATAATCGAACAATTCACCTTAACGAAGAAGAACGAATCATTTTTAAAAAAATGGCATTATTTATTTATGTTAATAGAAATTACTATGCCACTTTATTCTTCACAGTTAATTGCCTCTTGCGCCACAGCGTCCTATTTACAATGGATTCTTTTCTTCCTCTCCCTTCCTTTAAAAAAACAACAAACAATCATAACCGTAATTATTGGAAAGCCTACACGCCCATTGAGAAGAACCCTCCCCGCCTCCTTACAACGCGTTTCATTCCCTTAAATCCGAGCGTAAGTGCTGTTTGGATGGCCCCATGCTTCACCGTAGTTCACAAAAGCAATTAGCAACTTCACTCTAGTTCACAAAAGCAATTAGCAACTTCACTCTAGTTCACAAAAGCAATTAGCAACTTCACTCTAGTTCACAAAAGCAATTAGCAACTTCACTCTAGTTCACAAAAGCAATTAGCAAGACTTCAGCAAAAAACAACACCCCCCCCCCCCCCACACACACACATTCATCGCCAGACAAAAAAAAAAACACCACATAATTTTTAAAGATGGAACACTCACTGTGTTGTGCCCAAGGAGTTAGGGTATCGGACAAGGCGAACAGAGTGTTCATATCCTGTGCACAGGTCTCAAGATCGTCAAAGACGCCATCTGCCTTCAGCAGCTTAGTTGTCCTGTCGAAAGTACTTGGGGATCCCAAAGCTTTCATCATGTCCTTCACAGATTTTGCATAGACTTTTTGCTCGTCATAAATGGAAATATCTCTTTCAATTTCTGGCCCTTCTGGGTTTCCATAACGGGCAAGGTTGCTGAAGTATTCCGAATATGGAACATATGTTCTTGGAGCTTCGGGAATAAAGTCCAGGTACAGATGTGAAAGCAATGCGTCTTTAGCTGAGTCTTCGCTGCCTTTCAAATGTCCAGACTCTGCTGTGTTGTCATTTACTGCCCGTGATCCAACAACAACGAGGACCAGCACAAAGGTGCAACAAACAATTTTAGCACCGAAAGTGCCCATGTTGGTTCATCAGTTGATCAGTGAGAAGGCTGGATGAAATTCAAATTCGTTAAACTATCACAGCCTTCAAGATTTGAGCCTGAGATCGAAGCTAGACACTAATGGAATGATGATATATTTATCTACCACTACCCGGCAAGAAGTCCAGGGTCACCAGCAGCTCGATGGCAAATGCGAAAGGTTTTTGTAAGTCACGAATGATATTTAGGCGATACGTTGATATCGATTTGATTATCTCCTCATCTTGGCCAGCAGTGATTAGCTAAAGTCTCCTGGTATGGTTAACTGCACAAGCTGTTATCTATATGTACATTTTCATGACAGAATCATGCGGCGAACTCATTGCACGAATTAACCTTAGTTAAGGCCTCAGACAGCACTGAAAACATGTGATGTTTTACGTCTTTTTTCATATCTAGATTGTCAGTAAATTACAGTTTTCAACCCTTAGCGGAGGTCAGACAGACTGCAGGGTATTTTTTGAATTTGTATTTGTATTTGTATAACTCTTTAATCCCATTTGGGAAATTTGCCTTTGTGACAACTGGAGCAGGCACGTCGTCGCCACAGTGCAGAGCCGATGGGGGCGTATTCATGACCGAGAAAGCAGTTGATAATGAAATATCATATTTGCAGTATTCTTGTTTATTTCCTTACACCTTGCTACCACCTTCAGTGTCAACAAAGAGAAAAACGACAGTAAAATGTCCATGTAAGGTACATTTTATACACCTTCCTTTCCTTTTAGTGCTCTGCTTCTCATCTTGTCCACTGAGCCGTATTTCTTTTCTATCCCACTTTTACTGATTTTTTTCTTTGCTGATGAATTCGCCAATTGTCTCCACCTGTGTTTGCTCATGTGCCAATGCCTGACTTTCAGGGGTCCATTCAGTGATGTTGTCAGCCCGTTTAGGCCATGGGACCAAAATCCTAGCTAGTCTCTAAAGTAAATTTCGTTACGCACCCCCTAGGGAAAATCTAGGTATGGTTTTAATATGTGCCCTGTAACCATCTTTGACTAAAAATCAAATGTTGTCATCAATAACTGTGCACATTAATAGCTTAGTTTTAAGAAATAACAATGTTTATTGCTATGCAACATCTGTATTTTTGCATGTTTGTTTCGTTTTACATAATTATATATTTAACAAAATCTCCACCTTTGAACGGAAAAGGCTTTTATTATTAGACCACCTAAACTAACCCAATTTTACATGTTCATTTTTCAAATACCGCGGATGGTGCATGGAAGTTTTTATTATTTTGATTAGTTTGGTCTTAAGTTGCAAGGTAAACTCACTCAAAGCACTGTTCGGCGTCACACCAGCATCTAGCTTTTCTCAAGAAATCATGGATCGCGTAAGGAGGACACGGCATCAAAACAGATGACAGCTTGGTAAGGTGAGACAACGCACTGCAGCACCTCAGCAATCTCCAGTGCCTTCAAGATAAAGCCCTACGAGGAAAACTGGAGAAATCCGCCTTTGTCCAGCCGCACGTTATTTAGGTCACTATCTCTCCAGAGATGATTTGAGGCAAAAACTTTTATTCATACTGGATGCACTTGAAACCAATCTGGGAAGAAGACCTAAACTATGTACAGTGATGTTGAGCAAAAATAGTTTCCTTTCTTACTATTCTGACCTCATTCAAGCAAGAAATTCAGCAAGGTTTGAACTGTTGGTGGAAGCATACCCGGAAGATCTTGACCTGACACTTACTGATGGATTTTTGCACTTTCGCCTGTACGTGAGACAACGTCATCAGGCTACAGAAAAGCACTCTCTGTCTCAGATAGAGCTTTATCAAATTATATACAAGGAAAACATTCAGATGGCCTTCCTTAATGTGGAAGCAATCTTGCGGCTGTTTCTTAGTTTAATGGCCACTAACCGCTAGGAGGAGAAGCCTTTTTCAAGACTCAGTGAATTAAAAATGAACTGAGGGCCACAACGTATCAAGAGAGATTGCCTGCACTGAGCATTCTGTGCATTGAGGGTGACAAATTAGACACATACATTGTTTTTATGAACTACTGGATGATTTTGCTATCAGGAAGGTTAGAAAAAATGTTGTATGTTCTTTATGTATTTCATGGTTGTCATTTCTGTATTTCTTAACATGTATTTTAAAACCAACTGTTTAATGACAAGAAACAGGATCTAAGTGTTACACAGACACAGTTGTCATCTGATACATTCTTCTCAGGCAATATCGTTTTTAAGCTTATGTTTTGTGTTCTTTTTTAATACAACAGTAAACCGGCCGGTTTATTTTTCTAAAGAAAAATCCTGCTTATTCCACAAAATATTTACCTATTATAGGAAAAGTTACAGACCCAATATTTAAACATTTTGCTACTATTCTGATCAGTCCCCCTAGCGTCAAATTTTTCAAAATACTTTTTTGTTTTTTAGGCTAAATGCGTTCTCTGAGTCAAGATGCACATGACACAGAAACTCTGAATAGGAAAACTGGAGAAAAAGTGTTTTTTTAAGTCACCATAAACAAAACATGTATCTACCCTTTCAATTTTCCATTCTGAACAGACCCAGTAAGCGCCAAGACTGTCGCCTGAGAGCTCTGATCGCACCGAATATTGTGATGCTTGATGCGTATGGACGCTTACAACTAGTGGTTAAGTCTAGTGAGCTAATGTCTTTGCTGACTGTCTATCTTTTTTCCAATGCCGTATTCTCCATATAAACAAATGGATAGTTGGTATGAGCTGCTTCTATTGTAAGACATTGCAAGATTTATCTGAGTTGTTTCTTAATAATGAAGTATTATCAGGCACCAACAAAAATGCTAAATTGGTGACACTGACAAGATGTTTTTCATTGCTACTGTAGCAAAAAGTATGTGGGGTACATGAGGGCAGTTGGGGGTGACTGTAACTGCTCTACTGTGGTTTCTGTGAGGACTTGCATACGGTTTGTGCCAGGACAGTAAAACTGCTCATATGGTCAACAGAATACAATGTTGGGAAGACACAAGAAGCACTGATTTATTCACCGCACGACGCACCTGCTCTCGTCTGTGGAGGGGGGGAGGGGGGGGGGAAGAGAGGCAGGTAGTTGGTGCAATGAAGGGCATTTTTTTCTTGAGGATTATTATGTCTGACATTGATCCCTATGATCTTATATTGTGGTTATTGCTTGACAGATCGTGGGTATGTATGCATTTTTCTCACTACCTGTCCATCCTCCCACGATCTTGTGGGTGGCCCAGCCAAACTGTCCCTCACAGTTCCACACTGATTGGTGCACAGGGTGCTTTCCTCCGGTATTCCATACTTTATACCAGTTCATAACATAATATACCACAGTAAATTCTTTTTTACAATTTAGTTTTATCATAATGAAAATGTTGGTGAATCTTCAGAGACATGCTTGATTTAAAAAAAAATTTTTTTATGCCTTTCTGAAGTAGTCGGACATGTATTAAATTAATGGAAAGTTCGGACGATAAAATTAGTGTGAAAATGGGATTTGCTTTTCTTGTTTGAATTTAAAACTCAAACCTAAACATCTCAGCAGCAAAGTAAGTAGAACAGAGCTTTAAGCGTCTTAATCCATTTTATTGGAAATCTTTAAAAATAATCAAAATCCGTAAGTTCCTTTCCAAAAACGCAGCAGTGAACCAATTGCTGTTTTTAAATTCCTACTGATATTTAGTTGGTAGCATGCTGTTTTGACTTGAGTTTTCTCCTTCACTGATGGATAATCAGGCGTGTAAATGATAAAATGTGCATTTTCATTATTTAGTTAAAATTAGATCAGAGACAGAACATGTTTAGTATCTGTCATTTTGTACATATATTGTTCTGTTTGGGTATTATTTACACCCACAGTTGTTTTCCCGCTCGGTGTAACAGCATCTCTATAAAAAAAACAGCAGCAAAAAAAAAAAAATTCACTGCTGCGAGGAAGAAATGCCCAGACCTGAAAAAATTACCTGTGAAAGATAGTTCTTTTTGCTACTATGTCTATTCCTTTGACATGAAAGCGAAGTATCATAATTTTGTAATAAATGAAAATAGGCCTAAAAACATCGAATAATGCTTTCTCCTCAACAATGATGGCCTCCCTCATGCCTTTGTTTTGTTTCGACTTTAGTACCGTGCATGTCATAAAAAATAACCATATCAAGCTTGGTGCGCAGTGTCCTGGCGCGCATGAGTTCTGAAGCAGGACTGCAGATTACTACTTTTATTGTAAGAGAGAGAGAGAGGGAGAGAGAGAGAGAGAGAGAGAGAGAGTACGTCATCGAATAATGCTTTCTCCTCAACAATGGTTGCCTCTTTCCTGCCTTTGTTTTGTTTCGACTTTAAACTTTCGGTGGCGTTTCAAAGTTTGAAGGCATGAGTTTCTGTGTCGTCTGCTTTATGCACGGTACCGGCCATGCGGGTGTTGCTGTGCCAGTTGTGAGTTATTTTCTTCCTAGATCTGCATAATCTGTGTGCTGATTGTGCGTGTTGTTTGCAACCCGTACTTTGAACGGACCCTTACACTAGTCTCTTAGAAAAATGTTTTGCATCACGGGGTTCTGAACAAGAGCGGATGGAAAAAGATGTCATTGTTTGAATTTTGTACTTTTTATTGAATTCAGGCAAAATAGCATTATAATTGTTTTTCACCAAATGATTCACAATGCAAAACTCTCATTCTAAGCTCTATTTTGTTTTTGTATAACTTGAGATTGTTGAATTAAAACTGAGTTTGATATTGTTTGAATTCGTTATTATTGAATAAAAAGACTGAGTTTAATTCTGTATTCTGTTTGTTTTATTTGTATCAATGTTAAGCGTGGAAGGACTCCATAATTTTGCCAGAAATAGCTTGAAAAATGTGGTCGCCATATATTTTTTAATGCAGGCCAGTGTGGAAAGCTGGTCATAAAATTTGAGCAAAGGACAAACATACTAGCCTAAACAAGACTTACGCAAGTTTGGCTACGATTTTCTGTATAATAAGAATCAGTTTATTACCCCATGAGGGAACTATTTTTCACAAAACATGATGCACACATTCTCACGCATCATTACATAAACATCACAACTCAATGAACTCTGTAACGCATTCATAAAGTGACATGGTAAGGAACCTTGGAGAAATATGGCACACGTCTTACTAAAGTGTCATGCCGAGGGCATTTGCTGAGAGCAAAAAATAATGATCTTCTGTATCCTCGTTTGCTGTAAGTGGGGAAACGGTGGGTATCAGCCTTTGTAATTGAATGTCTCTTGAGGTGGGTGATGGTTACTAAGATTCTGGGCCTCAGATCCAAAGAACTTTAAACTATCTGATATACTATCTCCTAATCAGCCAGTGATAGGGAAGTCATATGATTTTGAAGCTGAGTCATTTATGTCAATGTCAATAGGTTTAAAATATTTCGATCGTGCCAAAAGCCTGTATAGCCCTCAAGTTTTCCTTTCTATCATACTGCTTTTGTTGTCCTTGCCATTGTATTCTTTGGTTTACTCTTTGTGTTTGCTTATACATTGGTTAGGTGTGAGAAGTGTGTGTGCTTGGGGGCTGAGAGGGCTGGGGGTGATATCTTTCCAAAGATGAAAATAGAGCATTAATTTTATGATTGTAGAATTTATATTTTATATCATTACTTTAAGCAAGTTTTGAAGGAACCTAATTCTCCGTGAAAACATGGGGTGGTTGGTGGGTGATTCTGATTCGTCCTATCATTCTTCTGTATTGCCTATGGTCCTGCTCTTTCTTGGCATAATATGACCGTATGGTGTGGACGTGCTTCTTCCAAATTCAAATTCAGACATCCGTGAACACAATCTAAGACAAAACAACAAATAACTCCAGTTCCCTATTCGATTGTTTCACTTCTCACTAGCAACAGAAAGTTCAGATAGAACACAAAAGGAATCTATACTGTGTATAGGACTACATACACACAAACACACTATAGACGCACACACATGCGCACAAACAAGGACAAAACAACTATAAAAATTGTCCTTTATGTGAAAGAAATATTTTAATTCATATGTAACGGTCATTTACAAAAATTATCTCAGATGGCAGATGAGACATTCCTCCCCGTTCTGCAGTATCAAAAACAGTACTTAACACACTGTAAAGAGATTTTTATAAATATGGCAACCGCCGTGGACTGAACCCGAGATCTCTCGCTTACAACACACAAAAAGCCAGCGCTTTACCTCCCAAACCATTGAGTACATGAACAGGATCAAAAAACGAAATCAGGATCAAACAATGCTTTTTGTCTTAAATAAACACATTATTAATAATAAATTTATTATTTTAACTCTTCGGTGCCTGTTCAGTAATGTGATAAAGGCAAGTGTAGTTTATTTTAACACTAATTCCTAAAATTCAGTGTGAAAAAGGTGGGTATCCTAATTGAAATTAATTTAGACTCACTACTGGTCTGGCAAACAACATAAAAGTGGCAATTTATAATCAAATAGTTCAAATATCACTGCCGAGAGAGAGAGAAAGAGAGCAGGGAGAGAGAGACCGAGAGAGAGAGAGGGGGAGAGGGAGAGAGAGAGGGGGAGAAGGATGAAGAGAGAGACAGACATACGGACAGAGATTTTTTGTTCCAAATCAAATCACCTTCAGCGTATTCTGTGCTGTGACTCTGTTGTTCCATTATCTCTCATTTTCCTTGGGAAGTCATGTTCTTTGGTATTTCTATGAGCCTCTTGTACTTTTGTCGTATTACACAGTTTTTCGATACATTCTGTTTTTATTATTTTACCATCTTTATTTGGCTTTCAGTTTCTCATCACCCGGCCGAGTGCTTCTAACCATCTAGACCAGCACATCTGTCTGCCTCTCTGTCTGCCTGCCTGTCTGTCTATCCATCTACTTGTTCGTCTAACAGCCCAATCTATCTGCCTGTCTATGATTGTAACTATATATTCATACATGTATCTGTCTGAATTAAAAATCAATTTATGACAATGTCGAGACCTGGAAAGGTAAATGGCATGACTATGACAACAGCAATGAAATAAGTCAAATTACTACAATAATGGACACACAAAATGAAACAGTTAGCTGCACTGAGATCGTGAGTTATAATTATGTACACTAGATCAAAAGAGCTACAAATTTGTGTTTTAATTCAGTTTGTACATCCGGGGGTGGTCGTGTGGGTCGGTTAAAGTTTGTTTCATTTACTGCCCTAACTTCATTCTCAGATTTTAAACTTTTAAGTCCAGTATTCATCTGTTTAAATATAAATCATTCTATTTATAACATTTGTTTAGTTTTTGGTTCTGCTTCGGTTGAGAATTATCGCTGAATTCCACGAGGGAATGAGATATAGGAATCCCTAGTTTATTACATGTAATATTACGAAATATTTTACAGTAAATATTTTGTTTTCAATAAATAAACAAACAGCAGTCATTGGCATGTTATTGATTAACTTGTGCATTATTTACAAAGCAAGGAAATTCTTATATAGCCGAGCTTGCTAAGTTACGCACTGTGATTCATTGGCCAGCTTTATCATAGAATACTGGCAATAGCTACTTGGGTCATGTTGTTAAAATAATCACAGCAGGCCCTTTGTAACCAGTCTGTGGCTAAGTTCATACTGCATGGACGCCGACATTTCGTCAAAGGATCGGCGTCCCTATCCCTAAAACTTTCCAAGTAAGTTAACAACACAAAAAAAAAAAAAAAAAGAAAAAAAAAAAACAACAACAAAATATTGCCACATGGTACAGATAGTCACTGAGTAAAATATATAGTGATTTCATATTGGTCTAATTTTGTGCCAAAGAACCAGACCAGGCAAATTTCAAATCTCACAGGCAAAACAAGAATAGCACACACAGATGTAAAGTAAGGCAAATGATGTTACACATAGCACTTTTTAGCGGCATGCTTAATTTACCCTGAAATTCAAGACATCCGTGACATTTCTTTAGTGCCATAATACATGCCATATCACAGTTCGGATCACTGTGAACAGTCAAAGACGCTGAGATAGAATTGCAATTGTATTGTTTCTAATAGGTATTTTTGAATGAAATTTCAGACTTTGGAATAGGCCTCTTTCTCTTTGGAAACATCTCGTCCCACGATGTAGTTTGCCGACCTTTTCACCGCATTACCCAGAGGTCCTAAAATCACTTTCTCCAGGCCCAGAAATGGTGCTTCAAATGCCATGGAAGCCACAAATCCCACAGCAAGTGACATGACCCAGATTCCAACGAAGATGAATGACTGTGGAATGAATTGATATATAATTGAGTCACGTATGGTTGAAATAGAGCAGGTTAATGAGGATTACCTAGAAGTGAGCAGGACTAGATAACATGTTGTTATAAACGAAAACGGCTCCATCTGTCTCTCTATTCAGGCACCTGTTGATGAGTCTGTCTATCTGTTTACATAATATTCTGTTTAAGCATGTATCTATATGTTTGTAACTTAACTAGAAATCTGGGCAAATATTAGTTACTTTGGCTCTAACTACATACAAATTGATACCCCTATTCAAAAATGACCCGAGCGACATGTCTGCTGAAGGTGGCAACAATACTCTAACTGGTCACTGGTAATATCAGCGTTAGCCGTTGCGTGCACGAGTCCACTGAATGCACGACGACGGTCAATACACTTGTATTAATAATAAATGTGATGAAAACGTTGGCAGATTTTGTTGTTGTAAGATGATTATGCTATTGTTATTTAGTTAAGGTCAAAGGTAAGGTTACCTACCATGTTGTCATTGTCCAGATAGAGAAGATGTCTCTGTTGGAAGAAGCAGTAGTAGATGACCGGTGGATGGACGAGGTAGGCGCAGTAGGTCAGTCGACTTAGGGGAACAAAAGCTTTCCAGGACAGAATGGTGTCCACAAAACCTAGACAGGAGAAACACAATATAATACTTTGAAGAGCAAGCATTACAAAGTTAAGACTTCGGTGTGGAAATAAAATACTGTTATCACAGAGACCGTGCTGTTTTTCATGAAGTCAAATTAACAATAATACGAAATACTGGCCCATTTAACTGCATCCGGGCTTCTTATTACATTGTGTAAAATTATTTATGTCTTGAAATTAGACTTTAACTCAGATTTAGAAATTTAATAAAATTGAACACATGTGGATATTTTTGTTGTCACTTCTGACTGTTGTGATTTATGGTAATGATGGAAGTTACAGTACTAGAAATGGAATAGAAAATTTGATAGAGAATAACAGAAACCTAGTATCATAATAATAACCTTCCTGATGATGTGCTACTTAGGGGTAGAAAATATCAGAAACATAGAACTTTGATACGTCATAAGTAAAGGTAAGATGCTGTTTTGTTGTTGTTGTTGTTGTTGTTTGGGGGGTGGGGGGTGGGTTGTTGTTCTTGTTGCTGGTTTCCAAACCTGTCTTTATTTTCTCACAGTGAAAGTGTTAGTGGTAACTCAATTTACAATCAAGGTTCAGAAGTGAATTGAAACAATTTGGTGGTCCATTGGGAGAGGATTTCCCCATCAATAATATACCCATTTATGCCATCAGCAGGCCTATTCTAATTCACTGTATTTCTGGAACAGTGGAAATCACACGCTTTGGAATCTATATAAGTTGATGGTTTAAAGAGACGAAAATGTTCCGTTTGCAAGGTACGGTAGTGAAGATAACTTGAGGTTTAATGCAAAACCAATGAAAATTAGAATGATTGCAATGACTCACGACCATTGATTGTATACATCCATTTTGCTTCACGTCTAAAGTGGGCAATACTATTTATATTCCTGATATTTTAATTATAATATTTTATTCTAAATTATATTTAAATTTTATTATAATACTTTAATCTAATCAGTTACAAAATCAAATGTCGAGCATCAACTGCTGCTCGTCTTATTAAAAAAACAAACCAAAAAACTTACCTCCGTATCCCGTGGCACAAGCTATTATGACCCAGCAGACAGCCATACCCCAGCCAATTCTATGTAGAGCGTTGTACCAAGCTGATTCTTCAAAGCTCAAATGCTCGCCGTTTGCATGATCGTAAAGGCCGTACACACAGGCCAAACCCACTCCCCAGGCCAAAGTCCATCCCACCACAACCACCACCTGCGAAATGTATGAAATAACAATGACAGGACAACTTAGACTTAACCCTCTAAATGCCAACAGTGCATAATTGTGACTATGTCATAGGCAATTTCGCTGATAAAATTATAGCAGAGAGATCATCATTATTTCCTTATTTTAGAATCTCATTGACCAGTTTTTAAAAATGCAATAAATAAATCGAAAATACTTTACAAAGGGTTCTTGGCCCTTCAGTAAATTTAACATGAGATGGTCAGAAAGTATAAAGGCGCATGCGTCAACAAAGTCAATGTTCTAGTAGGCCTACTTTTTCATTATACATGTTTTTTTGATAAGAGATCAGAAGATGGTCGATGGCAATCAGATTTTAGCTTTTACTTTATGATCCAAATTGAAGGTGTGAGACCGGTCATTATAAGATGTACCCTCGAGGAATCTGTAATGGCACAGAAGCCCCCCCCCCCCCCCCCCCCCATGGTTAATGGAACTGGAAGTATCTTCAGCTATTTTATTTAACAATTTGCACAATGGTCAGTAAAATATATAATTTATATATATTTACAGTCTTTCAAAAATAACTTGACACTTTCGTTTTTCATTAAAATCTCGGTTATTATACATTGGATTGATATGAAAATTTCAGAAGATGCCAGATTATTCAATATGAACAAAAATTAACACACTGAATAACAAGATCGGACACCCGTTGATTTATTGTGGTACTCATAATTAGCTAGGGGTCATAATCAAAAGTCACACGTGTAGTTGTTTTTGACCTGTCCGAAGCGACTTCTTAAATCACGTCAAATGCGAATAATTATAAACGCATCCTGTCAGCGGGCTGTCACTCTTGGTATGCCTGATCTTTGGCGGTCTTTTACGGTCCCAGTTGCTGCCAGACGGTTTCTCGTACCGTTTACAGCCTGTCTGCTGACGTTAAATCTCCTAGCTACAACAGCAATAGGGCACCCGGCATTAAGCATCCCAGTAATCTGATTTGTTTCATCTTGGCTTCGTCTGGGCATGTACATTGTAATACAAAGCGCTGATTTAAACACGGCGAATTATAGAAGTTGAGTCAACATTTCCGCGGGTGTTTTTTCGTTTTTAATTAATCAAGGTTTAAGGCCACGAGAATGGAAAAATTAAAACCATGTGACCCGAGTAGCCCAAGACGACCAAATTCATAAGTAGTCATAGTGTTCTCAAGAACGTGTGAAAATTTCAACACAATGGGTGATGTAGTTGTAAAGTTACGCACTTTTAAAATGTGTGAAGTTCTTTTTGAAAGACTGTATGAATATTTTTATATATCTGTGACTTTCTCATGTCTGTAGCTAACATCTACTGATCAAACAACAACTGCAACAACTGACGGCTAATAAAATAACTATAGCTTATTCACTTTGAATGCTGGCTTCTTTGTGAAAAGACATGACCTTTTCCCCCGAAATACTTGTCTGCCATTGATAAAGTAATTCCATTCATAATTGATCCTGTGCTCCCATTGGCACACATTATGAATTTCAGTGATAGAGTAAACAAAATACAATTAATATGTCTTGCTGATGAATTTTACGTCTTGTGAATGCCTCTTACCTTACTCATTCTAATTCTGCATTCTGTGAGGAAGAGAATGTATCCTGCGATCATCCCAATAATGTAAGGGCCAATTCTGGTGTAGGGTACAATGTAGTAGTCGTGGAAATAATCCCCTCCGCCTCTGATGTGAAAAATACACAAATTTTTGCAAGTTCCCAGCATTTGCTTCCCAGAAATAACAAATATATTATATATTACAACATTTTACATGATTATAATTATGCCACATTCTCTGTGAGTCACAGAGAACATGGCATATTGTCATCTACTGTAAGAAGGTCCAATTTCCAGATTCACCAACACTCCATAATTCAATTTGGTGTATATTTTCTAATTACATTTATGCGTTTTCAACAATTTAATAAAAAGAAAACCATCAAAGATGACAGCTACCTGGTGGTGTGTCTGGCTGCATGTTTGTCTATCCATCCATCTACCCGTCCACCTATCTGTCTATCTGTCCGTCTGTCTGTCTCCTGCCTGCATATTACGTCTGTCCAATGTAGAAGTTCGAAAGAACCCATCTAGCCTCCCTTTCTATCATACTCTCCTCCTACAGTAACTCTACACTGAAAATGACTTACGGTATGCCACTGAATGTGTTGGGTGCTAAGTTATTCTCCATTGTGATAACACCAGAGGCAATAGCATTTCCCACCAGCATCACAAAGGCGACAAGCAGACCTTTCCACTTAAAGCTGTAGAGTAAAGAATAAATTATTATTAATAATACAAGTGTTGTAATAATTTAAATTATTCTCGTCAAATTTCCTTCCATTTCAATTTATTCTCTTGAATTGATGGCGTAATGAGTCTCAATTTTAACAGTGTCAGACTTACCACAAACAATATTATTTATCTCGCCTTCTTTCGTATATATTTTATAATCAGTATACAACTGCTGTAACATAATAAAATCTTATTGAAGAGGAAATGGTGGTTATAAATAAAAATTTACAAGTGCACATGGTATAATTTAATTGTGGTTTGTTTTCGTTTGTTTTCTGCCTTTTGTATTACCAAATTTCTGCATAACATTTCAGAAAGCATATAAGGATGATTTAAATTTTGAAATTGTGCCTAAAACTAACAGGTGTTCAATTTTTTATTCCTTATTTTCAGCAGCACAGAATTTTAAACAACAGTAATACAAAAGCAATTATCATTATTATTAGCAGTAGTGGTAGCAGTTAAGTATTACTTTCATTATTATGTTACTATTATGTTACAATTAAACCGTTTATGAATTTATTTCGATGAAATGTCGGCGAAATCCAATCGAGATCGAGAAAACATGAGATATCTTCAAACCCACAAAACCGAGAAGTTGACACATCTGGAGAAACTTTCTGTATAGACAAGAACTGTACATCAAAGATGACAGCTACCTGGTGGTGTGTCTGGCTGCATGTTTGTCTATCCATCCATCTACCCGTCCACCTATCTGTCTATCTGTCCGTCTGTCTGTCTCCTGCCTGCATATTACGTCTGTCCAATGTAGAAGTTCGAAAGAACCCATCTAGCCTCCCTTTCTATCATACTCTCCTCCTACAGTAACTCTACACTGAAAATGACTTACGGTATGCCACTGAATGTGTTGGGTAGCAACACAGATAGCAAAACACATAATATAGGCAAGTTTTGTTTAGAGATGCATTGTATTTCACATGAAGGAATGTTAAAACTCATATTTACTTACTAGAAGACTGGCAAGAATATCATGGGGCTGATAACGAAGAACTGCATGTCGTTTGCCAGATACCAGGACCAGCCCATGCACTGTAGAAGAACAACAGATGGATGTATGTAAGGTGGATGTCATAAATGAATGAAAATCCCTTGGGTGTATTTCTCCTAAACATAATAGGACTAAACAACGATAGTAAAAATTGTGTGCGGGCAAGGGTAGTTGGAGCTTGTACATATCTTTGATTCGGTTTAACAAATGGGAGGGAAGAAGGAAAGGCAGCCAGGCAGGCAGGCGGGCGGGCAGGCTGACTGGCAGATAAATAAGTAGACAGACAGACAGACAGACAGACAGACGGACGGACGGCCAGACAGATAGATAGACAGATAGATAGATAGGTAGATAGGTAGGTAGGTAGGTAAGTAGATAGATAGATAGATAGATAGATAGATAGATAGATAGATAGATAGATAGATAGATAGATAGATAGATAGATAGATAGATAGATAGGTAGATAGATAGATAGATAGATAGATAGATAGAGAGATAGATAGATAGATAGAGAGAGATGGATGGATAGACAGATAGATGGATGGATAGATGGATGGATAGATGAACGGACGCGGGCGGGGCAAGCAAGCAGGCAAACAGACAGACAGACAAACAGAGACAGACAGACAGACACACAGAGACAGACAGACAGACAGATAGATAGACAGACAGACAGAGAGAGGTATAGATAGATAGATAAGTAGATAGATAGATAGATAGATAGATAGATAGGTAGATAGATAGATAGATAGATAGATAGATAGATAGATAGATAGATAGATAGATAGATAGATAGATAGATAGATAGATAGATAGATAGATAGATAGATAGATAGATAGATAGATAGATAGATAGATAGATAGATACCATCTTTTTATTGTCCACCAGATTGTTGACGTAGAGAAGATTGGTCCACCAAACGTCTTCGCAGTCATCTTTACCAGCTTCCATCCCCTGCTGGGGCCAAACTGGACCGTCTCCAAGGTATTGAAATATGGTGATGTGCAGCATCATCACAAGCATGTAGGGGGGTGTCAGCCTGACAGGAACAGACATGTTTTAAACTTATGAAATATGTTTTCATACATAAAAATAAAAATAGTATTTGGCCACCATTTATTCCTTCAACATGACGTTCATAATTCCTTATACATAAGCACGGTAATTCTAGCATTAGCCCCTTCAAGTTAACCATCATTTCAGGTACAGACAAAACACTGGATATGATGATGTGAAAGGAAACAATTCCTTTAAGTATTTATCTGCAAAGATGGAAAACAATGTCCCATTTAAGTTTTTTTCTTTTTTGGTGGGGGGGGGGAGGGGGGGAGGGGGAGGGGAGGGGAGGGGGAGGGAGAGAAACAGACACACACACACAAATCCCAACACTTATTAAATTCTATTCAGTATGTTACTAATTAATTAGCATGGAATTAGAACCTACCATGAAAGAAAGCTATTGGTTCAATTGAAAAGATTCAACATTTTGTGAATTTCAATGATGAGAATGATCCACTATTTTAAAGACCAATAATGCGTACGGGAAGAGTCTCGCTACAAATAAGTAGAATCTTCATGGCAACGTTACTAAAAAAAAAAAATCCAAACATAATGAAATGAAATGTTCATCAGAGACGAGGAAAGAGAGCTGCTGTTTTTGTCTTTTTAAAAATTTTCTGAAACAGTTAACAGTGAGAAAAATGATTGATACCTCCAGAATCTGTGGAAGTAAAAATGAAAGAAGAAGCTTTTACTGGGTCCTTTCTTGGCTGTTAGTTCTTTCATCACCAAATACATCACCAACAGGCCGCTGCCAAGGAATAGACAAAGTTAGCCTTTTAGCCAGATTCATAAATGTTATCACAAATTTCTTCTCTCTGAGGCAATTGGAAAGGTGGAGAGGGTGTATTCAGATACGTACAAATATCCATTTTACTTGAAGTTTAAGAACTTTAAAATTAACTAAATCTAAAGAAATACATTGGGTAAACTGATTACAGGCCAAAGTTGAATTAATTATAACACTATCTACATATATAACATTCTTCATCGTTAGTTCATTCATTCCTCCTGCTAGCTGCTGTCCAGTGAGCTTTGATAGTACTGTCGTCTCACATTTGGGCCATCACCCAGCCTCGAACGGTGTTTGCTAATAGTCATGTCAGAAGTCATTATGCTGTCTGCAAACAGCAATTTTGCTCCTGGACATGTTACAAGTTATCACAGTTTAACTAGGCGAAGAGAACGATGGCCGTGGTCTCATACATAATACATTCGCTGTTGCATGATTATATTGTAGAAACTATCAACTGTAACCTGACTCTCAAGGGGTTTTCCAGGCTTACCTGAGGGTAAAGAATGAATCCACAGACACCAAAGCGTTAGCAATGGCCTGGAAGGTCCACCGGGGTGTGACCTGTTCCCTGTATTCCTTCACATTAGCTGGAATATTACACAAATGTAATCTAAATAAACTGTCAGTTGCAGCGAATACGGAAATATTGTATAGAATAACATATTACATTGTATAGAAAAAAATGAATCAAAGCCCAAGAAAGCTATTGATATAACAACGGGAAAAAGCTGGAAATTTCAGCTTTTTGTTTTTTTGTCCAATTTTATTGCTATCTGTCCGCACAGAATTTTGATACAAATAACCGTATAAGAGAGTCGTATTTTCAAGGCCTTCACAATGCTTGCGGGTTATCCTATTGCATTTTGCCTGCAGCCTTAGGTATTTTGAATAGAGAAAACATAATTGGACGAACATGGTTAATTTACTGACAATTAAAATCTTATGAGTATCGGTGTCGTGACTTAGACTTACCCACTCCCCCATTGCCCATAGAAAAGGCATGACCCAGGATGACCCAAGACATACTGAAGAAGCGGATGCCGTTGATACATTCAATAGTTCCACCTCCAGTTTTGGTACTGAGCAGTTTGCCACCGTTTGTGTACACAGAGAAGGACAGCAGTGTCTTGCCTAGAACACCTACAAACAGACAGAAGTACACCTTTAAGTCTATCTTTAAAAACAAAAAAAATTTACAAAACTGCCAACATGCAAATTCAAGTTTTAAAAAATATAGACTCTACTTTGTCTTTACATGTACTTGTGCTAAAGATATCAGAAAGTGATTTTAAAAATAATAAATTTACATAGACTTTACAGAATCGTTATAGATCAAAGTTTACAAGTGCACATGGTGTAAATTAATTGTTTTCTTCCTTTGTTTTTTGTTGTTGTTGTTGTTGTTTTTATCATATTTCTGCATATCAATTGAGAAAGCATATAAGGATGACGTCAATTTTCAAATAATGCCTAAAACTAGTAGGTGTTCAATTTTTTATTCCTTATTTTCAGCAGCACAGAATGTTTACATTTTTACTATTATTTAATAGTGATTGCTTTACATAATGATATAAATATCATTGGGAATAGTGCTATTGTGAAATATATCGTTCTTAAATTTACATCATGACACAGCTGAAAGTAAATATAAAATGGATGCTGAGTATAAAGTGAATTCTTTAGAACTTTAATCTTGGTCTCTTATGACACGGAAATAGATAAGTCTTTTCTGCATGGCTGTATTGTGAAGTATATGTGTCGCGACAAATGAATATTCTTGCATAAAAATATATAATTGTGCCACTTGTCTTTGGGCAAAATGTTTCTTCAGGATGTCAAGTAAGGCCATCTTGCTCAGGTAACGGATCTGTCGTTGACTCTTTAGAATTAAATGAAGGTGTAACAGTGAAATTATATTTTCGGTGTACCATCTTGAGCTAGAATTGCGATTTGTAATGGTATTTACATGTTACTGCCACGCCAGTGATATCCTTGCCGTTACAATATTCATACCTGGTGTGTATGCGGGATCTTGTTTTTTTGTTGAATCTATAAGTGCTGTTTTCTCTTCCCCAAGAGACTCGTTGGGTCCGCGATCATAGAGCCAGATCTTGTTAGAGGGCCGTGGTGCCAAAAGTTTCCAATGACCTCTAACAATCGCAACATCATACAGGGTTGCGAATACCATAGCAGCGATGAAGAAGCCGCATACGATTCTGAAAATTACAACCGAGACTGGTAAATAAATGAGTATCAAGGGAGAGAACAATTCACTATCTGGATGTTTGTCTGTTATCTCCCTCTTCTGATACGCCTGCCCCCATGTACAAGAACACCATTGATTTCTATGACCATAAAAATTTCTTATGATTTGATAAGATCAAAATATAGATGCTGTGTGGTCAATTAGATCTATATCTACATTATCCTTATTGCAAGGAGAAATGTCATCAGCATACAGATTTTTGTTTTGTTTTAATTGAGTTATTTTTGTTACTATTATTAGTTCGCCTTCATCCTCGTCATATTCCTTAACAAAATAAATCAATGTTATTTCCTTACATTCCTCTCAGCTAACAGATGTACCACTTCCACCAATGCTTAGTTCATGAAATGTTAAGATTCATATTGAAAATATATTCAGTTCTCAGGAAAAAGGGCCAGTATCTCTTGTGGTGCCTACATTAAATAAAAGAATGCTTACGCGAAGTTGGAATAATTTAATAAAGCTACAAAAGATTTACACCACTCACATGACATTTATGGCCTTGTCTGACAATTCCAATTCATTTAGAAGACAATTGCCTCCCCCTGCGCCCATCGTTATATCTGGTTGCAAGGACAGCAGCACTGGAATTTGAAGTAGAGCACAATTTCGTCATTAATACTGCAACATCTAGCATTTCGTAAACATGATTAAATCCTGACGGATACAGCTGTCAATGGTTTGAATTGGCTGTATAGAACTTCCCCCCTCAACTTTGGAAGACCCACCCAGTCGGCCTACCATTGTATCGAACATACTAAACTCTACCCTTCCATGTCGCTTTATGTATGAGATAATACTTCAGATTCTTCTCATATTTTCGAAATCGTGGACGTCTTCCTTGAATTTAATCTGTTGTTAAGTACAAAAGTCCAAAGCCAGGTCAAGTAAATAATTAGGCCTTCCACTCACAGTAGGACTCGAGGTTCTGAGTAAGGTAACAAACCAGTTGCTTATATGTAACCATTGAAAACGTTTAACTGTTTACCGACATACTGTTCATATCACCAGCTTCTAGAAATTCCTGCCGCCCATCTTTTCTTACAAAATAAAAGTCCAGGGCGGAAAAAGAGCCATCGAAGACAATTGTCCATTTCTAGACAAATTATTTGTTATCATGTTCTAATCAATACAATGATTCATCAAGAATTCTTAGTCAGATGAAGATTTGAAAAAAGCACCTCTGGCTTCGGAAGACCATGTTTGGACATTAAATAAAATAGGCGATTTTTGATCCATTAAAATTAGGATTTATATTTTCATTTTATAGTAATTAATAAGGAAAGTTAGTTTCACATATTGTTTTAATTTTTTTTACCATTGTAAAAATAATTATAATGCTGAAATATCATTAGATGACATGCAATTCAAAATGAGGGAGGAATTGGGGAAACCCGGGACGGCAAGAGGAGAAATATGTAAAATCTGCATCATCTTCCTGTCTTTCAGTGCCCACTGCACGCCTGGGATGTGCCAGGTGATTGAATCAGCAAGTGGCTGTTTGAATAAAATAGCATTAACATATTTACTTACAAGCATTCAGAACGACCGTCAGGTTCTGAGCGTTGCATGTTGAAGGCGCACAAATTCCCATTTGGAAGCCAAGTGCCTTCTTGTATGTTGTGTTTCCAATTTTCTGAGAAAACAAAAAGAACGTACACAAACAGTTTAAAAAAATATATAATATGATATAATAGAATAGAATAGAATAGAATAAAATAGAATAGAATAGAATAGAATATAAAGCGGAACTTGCACCACTACATGAAAACAGGGAAAAATCAACTACAGTCAAACAATGTGAGCATGTGATAATCATTTAAATTTAATTTAGACCTGGTGAGCAAATTAACTCCGAGATGATGAAAGAATTGATGACGATGACAACTGCCAATGGGTCAAGATTTTTTAGTCCAGCTATCTCAGCTTATCCTTACATGAAAAATGAATAGGAAATTCTGGCTTCATTTTTGCCATCTTTTCGCATACTGATGTATCAGCCTCCGAAACCAAAGCACTGCGCCATGGTAATATCGTTTTGTTACTCATATTTTTCTAGTTGATTCTTGTGTCCAAGTTCCACCTCTGTTGAACATTTTCTGCCATTTAAAAGGAAGCTATCGTGCCATTTGTATGTTTATTATAATCACGCAAATATCAAAATCGTATTCTTGAGAGTCTTTCCTTCCATCTCGTAGACAAAATACTACAGAAAGGTTATCTACTTCAATGATTCTATCTCCCTCCAGCTGTTCTTTCTGAAACTTTGGAGATGAGAAAGATGCAAAAGCCTGAAGTAGTAACTGTACACCGCTTCCTCCTTTTCTTGGTGGTTATTGCGTTTGACATAGGAATAAACAAGTTTTCGAGAAGACCACCATGTGTACTGTGGGAACTTATTATTATAACTCTCACCCTGTCCCTACCTCTATCAGCTTAACTGCTCAATCTTTTATTTTATGTTCGTATTTTTTTGTCTACCAGAAGCTCACTTTACGTACGCAGGCCTTTATTTTGACATCGAGGGCTTCAGCCCAAAGCTGTTAGAAGGCCAATTTGAGGCTCATTTTACCTGTATACCCATGCCGTGTAAGCAGTAGTGTCTGTCAAAGGACACATTGACTGGGGTAGTATCCATGCATTCATCATATTCCCCAAGAAACCGCTTTCCTCCAAGAACAATCCCTGCACCTGGCTTTCCCCACGAGTCGACCACTGGCGAGAGATGACATGGGTTATTGGTTAGCGAGGGGAGGGGGCAAGGAGTTATAAATAGTTGTTACAAGAACATGTAAGTAGATCTAGGTAAGTGGGCTGCTGAGCGCGTATACAGTCAGGTGAGGAATGATGAGATTGTTGAAATTATGCAGTTTTGAGGAAAAGATCTGGCTGCTTAGAAAACTGAAGAATCATTTAGATACATCATCATTTCCGAGATAAATGACCGAACAGTTTCTGAAATGATTTGATGACTTCGATGAATGGGGTCTGTTTCATCTATGCCACACTGGTGAGACCGGTTATCTTAACCTTCTCCTAGCGTAGTTATTTCTTGGATGACCCCAGACACTCGCACACACACAGCAATAAGCACGACCTCAACAGAAACACGTGTGCATTCATTGCTTAACACAATAAAATGATGGTTATAAAGAAGAAAAACTCACTGCGTTGAGCCCAAAGAGTTTTGTTTGCGGACAAAGCAAACAGAGTGTTTACATCCTGTGCACAGGTCTCAAGATCGTTAAAGACACCATCTGCCTTCAGTAGTTTAGTTGTCCTGTAGAAATTGCTTGGGGATGCCAAAGCTTTCATCATGTCCTCCACAGATTTTGTATAAAGCTTTTGCTCCTCATAACTAGGAATATTTCTTTCAATTTCTGGCCCTTCTGGATTTCCATAACGGAAAAGGTTGCTGAAGTATTCCGAATATGGAATATTTGTTCTTGGAGCTTCGGGAATAAAGTCCAGGTACAGATGTGACAAGAGGGCGTCTTTTGCTGAGTCTTCACTGCCTTTCAAATGTCCAAACTCTGCGATGTTGTCATTTACTGCCCGTGATCCAACAACAACGAGGGCCAGCACAAAGGAGCAACAAACAACTTTAGCATCCAAAGTGCCCATAATGGTGCATCCGTTGATCAGTGAGCAGGCTGGCCGAAATTCAAATTAGTTAAACTATCACAGCGTTCAGCATTTGAGCTTGAGACCTGGGCTAGACATCCAGCTCTACTGAAGTGATGAATTATCCGCCAAGACTCGATAACCAGTCAGCGATTAGCCGTCACATGATTTTAGAGCTGAGTCATTTGTTGAGGTTTCCGCCCCTGCTATTGGACAGAAGCCTGACAATCATATGACGTGATGTGATAAATGCCGATAGGTTTAAAATAATTATGCATGTCATTAAGAAAGCTGGTACGGCGTATACTTCATCATGTCGACCTTGCTGCTTTTATTGTACCTGTCATTATCTTTATTGCTATACTCTTTGGGTTTGTTAAGATGAACTGCACACACCTCAGACACAGTGGTTATTATTTGTGTGTGGGCGGGAGACTGTTTTTTGGGGGGATTTGTCTTAACGGAGAAAGAACATTAATGTATGCTCACATAAACTGTATATTGTATCATTACATTATGGAGTTTTATATTAATAACAATAAATAATAATGATAGTAATAATAAACAGACACGTAAGGACAAATCACGTATTAATAACATTCTCTTGTCAGTTGTTTTTCCGACACCTCCAAACTGGAATAAAGTTTGGACCAAAAAAACTACAACAACAACTGACTAACTCGAAGAACTGGCAATCCCTGTCGGGATTCACTTTAATACAAATACGATTCCTCCGGATTAATTGTGTTCAAATTGTAAAATTGACATATATTATTTCTTTTTTTGCAAAAACTTCTAATGTCCGTTACAAAAGTATCTTCAGTGATTTATGGAGCAAGGATAATGTTTTCTCATTGACTCGGTTGTTGTTGTTGTTGTTGTTTGTTGTGAATTGTTGGACAGATTTGCATGACTAATAGGTGATAAAGGTCGATAGAGACGAATCAATACACCTACTCCTTATGTACGTTGGCCAGACGATAAACAAAGTGACCGTCCATTTCAAGGTTGACTGTGGTCCACCACAGGCAGCGAACATCTTCAGGTCAAGGTAGTCTAACCTTGGCACATGAAATGTCAATTCAATACCGATCCAACAGCAAGAAAGTCTTTGAGATCCTAAACTACAAGAAGATTAAAGTTTATTTATGATGAGCCCAAGGAGTGATATTTACTAAGCTTTATCTACTGTATATAGTGCACTTTTTAAAGTTATTGTGTTTGTTTATCATAACTGTTTTTTTTTTAAATTCAAGTTGTTAAGATAATGATGTATTAATCATTATTCATAATTATTCAATTATGAACGCCCCCCCCCCTCCCCCCAATTAAGGTCAATGTTTAGACAGCAATTTCTGACAAAATCAAAGTTGTTTCTTGACATCAACGGTAATTCATTCACAGATATGTAGGTACATTTTCCAGGCTTAATGAGTTTTTTCTTTTTTATGCGAAATAAAGACAATCGTCATAATATGGTGAAAAATCTCACTGGCGCTACCGAAATTAAAGTATAAATAAACAACATAATGTAGGGCCTATATGCCAATATGGTGATTGTTAATGGTTTTGTGCTGTTGGTTTACTCCACGTAAGGTAAAATAATATTGAAATTCGTGTGCTCTAATGCAATACATGCTGAAAAGACAAAAGTAAAATGGTTTGCCAAGAAATATTTCTGTAAATGGAACGATTCAATTCAAGTCAAAAGCACGCGACAAGTTCACCATTCATCATTATGAACTCTGTAGACAATGACATAATTATCTCTAGGCATTGTAAAACAAGTCACACATTGTCTACTTTAAAACTTAATTTTACACCAGTTTTCTTTTTAACTGTGATGACACCAGTGACACGCGGTAGCACCAGTGGCAAGGATAGCACCGGTGACAAAACGTTCTCACAAATCACAAAAACCAAGAGATGCACTGTTCTTTTCTCTAAAAAAACAACAAAAAAATAACTCAACAGTAAACCAAATGTTGTTCTTCCTTAAACAAATGTGATTTCAATGCATTTTAACAGGTTAAAACTCTGTTTAACTTTGCACCGAACTGAACTAGAAAAAAACCTGAGGCCTGACACATAAATCTAAAAGTAAACAAAATAAAGCAATTTGGGTATTAAACAGAATAATTTTGAACAAACAATCGATTTTGTCACTGGTGCTGCTGCTTTCCCTGGTAGCACGAGTGACGGTAGCACCAGTGACCAACCGGTGCATGTAAGGCCCTGACAGCTGTGGATGAATACATAAAACAAATAAAACAGTGGAATTGTTAAATATACTTGCCAGCCTACAACACTAGCACTAATTGTTATAATATACTGTCCATAAGTTAATAAGATGCTACCATGGTGACATGTTACAATTCAAAATTCACGCATCGGGGCTTTGAGGGTCTCATAGTGAAATCTCAGTGGCTGTCACTGCTCACAGTGTTGTCATTGTGAAATCAGGGCTTGTGAATCTATTTACTGCGCCTTTCAAAAACACCCAGGCCCACTTCTGCTCCACATAGGAAGCAAAATATGATATGGTAGTACCAGCGACACAAGATTAAAGGACATTTTATTTTTTTGTCACATTTTGACTTAAGGATGCAAATATTTCCAATTTGAAATTTCTTAACAAAGTAGACATGCGATTCGATATAAAAAGTATCCCAATTTTGAACTCAAAACTATTTGGACTAAACAAGCAGCTTTGAAACATGACGAAACGCAGTAGTGGACATCACAAAGTGAATAATTTTCAACATTTAAAAATATTTTTAAAAATAAAACGAAATCTTGTCAACAGAACTTATTTGTTGCTTTATCAAATCACATTCGCCTGTAACATATTGTGTAACAGTTGGTGCCTGAACTGGGTGTATTAAGATAGAAAATTACAAAAGACAAGAAATTGACCCCTTTTTTTAAAACGCCTCTGATATCAGATTGTTATTTATGTAATGACGTGCGGTGTTAACTATCTAATACGGTTAACATGCTTCATGTGATGGACGGATGGATGAATGGATTGATGGATGGATGGATGGATGGATAGATGGATGGGTGGATAGATGGATGAATGGATAGATGGAAGGATGGATGGATGGATGGATGGGGAGGGATGAATGGATGGATGGATGGACGGATGGATGTATGGATGGATGGATGGATGGATGGATGGATGGATGGATGGATGGATGGATGGATTGTGAACAAGAAGTGAATCAGAGGGACAGTCAGATAGAGTTGACGAGAGGGGCTGGGAAGCGGAGTAATTCACAAAATAAACGCAATTTAGTGAACAGCTCCGCTACCAGTATTCAAAGTCTTTCATATTTTGAACAGTTTTGGGGAAGCCTTACCTATTGCAATAGATAACCTGTATGAAAAAGCATCGAGCTGGATCAACTGATCCCAGGGGCCGGCGCTATCAGCTTTCATCTGACCTCCACAAAATCATTTGACGTACTGACGCACCCAAGGCTGATTACAGAAGTGATTATCAAGGTTTAGTTTTGAAGTGATTTCACTTCATCTGTGCAGAAGTACCAATGGTTCATGATGCCATTCTGTCTTCGTTGTAGATAACATTGATAAATGCATTCCTGTCTGGTGATGCATTGCGACTGAGAGATTTTTGTGCATTCCATGCAAATTATCACACTGCGCCATTCAGTTTGTCTGTAATAATTTTGACGTGTTAATTTGAGTTTCTGTGGGTTTCAATTCTCTCTTCACAGTTTAGTATTTAATTTGAACAACATTCCCCCATTGGCCATCACGTCAGTTAAAAACGCGTCTCCCCTTTTGAAAAGGGCATGCTGCCATTGCTTATTCCCAGATGTTTGAGAATTATCTGTCTCTCAACTTTGGAAGTTCCACGAAGCCATAAAAATTTAATGAGGTTTTGGCACAACTTAGAGGTCCATCTCCTTGTTTTGCAGTATCAGATTGTTAACTGTAAAAGGATCTGTTTGAAAAAGTAGCATCAAAAATTAAAATACAGTTTTTTAAACAAGCAGTATTGATTGCACCAGAAGAATTTAATTGTGTAAAAACAATATTGTCCTTGCTAGGAGTAGTCCTGTTTTGTGTCTGAAGTTACAGTCTTGACCACTACAGTAAGTTTGGTCAAACTTTCACCAGGATGAGTCGACTTGTCATATGGACAGACGAAACCTTTCGACCGCTCTCATTCCCAGCCCCCCACCCCACTCCACCGCACCAGAAACCAGCGGTACCGGTTCAAACCCAATGAAGAGCCTGGCGACGAAAAAAAAAAAAGGTGGGTAACGAACACCGAGGAACATGAACTCGGTGTGGCCGGGGGTTCTAGATGCCAGGATGTTAAAGGCTGAGACATCTAATGAAAGAATCCACTCTTCTTCTGAAGATCGTTAGCTAACTCGCTCCACCTGAGGAGTTTCTTACCGCTGTGCACCAGCCTGACGCGAAATAATGCCAGTTAGTTAACAATATGTCCCAGAAAGACAGTCGCAAATTTTCTAGAGGTACTTTTCTATGACACAATTATTTTATCTATTTTATTTATAGTATGTGTGTAATGCTCTTTCACCGAACCCTGGCTGATTCGCTAAGACAACACAACGAGTAGGCTGCTCCTTATTAACACTCTATTTTGAAGTCATCCTCAGAGCACAGGAAACCAGCCACACGGGGGTTTTCAAATGAAGAAATGTAGAGTTACACTTCATCTCTACTGACAACATAATATTTTGAGCCCAACCTTGGTATGTTGCGTTTTGATGTCCTCGATAGCCTCATGAAATGCTAATGCCCTGTATTTTTTGTCAATACTGTATTACTGGCTTGAGAAACAAGCATCATCTGGAACTAAGTGGAAAGACGGGACACTATAGTCCCAATACAACATTAAATATTTCTTTTGTGTTGTTTTATTTAATATCTGCATGAATGAAGAAAGGAAAGTGAATACTGAATAATGGATAAACTGTTAAGGAGAAGATGTCGGTGAAGGGAAAGCAAATGACGACATTTTTTAAATTAAAAAAACACTGGTGCAATGTACCACGGTGTCAGTACGTCTCAAGGGCATAACTCCTTTACAATCTGATAAAGAAATAGGATAATCAGTGTTGTTTTTCTTTCGATTCTGATTAGACCCATGCTATCATCTCATGTATGCCACTGTGCCCTGGTATACTAGTTGGGCTACAGGGGTCATTCAACAGTCATGATCTGGCCGTGCGATTGAAATGTGATAACTTTTTTTTTCGTTCGATATTTTAGTTATCAAACTCAGGCATACTGATTGCCATTTGTGATTAGTACTTTAAAATGAGGGCATACGTGACCTAAATTTAATGCCCTAAATGTTAGCTTCGTGAGAGTAAAAGTTTACTTTATGTGTGACCTTGTTAATTATATTTGTATTTAATACACTAAGGGTGCTAAGAAATTTCTCAGGTGGAGCGAAACAGATGCCGATCTTCAGAGGAAGAGTGGATTCTTTCATTAGATGTTTCGGCCTTTAACTTTCTGACATCTTCTAGAACCCCCGGCCACACCCGAGGTCATGACTCTCGCTGTTCCTCTCCCACCTTTTTATTTTTTTTTCTTCTTTTATCCGTCGCTAGGTTTTTGGGTGCAGGTGTCTTATCCATTCTGCCAAAATATCCAAGGGATGATAACATGTAGATTTACACCCTGCAATACATCTTATTTATTTATTTATTTATCGGCAGGTAGATTTTTATGTGCACCTGTCTTTATTGCTAGTACGTACGTGTTAGACAGACACTTTATGCAAACGTTACATCTGTGGTTCATAAAGACCTACTGTCAGGGGGGGGGGGGTTGGGGGGGGGGGCTTTTGTTGCGAAACAACTGACCAACTTGATATTATCTAACTCGCCATCGTAAAAGAGATGTGCATAATGACGAATAGACCTTTTCACTTCAGTAAATACGTAATTCAAAGCCATTAAGTTAAAACGTTTAGATACGAGAGCTAGTTAATGGCCCGGCTGCTAATCCAGCTGAAGGACATTGCACCGTGTACGATAGTCAGACATTATTATCTCTAGTGATAATGAACCCATCCTAGTTGACATTGATAACAGTGGCTATGAAACATTCAGTTTTTGTCTTCTGTCGCCTTGCATTTATTTGTGTTGTCCAAGCAGAATACAATAAGCCGACAGTGCTTGGTAAACAGGATGTAGAAGTACTTTCTTTCTTTTTCTTTGTGTCTTTCTTTCTGTCTTTCCTTCCTCTTTTCTTTCTTTCTATCTTTCTTTCTTTCTTTCCTTCTTTCTTTCTTTCTTTCTTTATCTATTTATTTGATTATTATTTCTGCTTTTTTTTTTGTCTTTTAACATACACAATTATTTCTTTTTCATGTATCCTATCGTAGGTCCTTATTCAAGTTTAAAAATGACGTAAGTAAACTTTCTATCCTGTCGTAGAGAGTTTGAGGTAAACTGGCTGGTAAGGGAGGGACATAAGGAGTTAAGGGAAGGATGAAATGACGATGGGGATGGAACGATAAGATTGGGCGAAGATTATTTGATCCGCATATTCTCTGAAAAACGAATGTCGGGTGACCAGTACATTTTTTGGGGGTGGGAGTGGGGGAGGGGGGGGGTGGGGGGGCGAGAACAGAACTGATGTCAGGCAAAACTGGAAAACATAAGAAACATAAAATGTGACAGAGAACAGGCTTGCAATGTCCATTTTGTTCAACAGTGAGATGTTGAACAGTAGATTCGAGGCAGGTTTACATACCTTCTTGTGTTACACATAGTTCTGTAACTGGAGAAAAAAAAAGAAAAAAGAATAAACAGCAACAACAAAACAAGCCATGTAAAGAGAAATGATGAACCATAATCATGACCCCACACAACAGTTATTTTATCATCTAGTGCCAAGTTTGTTACTGTCAAAAGTGCAAACGTTATCATTGATGTAGGCTGCTAATCGTACATTTCATGCGCGTGACTGTCGGTCAAGTACCCGCAGCTGCACTTTTCAACCCTTTCCCCTACCCCCACCTCCCCCTATCGCCTGTCCCCCTATTTAAAAAATAATCAAGGGACGATTTTCCTTTTATTCAATCTTCGACTGTAGGCTAGCGTAGGGTTAGCTACGGTGAAGACTGGAAACTGCGTTGATTAGTGCAAATTGACTGCAGTGTATAGACTAGTCAGTGTAGGATCTCATTGAAGTAAGCTTGCTGTTGTTTTTTTTCGTTTGTTTTTTTTAAATGACGGAAATAATGTGAAAACAGAAAGAAGGTAAATTGGGAGAAAGAGTAAAGAAGATAAACAATGGGGAGCAAGATGGGAGCGAATGAATGAATAAAAGACTGGAGAAAAAGGCCATATAGCAGGAATGACTGATGGGAATTATTTTTACAGTATGAGATAGAAAAATATTTAAACTAAATTGATAAAGTTAAGTAGTCTAAGAATGGAAGAAGGAATGATAAAATATAAATCACATAATGGAAAGATGACACAGAACGAGCTTGCAATTACGAAATAAAAATTTGAAGATACGGTGGGCTGGTGAAAAACAAATTAATTGAAACCATGGCCATATCAAGGGCAACAACTGCATCTTTACCTAATAAAATTATACTTGTTATCCCCCTTTGTTCGTTTGCATTTCAACAGCTACACTATAATTGAGGATAGCCTAAAGCGCAGAGGAGACTTGATGTTGTTGTTATTCGTGTTCTTGTTGCTGTGGTTGTTTTTTACTCAGAATCAAGACGAAAGCAGTGACTGCAGTAGACATACTGGTAATTATTGTTGTTGCTGCACTGGTGGTGGGAATGTGTTAGGCTAGACGGCATTTTATGAATATTGCAAATCACTCTAGAATGCAAATCCATGAATGAAAATATTTTCATAACAGGTTCCATCACAAATAAAATATTCAAAATACGGACATTGCTCCCACTGGAAGAGAAAAAAAATAGAATTAGAAATAAAAATGTAAAGTTTGAGCGGGAGTTGTGTAAGAAAATACACCCAAGGAATATGACAAACAATGGTAATTGGTAGTCACTGGCCACGCTGATGCTACATCATTTACTTACAATATCCTCTGCAGTGGTAACCTATCAGAGGGCAAAGATTTGTTGAAAGCATAAAATTCAAGATCTCTGTGTCGTGAATATTAAACCATCAAATGCATTGCAGGGGGACTCATGCAATTATCTATCTATCTATCTTATCTATCTATCTATCTATCTATCCATCCATCCATCCATCCATCCATCCATCCATCCATCCATCCATCCATCCATCCATCCATCCATCCATCCATCCATCCATCCATCCATCCATCCATCTATCTATCTATCTATCTATCTATCTATCTATCTATCTATCTATCTATCTATCTATCTATCTATCTATCTATCTATCTATCTATCTATCTATCTATCTATCTATCTATCTATCTATCTATCTATCTATCTATCTATCTATCTACCTATCTATCTATCTATCTATCTATCTGTCTTTCTGTCTATCTGTCTGTCTGTCTGTCTCTCTGCCTGCCTGCCTACCTGCCGGTCTGTCTGTCTGTTTGTGTCTGGCTGTCATATTGGCTGACTATCCTATCTGTTTGTCTGTCTGTCTGCATTTCTGTCAGCTATTCACGAGGAAGTCCAACTAGTGTCTCTTTCCCTCTTTGAATTCAGCTGCTCTGCTCATCTATAATTTACCAACACCCTGAAACAACAGACTGGCCTCCTTATTTCCACTATTTCCAGTGTCACTGACAGTATTGATCTTACCGTCTTCTTCGTCAAAGGCCAAAACACAGAGACGTGCGCACGTAAAATACAAACAAACATCCGTACAAAATATCTTTACAAAACGCCGTTTGGATGTAATCTTATATTTAATTTACTTAAAACAATAACAATTAGCAAAAAATGATGTAACATACAAAGACGTCATTTCACGATGACAGCCTTCTGCTGCTGATAAAATTGGTCACATGAAGCCTTTTTTTTTTCATATCACACAGATGACAATAGGCAAAAAGCAATTTTGCAGGTACACACAAATATGGAGACAATTTTCAAAAACTCCGACCCATTCACACAAACCTGTAGAACGTTAAGCATTGTGAGATCTACATTGTTAGTATGTATTAGTGGATGTTGTTTTGGAGCTTAGATGTTTTTCTCAGTGATAATAATGATGATGAAAACTTGAGATGATGGTGATGGCTTTGAGTCTGAGTTTGGGTTTGACGGTGCCACGGCACTATAAGAGCTACTTTGCGCCCTTTGCGGTCTATTTTGGGTACACGTTCTTTAGTCATGTTTCATGTTCAAGGCTTTTAGGTTTAACAATAGAAATGAATACTTTCATATAATTTATAATGTTATCACATTGGTAAAATTTAAAAAAAAGTTGTTTTTGTATAGATCTGGAAAAAGTTTTTTAAATGAGTATAAACGTTTTTAAATGAAGTTGTAGATCTTAGCCTGTCTCAGAAAGAACAGGATTGTGTTGCTGTTCCACGTCAGAAAATAATTCTTCCATGGGTTCGCAGGCATAGTGTCTTCTTCGGATATGTATGCCGCCTACACTCATTTAAAATATGTTTCATTGTAGTTGGCAATTGCATGCCACACATGGGGGGGGGGGGGGAGGAGGGGGGGGGACATCTTCCCCCCTAAGTGAAAAACGGTTTATCATGTGGGTATGACCCAGTCGGAGTCTACTAAGGACCATTCCATCTCTCCGATTTATTTGAGGCATGAGTCCACTGTCCAAGTTGATCTTGGACAAAGTGTAGTTTTATTTGATGTTCGTTCATCCCATATTTCCCGCCATCTCGATTTTTAATGAAGTTTAATGGCGGATTTAAAGTCAGTGTGTGATATTTTTAATTGTCTCTGATGGACGTTTCAACATTTCTTTTGCCAGGGTGTTTGCTCTTTCATTTCTCTTGACGCTAATGTGGCCAGAGATCCAGCAGAGAACAATTTCATATTCCCTGTTGGACAGTGTATGAAGACGTTGTAACAAATTATTGATTTCATAAGTTTTCCTATTTGGGTTTTTTAAGCCTGTAGGCAGGACAACGAATCAGAGAAAGTAATGAATCGTCCAGGTTGGGCATTGGATATAAGATTTAAGGCCAAGTTGACTGCATGAATTTCAGGGGTAAAGACAGAGGCTTTGGGGTTGAGACTAAGGCATTCGGTTTTGCCATCTGTATTTGAGAATGAGGCGGCTCCTACCGAATCATGGTTTTTGGAGCCGTCTATATCAAAAGTCCTGTGATCGGGGTATTTACTGATTACCTCTCCAAATATTTGTTTGTATATTTCTGGCATGGTGTTTGTTTTTCGGACATGCCGCGAGATCTAAAATAATATTTGGTTTATGTTTTAGCGATGGTGGGGTGGCAGAAAATGGGTCATTTTCCATCTCACGTGGTCGGATTTCGGCCTTTGCCAGCAATGACTGAATCAGAAGGCAAAAAAGAAGGCTGACACCTTGAAAAGATTCAAAATTTTGAATGTATGTTTGATTGAAAACTAAATTGAGAAGCGGGATTGTCTGGATAAGAAGATAATTTTAATCCTGTCAGACAGGGACGCTTCATTTGCCTCCACATTTAGACTACAGACTTTCCACTGGAGTGCGCAAAGCACCCAAAGCAAAGCGCAGCCTTTGGTGGTGCACAGGGTCTAGCATTGGCAGGTATGATGGTTTAGCTGATCCACAGACTATACAACCGTAGTCTAGTTTGGATCTGATCAATGGTCATGATGTCTCTGATATGATGGTAAAGAATTATCATGATGATGGTGGTGACATTAGAGATGATGATGATGAGGACGATGATGATGATGATTATGACATAGCAATTCAGTATGCACAATTTTGCCTATCATTTAAATTAGTAGCTTTTTTTATTTATACCTTTATTCAACTAGATGAGGTACCCGGTCTTATCCAGGGTAATCCTGTGAACCCACCGCTCTCTCTCTCTCTCTCTCTTTCTCTCTCTCTCTCTCTCTCTTCCTCTCTCTCTCTCTCTCTCTCTCTCTCTCTCTCTCTCTCGCTCTCTCTCTCTGCTCTAGGAAGTTTCCAATATTCTACAGTCTTACCACAGATTTCATGGGCACCAGAACACTTCGCACTCATTTCTGGTAGTAAATGGCGACCACCGAATTGAACACGTATAAATATCGTTTCCGGGCTTCCTACAGGGAGCCAAAACAAAGATTGTATTTTACATTTTACAACTTTTTATTTAAAAATATCTGAAACTTGAATCAACACAATCGATTGATACAAAGGCGAATGGGATGGTTTGGTTGGCACTTTAAAAAAAACCAAAAAAACTTTATAATTTTTTGAAACTGTCATTCAGACAAAAAAAAATGCATTAAAAGAAATTTGGTTTTCTCCCTCCTGTTAAATGTGTTCCTTCCACTTATAAGTTCTATATGTGGTTACATAACTTGGCCAACGATACATTTATCAATTTTCTGCTGAAGCCTGTTTTGGGGGGGGGGGGGTGGAGGGGGGGGGGGTATTTCGGTCGTTTCAATGACAAGATCTGACCTATGCCACATACCAACTTACGATGCACAGCATGTCTACTGGAAAGAACCTCTTAACGAGGACAGGATGAAGCCCTGTACGAAGAGCAGGCAATACTGTCTACAGTGTGTTTAGCTGTTGTGATCTTCTGCGAAAACTATGGCAGCATCCTCCCGCTGCAATCAAGTGAAAAGGCCAGTCATATTTCCTTTCTGCACCTCCGCTTTTTTCTCTGCCCGTACAAAAGCAGACATGGTAGACAGTCTCAGCGAAGCAGTTTGTCTACGAATTGCGTCATTCGTTGACATCCCAGTTTTCTGTTCACGCATGTCTACGTCTAGGGTTCCCCATCCCATGAATTTAGTGAATTTGGTGGTGAGCCCTTATCTCAAGAGATCTTTAGCGACTCATCTCAATGCCCAGCTGGCTGCAGGTTGGTCAGTTAGTTTACCGCCTTCCCGTCAGCTATAAAATGTTCAATACCTCCAAATGCTAGGCCCAGATAGCCTTACATAGAAGCCACACTCGAACTATATTGCATCAGCATGAAAACAATTTGTTGTTAAGAGGTAACAATGGCATAGGGAGCATCTAAAATCAAAATAATTGGTGATAGATTGGTAAAACTACAGACATTTATTACAGTGGTATTGGTTATTCTTAGTACTCAGTATGGCGGAGCAAGAAAATGAGTGCTATAATTCTTAGTTACTAAAATGTTTAGGACGTTTAGAAATTTTAAATTTACGTTCTTGGGGGATTAATATTACAATTAGCAAATTAAAAAAAGTGTTTGCAGCATCTTTCAAACATATCTGTAGTGAAAAAATTATTAAGATAGTACCATATGAGACACTATAAACATTGATCCGCATTAATTTATTCGAACTTTTCAGATTTTTCAATGTGTACAGAGTTCTGGGCCCATGATATGCAGAATGATGAAAAACTAATGCATCTGAAGCTTTCAATTCCTGGTCTGTCACGTTGAGAGTAACTGTGGAGAGTATCTAAGCTTTTCGGTAGGAAATCAAGAAAGAAATGAACATTTTCTTACCCCATCCCCCTTAAACTTGAGCTGTATTATCCAGATACATTCGGGGTCATAACCGCGTCTACGTACGTAATGTCACCCTTTAGCCTATTATATCCGGCAGTTTCTTGGGCCCAGGAGGTCACTTCAAATGAAAATACAATAAACAAGAGTATATTTTTCACTGCAAGGTTCAACGCTTATTTCCAGCATTATGAATTCAATGACAGGCTAACGAATAATCATGAATATCGAGAAAAATTGAATCGACTTTGCGTCCACTGTTTGTGTATATATTCAACATTGTGGTCATCAGAAAGAGTCAATGTTCAGCATATGAAATAAAGGAACACGTACGAAATTGCCATTTAAATTTGTTATTAGAACCTTTTTAGCTGGCGCTTTTGTAATTAAATGAGAAAGGATGTGAAAATTCAGTGCCGTGTGAAATTGTTTACCATTTGTGGTATTCTCTCGCGCTTCTTTCCAATGTCGTGTACTTTGCTCTTTGATTACTATTTTGAACTCTTGCTCCCTTTTTGGAGAAACGCTACGAATGCTACAGAGTGGACAATAATCATCTGACGTTCAGAAGCATTATTATTTTCATGCTGTAACTGGTATCGGGTTTAACAATATTGATGTCCACTCTGTACCATTCGTAACGTTTCTCCCCTTCTCCAAACAGGGAGCAAGAGTTCAAAATAGAAAGTACTCCCCCCCCCCCCCCCCACCTCTCTCTCATTCTAGGTTGACTGGCTGTCCTGTATTGTAGACACACCCTAAATCCCTGTACCCCGTACTGAGACTCTAAAATATAGATATAAATATCGTCTTACCTGACCATGTTTTCTGGGAGTTTGAGTTTGAGTTTGGGTTTTACAGCGCGTCGGCATGGCAACGGCCCTACTTGGCGCCCTTCACGGTCTATTTGGTTACCGGTACGTTTTCTTTACTCATGTTTCGTATTCAGAGCTGTCAAGTTTACCCAGAACTAAATACATTCTTATAATTTTAACACATTCTTGTTTTGTCAAGATCTGGAAAAATATTTGTAAAGAAGTATAAACGTTTTTAAATCAAGTTGTAGATCTAAGCACTCTCAGAAAAGACAGTTTTGTTTGACTTTGAGTTTAACTGTGCGTCAGCACGATAACGGCCGTTTTGCGCCTCTCATGGTTTTTTCGTTCTCTCTCTTTGGGCTAGTTTTCGGCCCTTAGTTGCCCATAGATAAGATCAGACAAAAGTGAAATTAGGGATCAAGTTGTAGATCTAAGCCCTTCTCAGAAAGGACAGGATGCGCTGCTGGTCCACGACAGAAAACAATTCTTTCATGGATCCGTAGGCATAATGTCTTTTTCGGATGTGCATGAAGTCTGCACATTGAGTTAGAATACCATGCCATTTTCCACACAATAACAATAACAACTTTCTTATGTGTTATAACCATGAGAGAAATCGCCCTTCTCCGTTGAATGCTGTTGTCTCAGCTGAGTGCCAAACTCATCAACCGATGACGTTATTGATTGGGGGCCAATTTTACTTAGGCTGCTAAGAGGTATTGTGACAGAATCCGTTTCTAGAGAGTCCCTTTTTCTCGTGTGAAACAGACTGGTCGCATTCTGTGTGACCCAGAAGATACGATCCTCTGAGGCAGGTGTGGACTGGATGCTGGGTCGACCCAAGTTATCGTTCAAGTGACCATTTTGAAGCGTAGTATGGGTAAAGAATGAGGACCGTACCGACTGTCTCCTGGAGTCTCCGTCGCTGAAATACAAAATACAAAGAATGAACAACTGATATAATTATCACAAATTCCACTTTCAAGTATGAACATTTTTTCAGCTTTTCATTCATATAAATTATTGTATGATAATAGAGTCGGTCTCAAGCCTTTCATTGGTGAATATTCTTTGTTTGCCAGTCAGAGGCAAATAAGCAATATCATTCGGCAGCAGCATAGGACAAAGTCGTTTTCTCTTTCCTGATCAAATCTACATTAACTAAAAGAGAAAACAAAAAGATGATCGAGGGCCGTGTACAGTAAGTTGAATCCATAATCCTCATGCCTCGTGGGTTCCTCGTATGTGTGTGTTTGTGTTTGTATGTGTGTTTATGGAAACTGTTTTGTCAGTTATTTAGGTTTCTGTTCCTGTAATCTGACTGACTCTCCAGCCATGGGAGTGGGTGTGCGGTACATATTGAGTACGTCTGTGTGTATGTGTGTGTGTGTGTGTGGGGGTGGGGGGGGAGTTAAAGGGGGGGGGGGATCTTACCATTTTGTCTCTCGCAGTATTTGCTTTGGCATAGGCATCAAATGCTTAAGTCGAGCGTATTCATGCTGGTGTTTTTCATTGTTCATTTTCCACTATAACATGAATTATGTTCTGTATGCTGATTTTTCTTTGTTGATCAAAAAACGCCTTTATCTTTTTTTGTCTTCTTCAGTTATGAGCACTTGTATATACTGTAGTTCTCCTGTTTATTCTCATACTTAAACTTCACATCCCACGAAATATATACTGGCACGATAATAACAGACTGTGCATAAATTAGCGTTCCAGTTGACGTTTTAGTTCTGTTTTAAAATTTTGAAGTGGCTTCGCCTGTCAGTTTTAAATGTCATTGTGAAATGTTTTAGTTTATAGTGCTGATGCCACCGCTGCTTTTGTTGTTTACTGTTCGAGCTTTGGCTGACACTGGAGCATGGAGAGTTCGAGAACAAAGTACAGACAGTAGTTTGGTCTGGGAGATCTTTCTTCTGGATGTCTAGTTTACCTTTGCCATTTGTATTAGTAATAGGAACTGTTCTCTTTATGAGATATCCATTCCATTAGTACCGGTATTTGTTATTGTACTTGTTGTTGGTGTCGTTGCTGTTGTTGTTGTTGAGTTTGTTATTGTTGTTGTTCATGATGCTGTTGACATTGTTAGAGTGGCTTTTGGTGTTGATGATGATGTTATTATTGTCGTTGGTGTTCTTATTTTTTGTTCTAAATTTGTTTCTGCCACATAGAGAAAGGTGAGGCAACTCCCAATGGGCTATATGTCACAAATCCCAGACTGGGAGATGTAATAAGTATGACAGGACAACAATCACGAACAAACAAGTTTAACACTTAACAGAACAACCCATCAGACTCACACATTTATTAAACATAATTATACATATAAGAGCGCAATTACATACATTATATTATTGAAATGACTGCCGTACAACGGCCTTATTCTCACACACACTCTCCCTCGGATCCACAATCCGGTAGTTACTCCTAAAGGCACTTCGGCCTCAGCCTCTCCCCTCAGGGTCTTAATAGTACATTAATAATTTACTGGCACCGCAGTCTCTCAATATCCCCTTCCTATTGTCATACACCTTAACACTCCCCTAGCACCTCAGCAGGGCAATAACACATTAGTATTTCCATAGCCATCAACATGGCAACAACATAGTATCAGTTCACTAGCCTATCAACATGGCAACAATATAGTATCTCATTCACTCTCATATCTACGTCCCTGTCCGTGGCCTGACTGCCACGACTTTATGTGCCTCCACTGTCCTACACTGACAGCCTCACTTCTGGCCTATGTGTGGCCTCCGGCCCTATGCTGGCCTATCCCCTGTGCTCATCGAGGTGGCTCTGCGGCCCGTCCCCGACACCTACAAGAATAATATTACATTGGTATAATACCCTACCATTTCTATTCACTCCACCTCTCCTTACAACCCATGAAACGTACACACACTAGTTCACCTTTCACTCACCACACATCTTACGGTAACACACTTCCATCGGAGTACACACTACTCACTCGCGCTACAAATCCATGAACTCACTTTCATCTATCGCTCGTGGCGCACATTGCTATATCCAATATCAAGGACTTCCACATTCCTCACATATACTTATTCACATCATGGTAATAGACGAATATAATATAATACATCAATCATAATAATCAATCAACGTTCTACATACCAGTCATAACTGGAAAGACTCTTCCACTAGTCTTCTCGACTGCTCACTTTATGTCCGCCCGATAGGCTCTTATTCACAGGTCCGCTCCGTCGGGCCTTCTAACTTGCAGTGATAGTTATACAGCGCTTTCGCCTCCTTCAGACCCCCCCCCCCCACTACTCACAACAGCACGCTTAACTTGCTGTCTACTGTGAGTCCTTCTTACTCTACACCCGCTCTGTAGCAATCCCCTTAATTGCACTCACTCCACTCGTGACACTATAAGGTGCACGGTTTCACCAAAGCTTGAGTTACGCCGTGACAGGTGCATGATCTTCAGATCGGAGCTCCAGAACAACCTTGTCTGGAATCAGTCTGACAAAAGATATATGTGAGCGAATTACGTGGAAAATGCTTTGAAGTTCATAACCCTGTCCTAACAACGGCGGCATGTAATTGATACGATAATGCTGTATTCGTATAGCTTTCGTTAGTGTATGGATTTGTTTGGTTGCCATCACTGTGTTCTTGCTCTATAGTTTGTTTGTTTTTGTTTGCATTCTGTTGATATCGCCATTTCTCATTGAACTCCACATACTTTTAGTTTAGTAAGAACTGCAGCAGGGATTGTTGGGTGCATCATCACATTACCATATCGGACTAATTAGACGCTCCAGCAATATATAATTTTCTCGCCGTTTAAACCTTCTTCGGATCACATTTTTATATATTTATCTTTTTGTGTGTTTGTTTATTCCGCAGGCAACCGATAAGCAACAGCAAAAAGAGTAAGACCTTCACCTGGAACGCCTAGCTATGAACTTTCGTCTGCCAGATGTTAGAGTGTGTTTCACACAGTTATATCGGAAATCATCATCTCAGGTAAGCTAAACCCGAGTTTGGACGGACAGACAGAAATTTCCAAGCCGCAAGTGTGTCAAATGCACAATATATCCTTTACATGACACATAGCAGTCGTTGACATGACGGAAAGCAGATAACTACTTGGATGTTTTGCCCGCGTTTTTGTTCGGGTGTATGCTTTTTTCTAGAACAAGGAGCTATCAGAGTCAAGGCCCAAGTCTTCGTCAAGCTAGCGATGGATGGGTGTCTTCAAACGTGGAGGGAGATTAGTTAATTTGGAATCTGAACCGAACGGAATTAGAACCTGAAAAGCTCTCGTATCCGTCAAGCCTTTGATCCGCTGGACCTCTGCATTGAATTGCAGATTTTCAGAGCCGTACAGCAAGGCTAAGAATGAATGCTTAAACTGTGTGTAAAAACAAGACTGGAAGATAGATTTTACCAATAGTAGAAATGTGAATTATGTTCGACGGCAACCACAAAATATTAACAAAAGAAGGAGTCGTTACCTTCAAGAGTTGCAAAGAGCCTCGTTAGGAAGAACTCAATTATGTATTCGCCCATTGGCAGATATATATTGGAATTTAACACTAGCTTGAATGTTGCAAATGCAAAAAAGATACACACATTATGAAAAATACATAGTACTAGCTGAGTTACTGGCTCTGCCCGAGAGAAATATCTTTATTACTTATTATGATCTAGATCTAGGACACAGAGTAAAGTTCCTTCCACAGATAAAGAAATACAATGACAGAATCAGTATTTACATGGACAAAGTCTTTTTGGTCAGCTTTACATTGGGTTCTGAAATTTGTGTCATAGAATTTCTTTTGACCTTTAATCTGTCATTCCAATGACAAAAATCCTGTTACTTCCCTTTTCATTAACTGCGGGATCAATGCTGTTTGTATCAAAGTGCCTGGTCAATAATGTATTTATACAAGCTTTTAGGGTTGTCACAGAGGACAAAAACAATGAAATAAAAACGTGTGAACCTTGACTCATCCTGTCATCAGAAAAGTTGATAGTGTTGTAACAGGTGGCCTTGTCATTTTGTGTTGTCGTGTGATTACGTGAGTACACACTTCCACTACAGAGAACTGAGAAAACGACTAAAAAGCTACAGTTTTTATGAATTGTTTTTAAGAAGATTTAGATTTACGAGTAAACAAAAGACAGGAAGGGGATTGGTTTGGGTTTGGGTTTAACGACATGTCGACACGGTAACGACCACTTTGCGCCTCTCACGGTTTTTTTTTCGTTATCTCTCTTTGGGCTAGCTTTCAGCCCTCAGATGCCTGTAGGTAATATCAGATAAAAGTGATGTTAAAGATCCACCGGGAAAAGGCCCGTATTATAAATCTATCGTGAAAAGGCCCATATTGTAAAGTATGTCTATGAATTTTGTAAATATGATAAAAGTCAGTTACATCAACTTGTAGAGCTCGACCTAACAAGATGAGCTGCGGGTCCACGTCAGAAAATAATTATTTAAGGAGAAGGGGCAGCAGAGGAGATTAGTGTAAGACTCACCGGTCCCCTGATACCTTGCAGCACGTGACCCGACCAATGATGTAGATCCAGGGGTCAAAGATCATGTTCAAGGAGGCGATTCTGATTGTCCACAGGTCAATGACGTCATCCAACCTACCATACATTACAGGCAGGTGAGTGTTGAACATCTGATTCATAAGGACGCGAATCTGGAACACAAGATGAAGGTGGAAGGAAAGATGAATGGGTGGGAGAGAGACAATGATAATGAACACTGAAACAAGAAATGTCCAGACATACGCAAAAAGCTGCTAAAAGTCACGCGTTTTTTTTTCTCCTCTTTTGCAGTATGTAGTTACTGCTGCTGCTGTTGTTGTTGTTGTTGTTGATGATGATGTTTGTAGCATCTGCAAGCTATCCCTTGCCCTCCCCCGTTTTCTTGTTACACTGGTGAGCATGTGTTCATTTTTTCTTGACAACCGCTAGAGTGTACTGTACTCCGTGACCTGACCTTCTTCTCCTAGTGAGTAGTTTTTTCCTCGCCCGCTTGTGGTCAGGTGTTTTGACTCGTTCAGTAAATATTACTATGTTCCCGAACATTCGATAACACTGTGGAGAAGGATGTTTACGCCAGATTTGGCCTTGAGTGATGTAACCTGATGACGTATTGATGCGTGATTGGTTAGTTTGTGCGAGGGCAAAGGTAACGTTTATTTCGGGAACTTTCTGTAGGAATGTTTATATATATAGACCTGTGTGAGTGGTTGGTGGGGTGAGTAAGTGAGTTTCCTTTTGTGTGGCGTAGATATTTAGTTTCGCTGGTGTCTTCCTAGTAATTTATTGTTCACTATACAGTTATTAAACTTTAGTATTATTTAATCTATCGTCGGATCTCGTGTTTATTTATTTTTTACAGCTGTAATAGTTTCGTTTTCTAAAGGGTTGTAGTTAGATCAACTAACTCCCCCCTACAATAACGTGCTAGAACAACCTCAGCTGTTACATATTGGGGGCTCGTCCGGGATCCGACCATATTCGAGCGGACCAGATCAAAATTACTAGATTTATTTACATAGTTTATTGTAGAATATCATCGACAAGCTATCTACAACATGTCGGAGGTTATTGGAAGGCTTAGCCAGGAAGCGGACGCTATGGAGCTCACTGGGCAGGAGAGACGGGACTACCTCCGTGAAGGCCTAGAAAGAGAAAGACAGCTGGAGGCTCAACGACAGGAGAAGGAGGCTGAACGACAGGCTCGGGAGAAGGAGGCTCAACGACAGGAGAAGGAGGCTGAACGACAGGCTCGGGAGAAGGAGGCTGAACGACAGGCTCGGGAGAAGGAGATGAACCACGAGTTGGAGATGGAGAAGATCCGCCAGCAACGTGGAGGCAACGACTCAGCGCAGAAGACCGACGACCACGCCAGTTCTAAGAGACCCAAGCTACCTGCATTTCAGGACAAGAAGGACGATCTGGATAGCTGGTTGCTGCGGTTTGAGAGGTTTGCTGAGACAGCTGAATGGCCCAGATCCACCTGGACGACATCACTGTCTGCCCTGCTGACCGGGAGAGCTTTGGAGTGCTTCTGCAGACTACCGAACGACGAAGCCAAGGACTACGACAAGGTCAAGGAAGCGTTGCAGAAGAGGTACAACCTGTCAGAGGACGGATACAGACTCATGTTCAGACAAGGTAAGCCTGAAGATGGAGAAGATGTTGGAATGTTTTTGACCAGGATCAAGACCTATTTAGAGAGGTGGATAAAGCTGTCGAAGACGGAGGAGACCTACGAAGGAGTGAGAGATCTGTTCGTCAGAGAGCAATTCATGGATGCCTGCCCACCAGACCTTGCGACCCATGTGAGGGAGAGGAAACCAAAGACGCTACAGGACATCGCAGATTCAGCGGAGGCGTACCTGGTAGCGAGGAACCGGACGCTCAGCGGGAGCGCCAGACTGCAGAGCCGGCCAGTGCGACAGAGGCCCAACGGAGACCGAAGCCCACAGGTCTGCCATAGGTGCCAGAGGCCGGGACACAAGGCGACGGAGTGTCGTGCAAAGTTAAACGACAAAGGTGAGTTGAAATGTTACCTTTGTGGAAAGCCAGGCCACGTTCGGAGGATGTGTCTAGCCCAGAAGGATATGGGACGAGGCAAGCCGAACAAGGCGGCGGCGGCCGTAGTGATAGCGGCGGACGAGTCGTCGAGACAGGATGCGACGACGGCTGACACCAGCATCAACGTTCAAGCGGTAATGAAGGACGGGAAGCTACAGTTAGCGGTGCCTGTTACTTGCAGAGGATGCAGTGACGGAAGGACCGTGGAGAAACTGAAGTTACCAGTGATGAAGGGCTTGATTGGAAATCGAGCGGTAGATGTCCTAAGAGATACCGGCTGTGAAGGTGTAGTGGTGCGGCGAGCACTGGTGGACGACGGACAGCTCACCGGTGGGAAGAAACTTATCGCGAGGATCGATAACTCCTTGCTAGCGGCGGAGGAAGCCGTTATCGACGTGAAGACGCCTTACCTGACGGGCAGAGTGACGGCGCTGTGTCTCCCGGAGACCATCTGCGACCTAGTAGTCGGGAATGTGGACGGAGCGAAGGACCCGTACGACCATGATACTGAGGTGATGGTAGGAGCGGTGACCACGAGGGCCCAGGAGAAGAGGAAGGACCAGTCTACGTCGCTGAAGGTGCCGAGGGCAGAAAGGCACGCGGGAGTGGATAGAGAGGAACTTATCCGACTCCAAGAAGAAGACGAAGTCATTAGGAAGTTAGAGCAGAAGAAGATCCCAACTAATAGAGGCAATAAATCTGTTCATTTTGAGAAACATGGAGGAGTACTGTACCGGATCTACAAGGACCTGAGACAGGCGACGGTTATAAGGCAAGTGGTACTACCCGAGAAACTGAGAGAGTATGTACTGAGTGTAGCCCACGACTCGATCGTCGGAGGACACCTCGGCGTGAAGAAAACCAAAGACAGAGTTATGAGCAATTTTTATTGGCCTGGAAAAAAGGTGACGTCGCGAGATACTGCCGCTCATGCGACATATGCCAGAGGACGGTGAACAAAGGAGCGACCCCAAAGGTGCACCTGCAGAGTATGCCAGTAGTGGACGTACCATTTAGGCGAGTGGCCGTGGACTTAGTAGGACCTATCGACCCCCCAAGTGAAGGTGGACATCGGTATATCCTGGTGTATATAGACTACGCTACTCGTTACCCCGAAGCCACACCCTTGAAGAAGATCGACGCAGAAACGGTAGCAGAAGCCTTAGTGAACATCTACAGCCGTTTGGGTGTGCCCGAAGAGATCTTGTCGGACCAAGGGACCCAGTTTATGTCAGATGTCATGAAGGAAACGAATAGACTACTGGGAATTCGACAGTCGACCACTACAGTCTACCACCCTATGTGCAACGGGTTGGTGGAGCGATTCAACGGCACGCTGAAGAAAACATTGAGACGACTGTGCGCAGAGCAACCCAAGCAGTGGCACAGATACATCAACCCGCTGCTCTTCGCATATCGTGAAGTTCCCCAAGAGTCGACCAAGTTTGCCCCATTCGAGTTGCTGTATGGGAGAACTGTGAGAGGACCAATGCACATCTTACGACAACTATGGACCAAGGACGTAGAGGAGCCGGAAACGAAGACCAGTTACCAGTACGTCATGGAACTACGTGCGAGGCTGGAGGACACATGGAAGTTAGCGACGGAAGAACTCTCCAAGGCTCAAGGTAGACAGAAGACCTACTACGACCGGAAGGCGCGAGAGAGGAAGTTCCGCCCCGGAGATGAAGTGTTGGTGCTACTGCCGACGAACACTAACAAGCTCCTAGTCCAATGGAAGGGACCATATAAGGTAGTCTCAGTTGTCGGTGTTAACGACTGTAGAGTCAAGATGGGTGCAAAAGAAAAGACCTTGCACGCCAACCTCCTCAAGAGATACATTCCAAGGACGTCAAAAGCAGCAGCAGTGGCAATGGAACCGAGACCTATTGTGACCGAGATGTGTGGGATGGACAACAATAGGAGAGATATCACGCCTGAACATGTCAACGCCATAAAGGACGGCGGTGGTGATAGTGCTGAGACTGTACTGGCAGAGGACGACCTGATAGACAAGAGTCAACCCGTAGAGTCAGCTAGCATGACAGTCATCGAGGACTGCGACCTGGAAGGCGACAACGGTGGAACGACGGAGGACCTTGCCGACCTAGGAAGCTGGGACCAGAAGGAAAGCTACAGAGATGTCCAGTATGGAACGCAACTGACATCGGAACAACGTCAAGAACTCTGCGATGTGGTGAAGAATTACCAGCACGTCTTCACCAATCTCCCTGGATGCTGTCAGTTGGGTGAACATCGCATCGACCTGACGACAGAAGTACCAGTTCGTCAACGACCATACCCGGTGCCCTACGCTATGCGCGACTCATTGAAGGAGGAGCTTAGCACCATGGGACGGCTGGGCATCATTCGAAGGAGCTCATCAGCTTATGCTTCACCTGTTGTTGTCGTCAAGAAGAAGGACGGATCCAACCGAGTCTGCATCGACTACAGGAGGTTAAACAAGATCACAGTATTCGACCCTCATCCGACAGCAGCGCCATTAGAAGTGTTTCAGAGTCTCTCGAGAGGAAAATTATTCTCTCGGATTGACCTGAGCAAGGGATACTGGCAAGTGAAAGTTCGAGAGCAAGACATTCCCAAGACGGCGTTCGTCACCATGGGCGAACACTATGAATTCATTCGGATGCCTTTTGGGATGATGAACTCAGGAGCCACGCTGAACAGGATCGTAAAGCCATTGATCCGTGGAATGAACAATGTGACAGCATATGTGGACGACCTGCTGATTCATACAGAGACATTCGACGAGCATGTGAAGACTCTCAAGGACTTACTGCAGAGGATGGACCAAGCTGGATTAACTGCAAGACCATCGAAGTGTCTGATTGGAACGTCTGAAGTAGACTTTGTTGGACACTTAGTGGGAGAAGGTATGATTGGCCTGTTAGAAGAGAATGTATGTAAGGTACGAGACGCACCCAGACCCACCACTAAGAAGGAAGTGAAAGCATTCTTAGGATTAGTGGGATATTACCATGAATTTATTCCTAACTTTTCAGCGATTGCATCACCATTGTCTGATTTACTTAGAAAGGGTCAGCCCAATATAGTTCAGTGGGATGAAACGCAGGAGAAAGCGTACACCTCTTTGAAGAATGTCATTATCTCCAAACCCGTGTTATGTTTGCTAGATTTTTCCAAAGAGTTTGTCTTAGCAACTGATGCATCAGATCGCGGATTAGGCGCTAGTCTTATGCAGGAACACGAGGGAAAGTTGTACCCTGTGGCATATGCTAGTCGTAAGCTATTGCCTCGTGAGACAAAATATTCGGTCTCAGAGCGCGAATGTTTAGCTATTGTTTGGGCTGTAAAAAAGTTTACTTTGTATTTGTATGGAAAGGAGTTTGTGCTCCAAACTGACCATCGGTCATTAGAGTTTTTGAACTCTGCCAAGTTTGACAGTCCAAAGTTATTACGATGGAGTTTATTTTTACAGTCTTATCGATTCAGGATTCACTACGTAAAAGGCAGAGAAAATGTCTGTGCCGATTTCCTGAGCAGGGTATTTTAAAGTAGTACACTATCAGTGAAATGCATTGTAACCCATACTTTTGCCTACTAGATGAATTTCTAGGACGGCAGTATTGTACTGTAATTGGGGACGTAGTTCATCTGTGACTGAATATTGAATTGATGGCTGATAGAGAGTCATGATGTGTTAGTCACATTTTGATTTTATGCTATGTCATATTAGTTACCAATGGAACTTGGTGTAATTTTTGGAAAATGTAACCCAAATGGGGACTGCGAGCAAGCAGTGTTTGTGTTATGTTGCAATGTTGTAACTTGTTTTGACCTAATATGATGAAGAAAGACCCTAATCAGTGGTCGGTATGTATTGGTATTTTTGGCCATTGTACGTATGAGTTATACATTTTGGAGATAACCATGTTATGTACAACAAGTTATATGCTATGATTCGTGCACGAAGCATTATGTAAACGATGGGCCATCGTTTCACCATATATGATTTGTAATAATATCATTGACCATTGTTTCACCACAGTGGTGGCGTTGTGTTATTTTGACTAGTAGGCCTACTGTCTACTATTGGGAAGCAATGATGGTATTGTATTAGTTATGGTATTAGTGATGCAAAGGATATTGCATTGTATTGTATTGGCGATGAAATTTGGGAAGGCACTGAAATTGTTAATAATTGTAATAGAATTAGCAACTACCTTTGTGAGATTGGGAGTACTGTAAGATTGTTATTTCAAGATATTGCAGACGCTGAATAATGTTTCGGAGTTGAAAATATTCAACTTAAATTGGGGAGTTGTGTAGCATCTGCAAGCTATCCCTTGCCCTCCCCCGTTTTCTTGTTACACTGGTGAGCATGTGTTCATTTCTTCTTGACAACCGCTAGAGTGTACTGTACTCCGTGACCTGACCTTCTTCTCCTAGTGAGTAGTTTTTTCCTCGCCCGCTTGTTGTCAGGTGTTTTGACTCGTTCAGTAAATATTAGTATGTTCCCGAACATTCGATAACACTGTGGAGAAGGATGTTTACGCCAGATTTGGCCTTGAGTGATGTAACCTGATGACGTATTGATGCGTGATTGGTTAGTTTGTGCGAGGGCAAAGGTAACGTTTATTTCGGGAACTTTCTGTAGGAATGTTTATATATATAGACCTGTGTGAGTGGTTGGTGGGGTGAGTAAGTGAGTTTCCTTTTGTGTGGCGTAGATATTTAGTTTCGCTGGTGTCTTCCTAGTAATTTATTGTTCACTATACAGTTATTAAACTTTAGTATTATTTAATCTATCGTCGGATCTCGTGTTTATTTATTTTTACAGCTGTAATAGTTTCGTTTTCTAAAGGGTTGTAGTTAGATCAACTAACTCCCCCCTACTATAACGTGCTAGAACAACCTCAGCTGTTACAATGTTGTTATTGTTGCTTCTGCAGCAGCTGATCTTCATATTGTTACTCCTACTATTTCTCTTGCCGCTGTTGTTAGTTGTGAATGCCCAACTTTAAATTTCATAATGCATTAATGTTTGAAATCACACAGTGGATCTGTCACCGATCTTTGAAAGGCAATGAAAGAAACTTGCAATGCCTCGTAACCCACCGATTGTCAATTCATTGCAAATCTCTCTGTCCCTCCCCCCCCACCTCTTCACTCTCTCTCTGTTTCTCTGTCTGTCTATGTCTCTCTTACGCTCTCACTCGCTTTACCTTATCTGTCTTTCCCTTTGCCTGTCCCTTTGCCTTTGCCTTTGCCTTTACCTTTGCCTTTCCCTGTCCCTTTGCCTTTGCCTTTGCCTTTGCCTTTGCCTTTCCCTGTCCCTTTGCCTTTGCCTTTCCCTGTCCCTTTGCCTTTGCCTTTGCCTTTCCCTGTCCCTTTGCCTTTGCCTTTGCCTTTCCCTGTCCCTTTGCCTTTGCCTTTGCCTTTGCCTTTCCCTGTCCCTTTGCCTTTGCCTTTGCCTTTGCCTTTCCCTGTCCCTTTGCCTTTGCCTTTGCCTTTGCCTTTCCCTGTCCCTTTGCCTTTGCCTTTGCCTTTCCCTGTCCCTTTGCCTTTGCCTTTGCCTTTGCCTTTCCCTGTCCCTTTGCCTTTGCCTTTGCCTTTGCCTTTCCCTGTCCCTTTGCCTTTGCCTTTGCCTTTCCCTGTCCCTTTGCCTTTGCCTTTGCCTTTGCCTTTCCCTGTCCCTTTGCCTTTGCCTTTGCCTTTGCCTTTCCCTGTCCCTTTGCCTTTGCCTTTACCTTTGCCTTTGCCTTTCCCTGTCCCTTTGCCTTTGCCTTTGCCTTTGCCTTTCCCTGTCCCTTTGCCTTTGCCTTTGCCTTTGCCTTTCCCTGTCCCTTTGCCTTTGCCTTTGCCTTTGCCTCTGCCTTTGCCTTTGCCCCCCCCCCCCGCTATTTCGCTCTCTTTTTCTTTCTTTCTTTCTTTTTGTCTCTTTTTCTCTCTCACTCTCCCTCATAGTCATATACAAGCAAACTATACCTATGACGAAACTTTGTTTGTTGATAGTTTAGGAAATGTTTCAAGAATTAAAGAGCGTCATAAAAAATGACATGCTTCGAACCATGGAAGACCGGACACCGGGTGATAAATTCACAAGGTAGTGAAGTATTGATGTAACTTGTCCTTATTCGTCTTCTACTACTATCACGACTTTGAAATCAGGTAATACTATGCACATCCCTCATCACTCCGGTCTGCCGTCCTGTTTTCCCACTTCTGGCATTTTAAAAACATAACAAAAACAGCAAGACACCTGAGAAGGTAGTGTTGAGACATTCTTAAGCGAAATTAATTAAGTTCACATGGTCCAAAAGCTACGACGTACGTCAGAAGTTAAAGTCTCCTGGCCTCCGAAAGTTCAGTTTAGACGTGGCCCTGTAATCTGATAAGCCAGCTTGTGAGCCGGCCGTGTATGAAGACCAAAGCGGAACTAAATGCTTAGCTGAGCGGACCAATGGTAAAGTCGATAGCAGCACTTTTGTGTTGTGTGTCTTAAGTCAAGGAAGGGATTACTGATTATAAACAAACTTGTTTGTCACCGAAGTTCAATTTAAGGGTCATCGAAAACAGTAGTCTGGTATCTGACATTTTTCTATCACAGCGTAATCCAATGTGAAAGGGATGGTCGGAAGTACTAAGAATAAAGACTGTAGTAGATCGTCTGGAAATCCGCTGGGGCATATCTGTCAGGAACAGATTAGTATCATAAATGCCATGCTGGTTCACGACTTCAGTGAGTTAATTTTTACGATCTTGTTAATTATAACCAGCGTAATTTGTCCTTGAGCTGTTCTCGTGAACAGTTTGTTTTGAAACACTTTTTTCTTATAGATGGAGAGAAGGTGGGGCGAGACAGACTAAATGTATAACTAGGAATGACAGAGCAGTTCTCGACCCCGTGATTTTGATTAACACAGAGAAGGGGCGAGTAAGGGTAGTTTTATTTTGACGCTTAGTTGGCGTTCAGAAATTCGTGCATAAGAGTAAAAGCACGAAGTTTAAAGATTTTAGTAATTATTTTTCACATTTTAAATTTTATGGTCTAGGTAAATTGACCTTGATTTTGGCGCAAGGCCGTGACTAGAATAAATTAATACTGCAGGCTGAGCCCGCGTGGCTGCACCAATCAGATGTATGAATCTGGACGGAAGGTTGCAGATGTGACTTTAGTATTTAAACACGTACAGAACTTAGATAGTTTCCACATGTAGACCATCCATCTGCGAAGTGGACGGCGATAGTCCTCAGCCAGATGAGAGACATAGAGACGCAGTTAAGCAGTCCATGTTATGAGGAGCGTTGATCCATTGAAGCTCCAGAGCCTAAGCCCACTTAGTTTGATATATGAACCCACAGCGATGATATCCAGCGCTCTCACTCTTAGTGAGGGCCGCATGGTGAGAGTCAATTACTAAGTTGTCATAATGCAATTGAAACGTTCCAGCTACTTTGAAGACTGTTGAAGAGCTACCGCCAGACAACGCACTGTTGTACAAGCACGTGTGACTGGGATTCTCCATGGCGTGTACGGAGGAACTTTAATATCATAACATGTCTCATTGGAAATAAAAAATAATAGAATTTAAATTGTATTTTCCGTCGCCACGTGCGCGGATCCTTTTTTGGTATTTAAGCTTCATATGAGCTGCAAATAATGAGATTAAGTTACCAGTATTATAGAAAGTTTTTAGTTCCACAGCTTAGTTAGAAATTCAGTTGCCTTTGAATTAATATTTATATTTATATTTATATCCATCATTGTTACATACTGTAATTAAACTGCCCTACAGTTCTGCCGAAATTCAAATCAATTGATTTATTTAGTTTTTAGAATGAAAGTATTTTTTTTTTGTGTGTTCGTCGATTGTGGGAGCGGACCTCGTAAGAGTGTAAGTCGAATTTTTCCCTTAACCCCCATCGCGACAATATCCCCGAAGAACAAAGGACCTAAAGGCGGGAGAGCAGTTCCAGTGGCAGCACAAGGCATCCTAACCACGAGGGAATTCGGCAGGCCCAGCCAGACTGAGGCATGATACGAAGATAGAAAGCATTCTATAACTGTACTGAGGAGGAGAGCTAGCAATGTAGGAGCTCCAGGTCTTAGTACAAGACTAAAAGTACACAAGCGCAACTCAGATTCCCGTGCGTGTTGTGGACGGAGAATGTAAGTTGATAATCAAAGAGACACCGTTTTGTCTAGAGAACATCCCGATAGAAGAGAGAGACGAGCTGTTCTCACAGCAATTGTAGATGTAGTCTGTGATAATTTTATGTTAGAGTAGCGAGTCATTAATGTTTTAATTGCTAAAGATCTGTCCATAGTCGTTGCTAGCTCAACATTTAATAATAACTTTATTCTAGGACAGTGTAACATCTGTCCCTCCTACAAGACGCTGGACCTGGTTGAACATTAGTATTCACTATTGTTACGTATTTAAGTGAGGCTCCCTTAAGCAGGAAGCAAGTGTCCTTATAAGGAGTGAGAGAGGAGTTTACTGTATATTTAGTCTAACTAGATCTAGATCTATAAAGTAGTTGATTAGAGTTGGCTTTGCCATTGTGATGTCTTTTGAGTAGATCTGGTGATACCATCTCCATATCTATGATCCATGCAGTCGAAATTATTATTATAATATTATGGTCAATTAGATTTCATGGCCCTGCAGGCCTGAATTAATTATCATTATTTTAGCTTGTATTATTTTCTTGTGTGTCTGTTGACTGTCCGAGGTTGAGAGTGTAGGACCTCTCACGTCGCGTGTTCGTCCCCATCGCGCCTCACCTCACCTGGTGACAGTTATATTTCACAAGACTCAGTTGAATTAGTCCACGTTTAGTTCTACTGCATTTTAAATGACACCTTTATAAGTTGTTTTACCCACTACTATCAGTCATTTTTTTTTTTACTAATTTCAATATTATATGACATCATCATCAGCGATTATTTCATCCCAGTATCGGTCAACGGTTACATCCCCAACCCAGTCTCCTCAATTTGTATTGAGTCCGTGTTCCCAGTTCACATCTAAATCTACATTTGATTCAGTGGTGTGGATACATGGATGTCTAGAAAGGTGTGGACATGAATCTACTATACAGCTCATCACCCGCCAGCTGATTTTGATCAGCTAACCAGTCGATCGATGGCGTCATAGCATTGAGATTCAAGAAGAAAAAAACTAGCCGGCTAATGCCTGAGGTCTCACTGAAACTATAAGTTGAACGCGTTTAAGAATGTTTAGAATTGAACTTCGACCCAGCAGCCATTTTACACATACTCTCAGAACAGCATGTACAAGCGCATAATGGCAGGCGGAAATAAATAAAGGATGCATGTTCGTTCAACCTATAAGTGACGTCTCCAACTAAATAGTTGGCCTATCAAAATTGGCTGGTGTGCTCCTAGGCTAAGAGTCTCCACTTTCTGAACCACCTGTAGATACGGTCTTTTACCACTGTGTTTTCGCTAACTTGCAGTCAAAATTTCAGCCACTACACCCAAGACATTATTGTACAACATTATACCGAGAACAGGACATAGCCGGACACAGTGACTTAAGGACCATTTATGTAACTTGAATAATTAATATATGACTGTCGTTTCACTTTCAGCTTACCAGATGTCATCGTTTGTCTTTCTAACCTTTTGAGGTCCTGGATCAAACATGATAATATGTGGATAAATTTCATTAGTTCATAGTGACATATGCTAAAGATCCAGGGACGGGTGGAGGGGGAGGGGAGACGTAGAAAGAAGGAAAGAAAGCCCAAAGAGGGAGACGGACAGACAGAGAGACAGATAGATGTACATAGACACACACACACATACTCACACGGGCGTGCATGCACACATACGAGAGAAAGAGAGAATGACAGACCGACAGACATGTCTAGAAAGAAAGAAAGAAAGAAAGAAAGAAAGAAATTAGAAAGGAAAGAAAGAAGACATGGAGGCATAATTATGACCAGTGCCAAGACTAGTTCAATGAAAATTCTAACAGTGGTGATGCGGGGTGGGAAGGAGGGAGACGAGCTGAGGGTTGGTTGGATCACATAAATTTCCAACAGGATCTGTGCAAGAGCCAATAGAAGAAACACTGGCGTTAAAAGTATGTCCCGTCCCATCTCTCCCTTCATCCAGACAAAAAATACCAACAGTAGCAGTAGCCGTATCAAGCAACTAACGACCATATGAAAGATGGATAAGAGGCAAACGCTCAAGAAATTGAGTGGGAGTTCCAAAGCTTTAACGTTAGGTGTGCGAAGGCCTTACTTGAAGATCTTGAAAGATGTGGATCTTTCTCGAAACCTCAGAGCAAACAAAGAAAGAAAAACTGAAATAAGAATAGACAGCTAAAATAAAAAAGAAGACGAAGAAAAAGAAAGAAAAAAAAAAAAAAGAAAGAGGCAAACAAACAAACACAAGTCTGTGATCCCCACAACTTTAGCTTACATTAGCATCTTTCTAACACCTCGAAGATGTCAGAAAGTTAAAGGCCGAAACATCTAATGAAAGAATCCACCCTTCCTCTGATAATCGTCATCTGCCTCACTCCAAACGAGGAGTTTCTCACCAGTGCATACAAAATGAATCTAATAAACATAGAAAAACTATCAAAGAACTTACCATGAGTGGTACATAGCAGGCGGAGAAGACCAAGATGATCACCATCAGGAAACAGACCATTCTCATTTCATTACCATGTGCTGTCTTGCGGGTAGGTGTGCTGGTGGGTTCGCCCACGGTGGTTGACCAGACGGAAGAGGATCTGATACGATGTCTGCGCATGCGGCACACATGAATGGCGACGATGATGTTGAGGATGATGATGATGGTAATGGCCAAAAGTCCAGAGATGGCGTAAAAGTAACTGAAGGTCTGTCCACCTGGGTGACATTGAAATAACAACAAGAATAACACAAGAATAATAGTGACAAACGGAAGAACCCAGCTTCGCCAGGGCTAACAACACTGTGCTGTCGTTGGCAATTTGATTCCCATGATTATAAATAGCAAAAACATAACGAATAAACATTTGCACATGCGCACAAACAACAACAACAACAACAACAACAAAACAAGCCAGTTCCAGCCAAAAATCAGATTTCTAAATCTGAACACGTCTCAGCAAGGTCTTCTTCTTCTTCTTCTTCTCCTCCCTTTCCGTTGCATGACTGGTGGCGATGTGGATCGAGATTTAATTGAACTTTTAAACTATATAGAAATGCCTAAATTCTGTGCAATACACTGGATACTGAAGCAAGGAATTATATTATCCTGTAAGTAAATGATGTCTTGGATAGAAAAATTCTGAGAAATGTACATTGATATTCGTTTTCAGCTTTTTGTCTTAATGCTGAGAAACCTTAATTATATTATTGTTAAACAGCTGTTTGCCGTTCTAAACATAAATCATTTTCAGTTTCACGACATTGTGGCGTCCAATGGTTGTTAAATGCAATTATAATGACAGGGACAAAAGGACTGGGTTAGAAACAGTAATAACTCCCACGTGACCAGAAAGGTCACTATTTAACCCCAGACCCCTTTAAACAAGATGGCTGTTCTGACTTCGATTAAACGGTAAAATTCCAATTCCCTGTGGATACTATGTACTCATGACGCAAATAATGCTATCCCAAGTTAGAATATATCGTTTATAAACGAGATACGTCATTAATCAGACAGTCGGCGGTCTACACTGTTGCACGATAGTATAATTAATTCAGTGACCTTTTCTTTATTAATAATAATAATAATAATAATGTATAGCATTTATATAGCGCATATCCATTTAAAATGCTCTATGCGCTTTACAGAAACAACATGTCAACCACAGAGCATAATGGAGCTGCCTGCGAAGCGCTCAACACACTGCACTGCTTCTTTCTCTCTCCCTGTCTCGCTCACTCTCTCTCTCTATCTCAGAGCAAATTGTAACGCAGCCTGTTAGGCGCAGTTCACAACTCACAACATTTCACACTCACAGCAGTTCACAACTCACGTCAGTTCACAACACACAACTCAAATAATATTTGAATATTTATTAATAACAATATATATTTAATAATGAATAATATACTTTGTTGCTACTGGTGGGGAGGGGGGGGGGGATGATCTGGATAAATTTTAATCTATTAATTTCAATTTTCAATTTTGCCCGGGCAGCGGCCTTTCGGCCTGCTCTTTACGATTTCCAACTGCCAAGGTATCTTTAACGTGCGCAACGTGCACACGGGCCCTCCGAATTTTTTCGTCCTTATCCGAGAAGACTAGGTACTCTATCCTACCCCCCCCCCCCCCAATAGGACCCGGGACATGAAAATATGAGAAAAATCCAATTTCCAACATGCCTGCACTGCCCGGGTTTAGAACCCGCGACCCTTGGCATGAGAGGCGAGCACCTTGCCTCTAGACCACCTTGTCCCCAATTCACATTGACAATGGACAGAATTCTCATGAAGAAAACTATATGGAAACTCAGTAATGTGGTCCGACCTCACGGACATTCATTATGATTTTCAGCATAAATGAGAATGAAGTCGTGCTGGTGAACAGGATCTGTAAAATGTCATAGTTCATCCCATAACTTAGATAGTTGTACTTTTTGTCAGAAAATGAGATAAGAAACTTGTCATATAGAATAGGGCTGTCATTAAACGGGTGTTCTGAATACAATCTAAAGTAGTTCAGGAATTTAAGATGCCAGAAGCGTCGTCTCTCATAATATGTTAATTGCCACACCAGTTATGCGTGAGTGAGTTTCTGTACAACCAGCCCTGTTTGGCACTAAAGGGGGAAGGGAAGCGCACATAAAATCTGAATAATATAGCGCAAGCTGATGTCATCGCCTGAATAACTTAACCTTCTGGGAGTCTGTGTTCCAGTCTGAAACACTCTCATTGTGCCAAATGTTCTGTATTTGAAACATGTTAACATTTTCTAATTAATAATTTATCAGCAAACAATTTCAAACAGTAATATTTACATTTTCTATTTATTTGACTATTTTAGGTCGTTTGTACGTTTCAGAAGATTTGGATGAGGCAGAATAGTGTTTTGGCACGAGAGGGTAAGTATTAGCTACTATAGGTGCCTATCTAGTCAGGTATCCGATGCCCCCACACAGTGCTGAATGCTGAATCAATTAACGAACGTGCTATTGGTTGCACAGAGATATTAGCCATTACACACATGTGGCGTGTTCGTCCATAAACGAAGAATTCATAAAATCTGGGCAGTTCGCTTTCTAAAGCCAAATCTGCTAGACGATAGACCTGTGTGGGAAAAAGCCTGCTGCTGGAAAGAGTGCAAATTTCACAATGGATTTCGAAAATATTAAACAAGTATGACGGGTGTCGATACTGCTGCCATTGATATTGTTGTCGTTGTTTTGACTCACTGTCTGGCTGTTTATCCCAGGGGTAAGTTAATGGGATATTATGTGCATTATCTTTTGTAGCCAAAACACCGTGATATACAAATATCAATGGTCCCTCCCCCCCCCTCCCCAATCACGTTCCCATTAATGCTCTCTGAATCTCCACCTCTACCGCCCCCCCCCCACGCCCCCCCCCAAAAGAAAACAACAACAACAACAAAAAAACAACAACGCTACAACGACAATCTAGAAACCGATATAACACCTTTCCCTTCCTTTCTCTCAGTCTTGCCTTCGGTCCGGCATGAATAGATTCACTATGAGAGCTAATTTCCAGACAAGAGTGGGATCGCGGAATGATAAATGCTGGATAGTGAGGACGTACTACATGTATAATATTAATACTATCATCATTCCTCAGAGCTGTCAGGCATGTCCATCTACAGTCCATAGCTCACCATTGTCTGTGGGAGGCGGGGGCATACCAGATGGCTGATTTCATTACCACCAAGACTGTCTGACTTGAAATCGTGCCGTTTTAAACTTTGAGATAATTCAAAAACACGTGCCATTTCAGACTAAGCTGAAGAGTTAAATAGCTTACTATTCACACCAGAATGCAGTTGAAACATGAGGTTAGGTCAAGAATTAAGCTGTAAACCCTGGTGTTCTCAGTTGGTTGGAACAATTAACTGGATGAAAGTTTTTCAATTGTGTACAAACGCTGAAATAAATTACTGTCCAGATGTAATGCTCCCCTGGGATTTCACTAAGCGATGGATTTAATTTACAGAGAATTAGAAGTGGCTTTGGAGTGAGAGACCGTTTTTGACTTGTGGGCGTTTCAGATCTCGTTCAATTCACATCATTCAAATCATATTTATATTAATGACACATAACTTAACGAGCATAACAAATGAAGATAAATAAATAGTTGATACTTTCAAGTGTGGCTAAAAGAGTCGTCGATAAAACATGCAAAACAGGAACTGGTCAACTGAATGAAGTGAGGTTAAAGCTGCAGATTGTGATGCAGATAATTATTAAGTTGAATTAATTAGGAAATTTGCAATGCAGTTTTTCATAACATGAAGGAACTAGTTCACGACATGACTCATTTTTGTGTTATTTTGTGACATTCAAACATCTCATTGTCCCTGATCCCGTGACGATAATCATCAGTGAACAATAAAGGGTGAGGAGTGACTGTGGAGTAAGGAGGTGGGGGGAGGACAAACTAACGTCCCGATCAGATTTTCTAAACTGGCTGCACAGAGCTCATGGATTATAGAACTATGTGCAATGGCCTGGCTGTATACTGAGAAATAAGTAAATCTTTAGTTCTCCTGGCAGATAAATCTTCCTGCCAGAGTCTCTATATTATATTATGTTGCTTCTGTAAAGCGCATAGAGCATTTTAAATGGATATGCGCTATGTAAATGCCATCCATTATTATTATTATTATTATTATTATTATTATTATTGTTGCACAAAATCTCAGTGTTAAGATGTCCTATTTTGGATAAGCTGTATTATAATAATGACAGTTGAAGACAAACGAGTTCGGACTTTCCCTTCCGCGATATAAATCGATAAATTTAATATCAAAGACAGACCGTGGTAGAACTGTCTAGGCATATTATGATTATAAATTATTGTTCTTGGCGAACTAGTACAAAATTGCCTGTGGAAAACTTTGGAATATTGTCAGGCAAAAATCAAATCAAACTCATTTCGGCATCACATAATAATCTGGAGCACACTGAAGAAGAGGAAGAGATGAGTCGGCGGCAGAAGGAGAGTTGAGGGAAAAAGAATGAAGAAGAAAGGGAGGAGGAGGAATGAAAGCCAAACAGATGGTGAGAAGAGATAGAAAGTTCATACCACTACACTACTGGCATTAACTGACTCCCAGATGTGCTGCTTGGGAAAAAATAACATTAAAAATAATTATTTACTGTTCTCTCCATCGGCAGTGTCCTGTTTCTTTTATGCATTAGGGATTTCAGATTCCACGGTCCCGTAATGAATTGAGAGTTTTGTTGTCGTTGTTTTTTTATTGATTGGCCAGTTACTTTCTACAAGCTCGAGGTTTCTACGTAGATCGCATAATCCAGGTTTTATGTTTGTGCTTACCTACAGTTTTACTTCTGTAGTCAAAGAAACACCAGGTACCAGGCCAGTGTGGTGTGTTTCTACCGAGGCCGACCATAGGCAGAAGGCCTATTAGCGCGGACAGACCCCAGATCATAGCAATAGAGTAGTTGACCGATCGAGGGCTCACTAGGTGACTATACTGATGGACGAAAACATTGGAAAAGTACAAAATTATGAAACATTGGTTCTGGAAGACAATGCAATAGATTGGGTCGAAGAAAGAAGAAGGATAAAAATGGAAATGAAGTAATCAGACAATCAGACGGACGCATTAAACAACAGCTCTGCAATCAAGCGTATTTCGCAGGCACCCAAAATAACAAAAGAATGACTGAAAAACACCCGAAGAAATAATGAGTGAGAGAGAAAGAAAATGTAAGTTCATGAAACAAAGATCTTTAAGCTAATTATCATTTTACCGTTTATGATGGGGACGGTGAGAATGAAAATATTGTAGATGTTGTGTTTGTTACTGTAGCTTTTTCCACCATTCTAGCTGCTGTTATTGTTGTTAATGAGGGTTTTATTGCTGATGATGATAATAATAAAACTGCTGATGATGTAGTTACTTAGGTTGTAGTTGGAAAAATTGGATCAGAGTGTTCTTTCCACAGATATTATTAGATGGCTATTGAAAAATCAAATAATCCAGATGGATTATACAATTAAGAACAACTGAGACTTAACTAAGTATTTAAAATCATTCGAGTGAACGAGTCAATGCAAATAGTTATGAGTATAAACATTCGATGTCGTCATTATTTTGATTATCACTAATTTCTTTCTATTGCTGTGATTAAGCGGTCATGTTTCAAAATAACCTTAAGAAAATACACATTACTAGATGAAATGTTTACCTGAAAGGGGAATTTGGTAACAATGAATCTCTCCGCTGCCATGACCAGCACGGTGAAGACATTGGCGTTACCCCCCGTCACCAAGATAAAGGAGTAGTAGTGACAAAGTGGCATCCCACCTGAAATTAGAGGTGAATTGGGCATGCAATCAGATTCATCCTTACTATGAACAGTGCCCTTTTTTGATAACCTGTATCACTAGCAGTGCCAGCTTTAAGCCAGCTGAACTAATTGCTCCCAGTTAAGCCCCCCCCCCCCCCCAGTGAAATCCAGTCTTGCCATGTGCACACAACCACATGTAGCAACATGCATCAAACAGCCCACAGCAATTTTTACAAAAAGCAGTAACTATCATAATTATTGGGCCCGACAGCTCCTAAGACCAGCTCTCATCACAAGCATACGGTAGTTTTGAATTGAGATCAATGTTAGAAAGATAAATTCGCTCATGGTGGTTTCAGTCCTTTATAATCATTGTGTGATATCATTTTTACCATATTAATCGTCATTATCATCATCGTCAAGTTACACGTGTCATTCCAACCGCACCCCCCCCCCTCCCCAAATAGGCCTATATACAAATCTTCTTTTCTTTCTGTGCCAACGATTGTTCAGGACAATATTTCAGAATATCAGTTATTAAAAGCAATTATGCCATCCTATATTATATTCAGCACTTTATGCAGAAAGAGGGAGAATAAAGTTGAAAAAGGGGAGGGGGTGGGGAAGGTTGAGAGTATGAAATGCTCCATCTATTTCTGTTCTTTACCTTCTCTCACCTACGTGCACGTAGTCACACAAACCCAGACATAACATTCAATATCCTCCACACATCTCCTACGTCAGAGTCGCCCGTGCTTACTCAAAACTGTGACTTGGTCAAGCTTTACCTTCGTCCTTACTAAGGTAAGTCACATGCCACACATGTCCTTCTCTGACCAGGTGTCTACCGTTAATTGTACGCAGGCATCACCAACAGAATCTAAACATCCTGCCTCGGGCATGAATAGCAGAGCCAGTCTAACAGTTAAAAAACGTGGAAGGTCGATCCAGTTTTACATTTCCATAAATACAATGGAGATCTACCCATCTCCCCCCAGCCCCTTTCCACCCACCCTGATTATAGCAATATGATGAGAACGGCACACATAGTGGTTGAGGACATAATTATAATGATATTGCAGTGAAGAATGTGAAAATGAAATGTTTTCATTAATCTCACTTGAGCTTCTTGGAAAAACTAAAATTATTTGCACTCAAAATGGGGGAGGGACATGGCATGGCGGTCTACACCACAATTTCGACGACATAAATGAAACACACCTATAAACATCGCATGTTATACAAGATACAAGTGAATGTACACGTCCCATATATAATTTAGGCCCATGGCACTCTGAGTCAAATCTGTCTCGGTCTCGAGGACTAGAGAGTTAAACGGACCTTGCACATTTGTGAGCCTGAAACAAGTCTACTTCGCTAATTGATTCAAAAATGCTCGAGTCAAAGCCGATGCAAACCAGACATGACACAGGGCGCTACAAGCCTATTTATCGGGGTAGAAGTGTCAGCCAAAATGATGGTATTCAATGTCATGGCAGATTCTACTGTATTATCTATCACTTCAAGTCACTTCAGGAACCAGTACTATCTTAGTCGTCGCAAACATAGACTATCATTGTACACATACAATTCTTTTTTAAAATTCGGTCAATGGAATGCAATTGGTAAATGGACATGGGATGAAGGAAAGGTGGAACAGAACCTTTACCCCTCCACTTCAGATACCTACTCCCCTCTCCCCATCCCCTACCCCCCCCCCCCCCCAGCTGTTTTTGTCATATACTTACCTGTTTGCATAATTCCTCCCTTGAATGTAATCGTAAGAGATGCAGGGAATAGCGTCATGTTACAAAACAGATCTGTACACACCAGAGCCTTCACGAGATGATAGAATACTGTGGATCTGTAAAGACAGAAAATAACATGTATAAATCTGTTAAGGATACAGTTATATGTTTGCATCTATGGAACCACTATGTCTGATAGTGACATTTTTAGATCAAGTGGATATTATTCCACTTTCATGGAAATCCCAAATACAAGTAATGCAATCTTTTGGACGTACAGACGACTTTTTTCAGCAGCTGGACAATTAACCCTCTTGCACCCAAAGGGCTGATGTATCGGCCCATCATGTCATCCTCTACCACAGACGACTGCCGCACGGCCGATATATCGGCCCTGCTTTTCATGCTTTAACTGCCACGAAGCCGATATATCATCCAACATTGTTCCAGCACTTTTGTGCTCCTAATTTTACTACCTCCTGCTATCTTTCTACCCGACAATCTATTATTCTGGTAGTCTACTAAAGACAGGAAGAGCGTTTGGGCTTGGCAACAAATGAGTTAAGAAAGAAGGGGAGCAATGGCGCTCCATTATAATCTTTGGTAAAGTTTGAATTAAAGTCTAAATCAGCGATTCCGAATGCTCAGTCTCTTAAAGCCTAGAATTCCGAAAGTTCGGGCTATCTGTATATTATTTTGGGATTCTAGTGAGATATGGTTTCCGTTTTTTCGAGCCCAGTTTAATCGTACGTGATATTTATGTAAAACTGTTCAGATCTCCCAGACCGTGATGACAGGTGGGATCACAGATCACAGCGCTTGCCAAGAATTCGTGCGTCTACGTGCTAAACTGCATTCATGTTTAGCCTGAGCTATTTCATCTCAAAACACGAAGAATTTTTTTTTCCCAGATGTCTAAAAAAACTTGCATGTTGTAAATCCTGCGTTAGAAACAAACAATAAAGAAACATTACAATAAAGAACCAAAGGATCAGACATCAAAAGAAACAAAAAACCCACAAGCGTTCGATCACAAAAGACCTCCTGTGGGCAAAAGAAAACTGAAACAGTAGTCAAGGAAAATTGTTGCAAAGAATTACCAAAATACAATCCGTGGGCTGGTTAAACGCGTTTGATTAAAAAAAAAAGTGGGGGTGGGTATCGTAAAAAACAAAAAGTATGCAGGAATGGATTATATGAGAAACAGACTGAAAAGTCAATTTGCCGAGCACAGGAAAGAAAGAAACAAACTCTAAGACTCATTAAATTTCCCTCGTTGCGCCAGATGCACCACAAAAACTCCAGTTATTTCCGCTACCAGGATTGAGTTACAGCAGATTAAATTGAAAACCCTCAAAAAGTCATTCCCTATCACGCGCAACAAATACCACGTAGCTCGTAAATCAATGCAGCACACGTGACAGTCAAATTTATTGGGTACTTTAGCGTACCAAAACGTGGCGGGGCTCTCTTTGTTCAAAGAACTAACAAACGGACATTTGATATTCTACTCTGAATTATGTTCAAACAAGCTGGGTTTTATTACGTGTGTTTATATGCATATTCACTGTTTACAAAGTATGAATGATGTTTTAATTCTTCCATTGGGTTTTGATTCATCCCCCTTTGTTGAAAGGTACGGAAACCCGCGAAAGAATAAAAGACCTCAAAATGAAAAATGAATCACACTTATTTATAATGAGGTTAAAAGCTGTGCTCCACGGACTCCCCAACCACTGCCCCACCCGTTACTTTTTACCCTCTCTACATCTGTCTCGGTGTAACAAGCAGCAAGGTATTCCTGTGTTCCAATTATAGCCGCGAGCTCGACGAATAGTTTAAATCAGCCGACAGCAGTGACCTACATACAACATAGAGTGTTCACGTCACGGATCATGTGCTCGTAAAGTATTTATACAGAGAGAGAGAGAGAGAGAGAGAGAGAGAGAGAGAGAGAGATAGAGAGAGAAAGAGAGAGAGAAAGAGAGAGAGAGAGAGAGAGAGAAAGAGAGAGAGAAAGAGAGAGAAAGAGAGAGAGAAAGAGAGAGAGAGAGAGAGAGAGAAAGAGAGAGAGAAAGAGAGAGATTATAATAATATATACAGATCATACAGTAAAGGCGCGGTTTTGAACAGCTTGACTAGACAGCATACTCGTAAACACTGTAGTTTTTATCTAAAGTTTAAAGCTTGAAATTCACACTGTTCTAATACACTTTTGAGAACAGGTAACACCAGAGCAGTGGACCAAGGTTTCGAGTGTTTCGTCCAGAAGAGAGAGGTTCAACTCCAGCTATGACCAGGCCTATTGTCTCCTGCAGTTTTTACCCCTAATCCTTCCCCTCTAGGCTAGACTTACCGTTACCCATATCTCAACATCTGTGGCCCTGTAGGTTTTAAACATAAATAAATATTACACTCGTCGGCGTTCTGACAGGACCCCAAGCCTGGTCTCTGATACACAGGCTCACTGTGGTAAGACTGGACTTGAAAACTCCCCAACATAACAACAACAACAACAACAACAAACTGATTACTAACAGTTGTACATACCTAAACACATCATCTTATTATGAAACTTGAGATAAGCTTGGGGGAGAATAACCTTATTTTTAGGCATCTCATACGTAAGATATTGTGAAAGGATGTACATTCACTATAACGGCGAATTTGGTTCTCGAGTACACACTGATTTTCACTTAGGAGAGAAAATCCCCCCCCCCCCGCCCCACCCCCACGCCACCCAAACGTGGGGCATGCAATTGCTAACTATCAATAAAACATATTTTAACTGAATGTGTAGACTTCATCATATCCGAAGAAAGCACTATGCATGCTAATCCATGAAAGAATTATTTTCTGACGTGGACCCGCTTTTTTTCATTGTGTGTCCAAAGTTGAAAAAGAGCCATTTAGTTCTCGTCTGAGGCCTCGTAATGCCAATGATGTATAATTGTGGAAAATGCGCGATCAAGGGCGAAATATTAGGTGGTGCTGAAAAGGTAAAGAAATGATACGTGTACAGTTGTGAAGCTGAAAACTATGTTGAGGAACTGCACACATTCAGTCAACGAGAAGATACAAGATAGAGGAGTGAGATAAAAACGGCATTTGGACAATTAGGTCAAATATAAAAAGAAGAACTCGAACTGCCTAATAGGCGTGTAAATACATCGATGATGGCAGAGAGGGTGCCAGCAATGCAAAGAGGCAAATGCAGATAAAAAGATCGATTATAAATTATAGTGACAGAGAAACATGTAGCAATGTTATTTTTACTTACTTGGAATCTTTGCTGGGCCTGATGGTCAGAATGACAAGCGCCGTCACGTTGCCAGAGACGGCAAAGAAAAACATGACGAATGGCAGTACTATGCTTCTGGACGCTCTACTGAAGTCAGCAACAGAGTCGTTGGAGAAGAGATTGTTGTTGCTGATGTCATATATATACATTCCTATATCGTTGCTGATGTTGACATGTTTGTTGTAGTCGCTGAAGACGCCGTTTGTACTGTCCATTAAAATTTCTGTCAAGTTTGCCATTTTGTGAACAATGGTGTCCCAGCGTCTTCTTAGGCTAACACCTCAAGATATTCTACGGTAATGTTACACGGAAACAGTTCACAGTATCAATGAATATTGCACTGCATGATCACACTGTATTTTTTCCATAAACACTACATTACAATGTCCTGTTTGTTATAGGTAGGTTTAAATGAAAGTCTTGAGAAATGCGATTCACATAACATCATTTTATTTACGAAGATATTATCAGCTTTTCCGGCTGTGGGTTGGATTTAGTAATTCACTGTGCCTACAGGAAAGAAAACATCATAAGATTAATATCCTTATGTTCTAGGCGATCTTAATTTACAATATAACCATAGTGAGTCATATGGTCAATATACATGACACTCTCAAATTATAGGCCAACAATTTTCTGACACTCAGATCGCAGGAGTATGCAGACTAGTCTGAAATTGTCATTGGTTCTAAAAACTAACGTGGGAGGGTCGATTTACAAAATAACTATCATCGCCTTTAAAAAGTATCCTCAATGTTAATTTCTTTGAATCTGAGAAATTAATGTTAATGCTGTCTGCTGCAAGAGATTCAATTTTAGCGATATTAATTCTTAAATGTTTCTACCTGATAGATTAAATCATTCTTTTGGAGCATCGCTTTTATTGAACAGCAAAGGAAAAGACACCAACTCCTGTTATCATCAGAATTTATCCACTGTCTAAATTATTGTTTTATCCTTTTCCCCTGTGCCATTTAGGATGTTTTAGGATACTCTAAGTGCCAGTTACTACTATACAATGTATTCTTTGTTTCTAGTATCCTTTGATTTAACTGTCCAGCAACACGTCAAGTCCAATTTAGAATAACTTTCAGAAATAATCTAAGACACCGTGAAGATAAATTTCAGTTTCTTCTCCTTTAAAATGTGGAACTGCAAGTCAACCATTTAATTTGCACTTTTTGTACTAGTTTCGAGTTTTAGCACAACGTTAAAAAAAAATAAAAAAAAATAAAAACTCTGCAAATCCCAATTAGTGTGAGCAGAATTTGATCACATTTTTTGCGGTACATTTCTTATATCTTTTATTCATACAGAAGCCGAATATAGGAATCAGCTACCGTTGACCTCTCCAGCCAGCAGCAAGGCTCTACCAGTAACCGGTTTTCGGGCTCTTCTGATTCCCCCATAGGCCAAGAATTTAAAAGTCCAATAACCCTGAAACAAACAAGAGAAGTGAATTATGTCCCTGTTACCCAGGAGTGCATAATGGCCACTCTTACCAGGTAAAATACGATGCCATCTTTCACAATGAACTGCTTGCCAATTTAGGTAGCAAAATCAAACATTAGAGGCAGTAAAGAGTTCTGAAAGGTGCTAGATCAATGTCAACAAATTGCAGGGGCTTCCAATGGTAGGCCCATCGTTAAACACTGTGGCATTTGCTGTGTATAGTAATGGGAACCGAAAGGGGGATCAAAACAACTGAAAATGAAAGTTTGCTGAAAGGTTGGGGTATTTCTGAGCGAAATCATTTTATATCAGCCAGCGAAACATTGTAGATCAGCAAGAGACGGCTTTGATAGCTTTTTACCAAATTTGAACATTTCATTGGCTGGCAATTTGGAAGAAAAACAAAAAGTGAAAAACAGCACAGCTGTGAACGTTTTATTACTAGATTCCATTGTACAGCGACAGCTTAATTAAAATGTCACGTGGAATAATTATCTAAAAGTGTGGTGAATTTTACAAGTTCTTAGTACTTCTGGTGTCAATGAATTCTTAGACCACTTTCTCTGACATTTAAATTGATGTCCTCACCCATTTTGCCTCTTTCAAGTTTGGGGAACAAAGAAAATATTTGAAAACGACAGAGGAAAAGCACCACTGTCGTCACAAAATTCCTTTCCACTTGGTTCATCGGTCACGTCTCTGCAAAAACGAACTGCTGTCACGAGATAGTAAACTCACCATTTCAGATGCAAGTGAGAATTAGTGGACTATCAGCCTCAAAACATCGTTTTTCTGAGTTCAAAATTTTTCTTGTTTTTCCTCTGTGGTCTCCACGTATAAGTTAAAAGTGGACTAAATGGCTGCTCAATGAAAGACAAGTCGGTTTCCGTAAGTCATATTACTGTGACTTTGGTCAACTTTTGTCGGGTTTTAATTATTGTCAGTAGTAGGAAACAAAATTACTGAACGTGAAAAATAACAAAAGAAAAAAAATCGTATTTTATATATGGACTTGTAGGTAGGCAAAACAATACAAACACACACAAACCCACAAGCGAAGAGGAAAATGGACAGAAAGAAATACAAACGGACATATAGACAATCGAACAGACGGACAGACTAATAGATAGACGGATACACAGACAGACAGACAGCTAGATAGATAGATAGATAGATAGATAGATATATAGATAGATAGATAGATAGATAGATAGATAGATAGATAGATAGATAGATAGATAGATAGATAGATAGATAGATAGATAGATAGATAGATAGATAGATAGATAGATAGATAGATAGATAGATAGATAGATAGATAGATAGATAGATAGATAGATAGATAGATAGATAGATAGTCTATAGATAGAGAGATAGATAGATAGATAGATAGGTGGGTAAAATGGACGGGTAAATGAATGGTTAGAAAAAAAAAGGAGAAAGTAAATATTCGATTTTCAAAACTTTCTGCATAAGTCAAGTTACGTCAGTAGGAATGAGATAAGGTCAGTTGATGAGAAAATACAAATTTGATGCTGAGGTGAGTGTGCAAATATCAATTGTACTGCAGTCAACAAGATGGGTATCTCAGCAAGATGTATCTCAGATTGATCTACCACGACAAGTAATCACCGCCGCTTACGATGTTGTCAGACACAATACCGTCACTTAAATGGCTGAAGATGTCAGAGCAGTGTTTAGGCTAAAACAAGGTTCAATAGATCTTTATCTTAATGTCTTGCTTTGTGCAGTTCCATGATCGATTAACAAATAATTATCAAGGTGCATTTTTCCAAAATTTGCATTTCTGAAGGATGAAGCTGGCGTGGTCATTATCGTAGGGTGGTGAATTGGTTATTGAATTTGTAGATTTTATAAATTCAATAATTTGCATTTATTATTGACGTGAACAAAATTCATAATGAATGTTTGTAGACACTAGTAACTGCCCCGTTCTTCGAATAGTAAAAAAAAACAACAACCAAAGGACTACCACTTCAGACCGAAAGGAATCTGCAAAAAAACATTGATATCGAGATGCGTAGGGTCATTCACAAAACTCAGCGATTAATATATAGGTTGCACAACTTTAGAATTGAACTTTGACCCGGTAGCCATTTTACACGGACTCTAAAATCAACGAACATGGCGTCTTACAGGGGATAAAGTCTAGATCTCGTTGCCAAAAAAGGAACAAAACGATAGAATCAAACATTACAAAGCACAGAATGCGGTGATCTGAACAAGCTGCCAAATGACAGGTGGTCGGCTAACAATCACCGAGCTGCCAAACATCACATATCTTAACATTCTTCATTCTTTAGTGCCGAACGCAGTGCCTACATTTTGATCAGTTCAAAGTCAATGGAATTTTTTTTTTAACTATGGAGCTGGAAATGCCTTTTCTGTTTATGATCTTGATCCGCAAAGGTCTTCTCTCAATCAGTTCCTCTACCACCTTCCCCTCGCTTGTTGGAACCCCTGGTACAGAAAAAAACATTAATTTTGTCCGACGTTTGATGTTGACAACCAAACTAGCACAAATGGTAGGCACTTCCCATAGCACTTACCAATGCAATGGCGGGCGGAAGTAAACAAAGCGGTCGTGTGACGTCATGTTCATCCAACCTGTAAAGAAAGCTTTTACCAAAATAATGGCATTTTCTGTCTTCCATTTTCCTTTGCGTTTCATTGTATCGTTTGGATGTTAGTTCTTTGCTACGTAAGACTTTTTCTATTTTGCCAATTTATGACTTTATAGATAGGACAGTACACGGTGCTAGGTGGTGCGCACCCAGGAAGTGACAATGTCAGGGGCTCCGGCAGTGACTACATAATAAATATACTAGACTCAGAGAGTATAGAGATCTCACTTCCGCCAAATCGTGAAACTAGGTCGCTACGGTAAACAACACTTGGAAGAGACCGTCTTCACCAAAGATAGTGTGCATATCTGCTTACTGTGGTTTCTTCATATTTTTTGGGCCGATTGAAATCATTTAAAGCCCTTTGTAAGTTCTCACGCCCCATGGAAATGCACTAACGAGTATTTGTTTATCGCAGCGACCTACTTTCCACTGCAAACACTACTTACAGTGGTTTCGCGGAGCCTCCCGTGTCTCGCAATGCAAATCGACCAATGAACTGCGCACTCCCTTTCTTTCGCAGAACGCAAAATGAACCCGATCGTGGAGAGCGGCCGCCATTTTCCTAATAATAATATCGCAAAACAAACCGTAGATATGAAATAGGCGGTGAATCGCAGAAAGGCCAGTTGTAAGACAACAGTCGGCAAAAAAAAAAAAAAAAGGTTTTATTTGAGAAGCCCTAAACACACTGTCACGAGCGGGTGAGCGAGGATCAGTAGTTAGGAGAAGAGGGTTAGAATAAAGTTAACCCACGGGCCACGGGGTAAGGGAAAGCGTGCATGTTGTGAGTGGTGGGGGTCTGAATGAGGCGAGAGCGCTGTATTACTATCACTGCACACTAAGACGTCCTAGGGAGCGGACGCAGGAGAAAGCCCCAGAGGGCGAACATAAGGAGAGCAGTCGGAAGACTTGGGAGTAGTGTTTTTCCAGTGATGACTGGTAGGTGGAACGATGATTGATAATTATGATTGATGTATTATATTCGTCTATTACCATGATGTAAATAAGTATATGTGAGGAATGTGGAAGTCCTTGATACTGTATATAGCAATGTGCGCCATGAGCGATAGATGTAAGTTGAGTTCATGGATTTGTAGCGAGAGTGAGTATTGTGTACTACGGTGGAGGTGTGTTACCGTAAGATGTTTGGTGAGTGAAATGTGAACTATTGTGTGTACGCTTCATGAGTTGTAAGGAGGGGTGAAGTGAATAGAAGTGGTATGGTATTATACCAATGTAATGTTATTCTTGTAGGTGCCGGGGTCGGCCGCCTACGGTGAGCACAGGGGATACCCCAGCATAGGGCCGGAGGCCACACATAGGCCAGGAAGGAAGCTGTCGGTGCAGGACAGTAGAGGCACATGAGTCGTGGCAGTCTGGCCACCGACAGGGACGTATATGTGATCGTGAATGTGCTATTGAAATGCTAATGTGCTATTGCCATGTTGATGTGCTATTGAAATGCTAATGTGCTATTGCCATGTTGATGTGCTATTGGAATGCTAAGGTGTTATGGCAATAGGAAGGGGCTATTGAGAGACTGCGGTGCCAGTGAAATATTAATGTGCTATTAAGACCCTGAGAGGAGAGGCTGAGGCCGAAGTGTCTTTAGAAAGTAACTACCGGGTTGTGGACCCGAGGAAGAGTGCATGTGGGAATAAGGCCGTTGGACGGCAGTAACTTGAATAATATAATGTATGTATGTAATTGCACTGTTATCCTTATCTTTACAATTATGTTAATAAATGTGTGAGTCTGATGGGTTGTTCTGTTAAGTGTTATACTTGTTCGTTCGTGATTGTTGTCCTGTTATAACCATCGCATCTCCCAGTCTGGGATTTGTGACACACACAACCGGTATAAACACACGTAGACGTTTGGCCTCTGGAACATATAATATACATATAGCATATACACATAGTGAACGAAAAGAAAAGGGATGGATTATAAAAAAAAAATTATAAGTAAAAAAAAAGAACACCTTTATGATTTGGAAGTGCGAATAAGCGTAAGAGATTTTTGTTTCTACTGTTGTCTTTCACTCATCCTCCCAATCTGCCCCTGCTTTCCTCTTGTCTTAGACTCACACCATGTGCGCTAAATCATATTGCTGTGTTGTTTTGCTTCACCTCTCTGATTTTTGTCAGACCAGCTATCACTCATATTTCTTTTTCATATTGCTGCCACTTTTAAGTTTCTCGCATAGATCTCACTCTCAGTTTGTCATTTTTCTGTATTTTAAATACGGGATAGATCGAAGTTATGGAAAAGAGAGTAATGGAATGTTCTGTTCACACTAATTTAAAACAATCATTTACGTACATGTTTAATATAACGAATTCTATTTTTGTTTCTAACTATCAACTGTCCTCATCAGTGAACGGGAATAAATAGAGGCATTACTCTGAAGCAAATTAGCAATGATGAGTTTCTCAGGCGATGCTTGGCCATATTGTAAAGGCCGCCGAGCCCTTCATGTGTGTCGTCACTCGCCTCCTTGCCGTGCGCAGTCTAGAACATTAGTAGCATGTCTGTGGGCGCATGTGTTCGTGAAAGTGAAAGATCGGAGTTAGTCAATTTGCGACATAAAGCAAACTCGGAAAAAGTACTCCGCCACAATTTCAAGACCCAAACCTATACAAGAACCCTCTGCAGGTCGAAAGGAAGGGACATGTAAAATTTCAGGCAAATCCACGTTGCGTGAGCGGCTCAAGGTTCTGTTAAAAATCAGGTGAGTTGGTTTTGTTTTTTTGTATTACACTAGATGATGTCCCCGGTATTATCCGGGATAAACTTGTGAACCCACCCTTATTGGTCTAGAAAGCTTCTCATAATTAATATTCTACAGTCTTACTGCTAGTTCCATGCGCACCAGAGAACTACGCATTCATTTCTGGTAAGGAAATTGCGCATGCCGAATTGAACGCATATTAATACATCGTTTCCGGTGCGGATGGCTTACTACAGGGAGCCAAAACAAAGATCATTGTATTTTACACTTTTACAACTTTTTATTTAAATTTACCTGAAACTTGAATCAACACCATCGATCGATACAAAAGCGATTGGGCTGGATTATTTGACACTTTGGAAAATTAACTTTATAATTGTTGACACTGTCATTTAGGCTGTAGCGTCGAGCAAAAAAGAAAAAAAAAAGGCCAGAATTGCACCACAATGAATTACTCCTGCTACTATAGCTTTTTTGTTGTTGTTGTTTTTAAATAAGATACACGCGTTTCATTTTACAGAGTTTCCAATGCTGCCGACATATCCAGAACAATAAGGACTGACACCTCTCCAGTATCAGCAGCTTCCAATGGATCATAATTGATCGGCAGCAAAGCTGTTTCAGTACAATGATTTTCTCTACAAACTGATCGAATGGGATCAATGGGGTCAATTTTTTATAAGATGGTTTTTGGGTTGGTTCAGTACACACCAGGCCTGTGTGCAGCACTGCATGTGCCTGGTATAGCACAGGCCTCGCGCAGTTCAAATGATGACGTCATAGTAGGATCATGCGTTCATGGGAAAGAAAAAGGATTGGAGGGAAAGAGCTTATTGAACACACTATAATATAAGCTCCTTGATTGGAGGTGATCAGTGGGGGAACCCAGCAAACTCACAAAAATAATCTCCGCCATTTCAAGTCTCAAAATCTAAGGAAGAGCCTTCTGCAGGTACAGGTCGTACGGGGTTGTTTGTTGTTGTTGTTGTTGTTGTTTTTTAACCTTAGAAACGTCATTCTGCACTCCCTTTGGGCTTGTATGCCCTGCTCACCCTGTCAGCATTCGAGACTAAGATTGTCAGGAAATGGCAATAATTTGCTCACGGGCCAGGGTGTTAACAGTGAGCACATTGCAGGAAATGATGACGTCATGCTTTCCTGGAAAAGAAAGCATCGGGGAAGAAATTAGCCACAAAGCAACCTCAAAAAAAAAAAAACGTCTCCTCCTACTATAGTCTCCAAATCTAAAAGAGAATCTTCCGCAAGTCAACTAGTGCTTCTCTCAGACGATTGTCATAATTTACAAGAAATGGGGGAAGTTTTCACCATTTCAGGTGGAGGTAACTGTCACGAGTGGAGTGAGTGCAATTAAGGGGATTGCTACAAAGCGGGTGTAGAGTAAGAAGGACTCACAGTAGACAGCAAGTTAAGCGTGCTGTTGTGAGTAGTAGGGGGGGGGGGGTCTGAATGAGGCGAAAGCGCTGTATAACTATCACTGCAAGTTAGAAGGTCCGACGGAGCGGACCTGTGAATAAGAGCCCAGCGGGCGGACATAAGTGAAAGCAGTCGGGAGACGGATGAGTGTTGTTCCAGTAATGACTGGTATGTAGAACGTTGATTGATTATTATGATTGATGTATTATATTATATTCGTCTATTACCATGATGTAAATAAGTATATGTGAGGAATGTGGAAGTCCTTGATATTGGATATAGCAATGTGCGCCATGAGCGATAGATGAAAGTGAGTTCATGGATTTGTAGCGCGAGTGAGTAGTGTGTACTCCGATGGAGGTGTGTTACCGTAAGATGTGTGGTGAGTGAAAGGTGAACTGGTGTGTGTACGCTTCATGGATTGTAAGGAGAGGTGGAGTGAATAGAAATGGTAGGGTATTATACCAATGTAATGTTATTCTTGTAGGTGTCGGGGACGGGCCGAAGAGCCACCTCGATGAGCACGAGTGATAGGCCAGCATAGGGCCGGAGGCCGCACATAGGCCAGAAGTGAGGCTGTCAGTGCAGGACAGTAGAGGCACATAAAGTCGTGGCAGTCAGGCCACGGACAGGGACGTAGATATGAGAGTGAATGAGATACTATATTGTTGCCATGTTGATAGGCTAGTGAACTGATACTATGTTGTTGCCATGTTGATGGCTATGGAAATAATAATGTGTTATTGCCCTGCTGAGGTGCTAGGGGAGTGCTAAGTTGTATGGCAATAGGAAGGTGATGTTGAGAGACTGCGGTGCCAGTGAATCATTAATGTACTATTAAGACCTGAGGGGAGAGGCTGAGGCCGAAGTGCCTTTAGGAGTAACTACCGGATTGTGGATCCGAGGGAGAGTGTGTGTGAGAATAAGGCCGTTGTACGGCAGTCATTTCAATAATATAATGTATGTAATTGCGCTCTTATATGTATAATTATGTTTAATAAATGTGTGAGTCTGATGGGTTGTTCTGTTAAGTGTTAAACTTGTTTGTTCGTGATTGTTGTCCTGTCATACTTATTACATCTCCCAGTCTGGGATTTGTGACACTGGGGGCTCGTCCGTTGTGACACTGGGGGCTCGTCCGTTGTGACACTGGGGGCTCGTCCTGTTTACCTGTGGTCATTTTGACATTGTGTATTCGTTATATTTAGTTCTTTTTCTGTTGTGCTAGGAATTCGTGTTGTTGTCTTTGTTCGTGGGATGAATGGAAATTTCATGATGATATGATTTATGTATGTTTATGAATAATAATATGTATTGATGCATGTATTGCTATGAATAGGTATTAATGTGTATTTAAAATTTCTGCAGAGAGTGTGTGTGCCAGCCTGTAGAGGTCAAGCAGCCAGAGCTCCGAGAAAACGGGAGAAATTTAGATCAAGGGTGAAAGTTAAGTGAAATTCTGAAATTTTGTACCCTGGATTGAGGGCTGTCTTTTCTTCTGTCTTTTTCCGCTGTTTTTCTGTTTTTGTTGTCGTTATAGATTATACGGGCGGTGGCGCGGGTTTGCTGTGTTGAACTTAGTTTATCCTTTTTTAAAAGGTGTGGGAAACTTGGAACTTCGTTCATCACAGCGAACAGTTCTGTAGGGACCTGTATTTTTTGTTTAGATTGTAGCGTTCTATCTTCCTCGTTGTTTTAGGAAGACGTTTCTCTTGTCCCTCTTCTACCTATCTATAGATACGTTCTTTTTTTTCAGACTCTGTTCTTGTTCGTACCGTGTTGTGTAATCGGCGTAGTAGGTTGCATTTTTTTTTCCATTATAGTTTTTTTTTGTAGAAGCTTGTCCTAGTCTGGTTCGTTGTCCTTGACGTACTTGTGGTCCTTCTACTGTATTTCTTCATTCTTGTCGTTTCTAATTTCTTTTATAATTAATAGTGCTATACATTTTATAGATATAGAATTAGTTGTGCTGTAAAGGTAAGTTTCTGAATTGTATTTGGGACAACTGGGTATTGTTATATCTGGTGTGATCTCAGGTCTCTGGTCGTATCGTTAGTGATCATACCGACAGGTTGGTCGTCTTATAATAGATACCATAACCATAAATCGGTGAAATGGCGGAACTCCAACAACTAATGAAGTTGGGTAAGGAACTTGGCCTGGAGGGAGAAGAGCTACGCGGCTGGATTAAAGAACAGCAGGCAGAATTGCGCGATGAGCGTGCTAAGGATAGAGAGCAGGAAAAAGAGGCTCAGGAAAAAAAGGCTCAGGAGCAGGAGAGGGAGTTAAAGTTAAGGGAGATAGAAGCTAGGGATAACCAACAGGAGAGAGAGACGCGAATGAGAATCGCGGAGTTGGAAATCAAAAAGAATACGCCAACAGAAACAGTTGAGCGGCAGGTACACAATAAAGGTGGCGTTAGGATTAAGCTCCCTACGTTCGACGACCGGAAGGACGACATAGACGCCTTCCTTTACAGGTTCGAACTGAACGCACAATTGCAATGGGGGGAAAATAAGGAATTATGGGCCACGTACCTGGCGTCTCTATTGCAGGGGCGAGCGTTAACCTACTTTAAAGAGCTACAGCGCGAAGACGTGCAAGATTACGATAAGCTGAAGGCTTTGCTGCTTCGCCGATTTGCGCGTACCGAGGAATATTTCCGGGAGCAGTTTAGGCGAGCACGTGCAGACACCAGGGAGGACTTTGCTGCCTTCGTCGCGAGACTAACGGAGTATTTCGCGAACTGGGTAGACTTGGCGCATGTGGGCACGGATTTTGCTAAACTGAAAGACTTAATGATCCGTGACCAGCTGTACGCGTCGTGCCACAAAGATCTGGTGGCTTTCCTGAAAGAGAACGAACCCGCGACGGTGCAGGAGGCGTCTAAGTTGGCGGAAGCATACCGTACGGCGCATCCGTCCAAACCAGTCGCCAGGGCGTACGTCCAAGATGCGGGGTACGTCGCCGTTGTCGAGGGGTCGCCGGCAGGACTTAGGGACAGGTCGCGTCAGCGTGGTGCCTATAGCGGGCAAGCCCGGGGGCAGCGTAGGGGCTATCACCAATCACCGGCATATGGATCCGGTAAGTTTGACCGAGCAGGAGGGCTAGGTCGCGGTAATGGCCGGGGGCGAATTGTGACCTTTGCCGATGACCGACGGCATAGGGACTCTAGTTCCGGTCGCGATGGGTCACGGGGACCCAGGCCTAGTACAGCACAGGGAGCGGAGTGTTGGACTTGCGGACGCGTGGGTCACTTTTCACGCGAGTGTAGGGCCGCGAAGTGTTGGAACTGCGGAAGAGCAGATCACATCAGCGTGAACTGCCCTGCAGGTAGGATAGCGGCGAACGTGGACAGTAGCTCCAGTCCATGTTCCCCAAATAAATTTCATCATGCGGCTGCGTGTGTTACATCGGACAACGGAGGCGGACAGTATTCTAAGTGTCCCAGTTGTGAGAAGTTATTATCTTCCGGTGTTTTACCTTGTGGGAGAAAGATCCCCGTTATAAATTCATGTCATACAGGAGGTGGTCTTAGGGTTTATCCGGGGTTTGTTGGGGACGAACCGGTCTCGGTTTTACGAGATACAGGATCTACCGTTGTGGGAGTGCATAGGGACTGCATTCGGGATTCACAGCTTACAGGTGAGACTGTCCCGTGCATCCAATTTTCGGGGGCCATTGAGAAATTACCCATGGCAAGAATAATGATAGATACACCTTTCCTTAGCGGGGAAGTCGAAGCAGTCGTTGGTTGTTTTCCAGGCGCCCAGCTCATCATTGGGAATGTATCACGGGTGGTTTCCCCTTCCGATGAGAACGTGCAAGCATGGTCGCAATCAAAAGGTATTGACTTTTGCGCCGCGGTCGAAACACGCCGACGGGTAGCCGATAAAGACAAGATTGGACCTTTGGCTACGCCAGCGGTCAACCTAGACATCACGCCAGAGCGCTTGGCGAGATTACAAAGGGAGGACCCATCATTAAACCCATGTTTTGGGGAAGCGCGAACCGAGAAAACGAGGAGATATAAGAACGGGTCATCTTCTTTTTTTGTCCAGGGGGGCATTCTGTTCCGTAAGTATGTAACGGTGTCCTCCATTTTAAAGCAGGTCGTTGTGCCAGCGTTGCTGATCGCAACAGTATTGCATTTGGCACATGATGTCCCATTAGCGGGTCATATGGGGATAGCTAGAACCAAAGAAAGGGTTCTTAAAATTTTTTACTGGCCATCGATCCACAGAGATGTGCAGGTCTATTGTAAGACGTGCAGTGCGTGCCAAAAGACGACGCATAAGGGTCGTACACCCCAGGCTCCTCTTCAGAAGATCCCCACGGTCTCGGAACCGTTTAAAAAGGTCTCGATAGACCTTGTTGGCCCCATTCACCCAGCGACCGATAGGGGGAATCGATTTTTCTTAACGGTCATATGTAATGCTACGAGATGGCCAGAGGCGGTTCCTCTGCGGACCATAACGTCTGAGGCAGTCGCGGAAGCGTTGTTTGCAATTTTCGCTAGGGTAGGAATACCAGAGCAAATTCTGTCTGATAGGGGCGCGCAATTTACGTCGCAGATGATGAAGGAATTGTTCCGCTTATTCAGCATACAACCCATCACTACCACCCCTTATCATCCGCAGGCTAATGGCATGTGCGAGAGATTGAACTCGACGTTAAAGTCGATGCTGCGTAAGGTAGCTGCTGATCGCCCTAAAGATTGGGATAGATATATCCCTGCAGTGTTATTCGCGTACAGAGAGGTACGGCAGGAGTCAACGGGATTCTCGCCGTTCGAAATGATGTACGGTCGTAGTCCTAGGGGCCCAACTGATGTTCTTCGGGACATGATGACGTCGCCATCATCGGGAGACGATGAGCAGATTTCGGTGTTTCAGTACCTTGTTGATTTAAGAGAAAGACTATCTGCAGCGCGCACTATAGCAGAAGAAGCGTCTAGTATCGCTTCGAAAAGAGCAAAAGACTATAAAGATAGAGGTTCCAAACTGAGAATTTTTAAGCTAGGAGACAAGGTTCTGTTGTTGTTACCTACGGACCATAATAAGTTATTGATGACATGGAAAGGTCCTTATGTTATTGAGCGAGTTGTTTCGAAGGTAGATTACGCTATCCACATTGATGGATCAGTTAAGGTTTTCCATGTTAATATGCTACAGAGATTTTATGAGAGACCACAGTATCTGTGTGCACAGACAAGACCAGAGGAGACTGTCTTCTCTACTGCTTGTACGGGGGTCGTAGACCAGTTGGACTGTGACGTAAGCGACACCGAGGCGCAGGAAGAGTTACAAATTCAATTGCCGGAGTTAACTGCGACACAAGGTTACAGGGACGTAAAAATTAACCCTGACCTTACGAGTTCAAGGAGTAGGGAACTTGAGACCCTGTTAGCGTCATTTCCGGATGTTGTTACGGATTTGCCGGGTCGCACTACGGTGATCCAGCACCAAATAAAGTTGACTTCGGATAAGCCAGTATTTCTTAAACCGTATCCGTTGCCTTTTTCTTCGAGAGATAGAGTCATAAAGGAAGTTGAGTCAATGTTGAAGTTAGATGTGATAGAACCATCAACATCGCCGTATTCATCACCCATCGTCCTCGTGAAAAAACTTGATGGATCGGTGCGGTTCTGTATTGATTTTCGAAGATTGAACACTATTACGATAGGCGATAGGGAGCCTATTCCGTTTCAGGAGGAATTAATAGCTTCATTGGCCGGGTCCACGTGGTTTTCCAAGATAGATTTAACGAAAGGGTATTGGGAAATCCCGCTTACTGAGGAGTCTAAACAATACACGGCGTTCCAAACGCCCATTGGATTATTCCAATTTAAGGTCATGCCATTTGGGTTGGTAAACGCGCCAGCGACGTTTGCACGATTAATGAGATTAGTGTTGAAGGACATACCTAATGTCGTGTCATTCTTTGACGATATAGCATGCCAGACGTCGACATGGTCTGATCATATTCAGACACTAACAGTAATTTTTCAACGATTACGTCATTTTGGGTTAACCGCTAAACCCGCAAAGATGGAATTGGCATGTCCTGAGATAGTATTCTTAGGACATATTGTGGGTAGAGGTGTTCAGAGACCTGAAGAAACAAAAATTGACAAGTTAGTAGGGTTGCAAATCCCAAAAACAAAGAAACAAGTCAGAAGCTTAGTGGGAATTTTAAATTAGTACAGAAAGTTCATTCCAAATTTTTCCTCCTTGTCATCTTCTCTTACTGACCTTACTAAGAAGGGACAACCCGATAAGGTCCAGTGGACGTCTGAATGTCAGACAGCATTTGATAATTTGGTGACAGCATTATCATCGTCACCCATTCTGATATTACCCGATTTTCGATCTAATTTTATCCTCAGAACGGATGCGTCGGACTCTGGTGTCGGCGCTTGTCTTCTACAGGAGAAGAACGAATGTCTCCACCCTGTATGTTATGTCAGTAGGAAGTTATTGCAGAGAGAAAGAAAGTATTCTGTGATAGAGCGTGAGTGTCTTGCCATTGTCTGGTCCGTCCAGAAACTAGGACGCTATCTCATGGGACGAGAATTTTGTATCCAGACAGACCACAAGCCACTGACATTTTTGTCGAAGAATCGTTCGTCCAGCCCACGCTTGTCTAGATGGGCATTGGCTTTGCAGCCGTATACCTTCGTTATTCAACCAATTCCAGGAACCAGCAATCATATCGCCGACTACCTTAGTCGAGCCTAGGGCAAGATTTCAGGAGCTTATACATCGGAGGACAGGAACATTGACAGCATCTGTGTGAATGAGTCGACTTTAAAATATTGACATTATAAATATGATATGAAGAATGGTTGATAGGTTGATTGGCTTTTGATTCTGTATTAGGTATTGTGTTTAGTTAGCTATTGATGATGTGACACATATATGCATATTGCAGACCATATTGATCCCCATGTTTTCCCCTGATTCCGGTATTTTATATACTAGGGGAACTGCTAGGTCAGTTTTTTTAGTGTAGGTATTGCTCACGCTCACTCGTTGACAGTCATCTTGATGCGATTTGAAATTAATTGCATTAATTTTTTTGGGGTGGGGGATGATGTCACGAGTGGAGTGAGTGCAATTAAGGGGATTGCTACAAAGCGGGTGTAGAGTAAGAAGGACTCACAGTAGACAGCAAGTTAAGCGTGCTGTTGTGAGTAGTAGGTGGGGGGGGGGTCTGAATGAGGCGAAAGCGCTGTATAACTATCACTGCAAGTTAGAAGGTCCGACGGAGCGGACCTGTGAATAAGAGCCCAGCGGGCGGACATAAGTGAAAGCAGTCGGGAGACGGATGAGTGTTGTTCCAGTAATGACTGGTATGTAGAACGTTGATTGATTATTATGATTGATGTATTATATTATATTCGTCTATTACCATGATGTAAATAAGTATATGTGAGGAATGTGGAAGTCCTTGATATTGGATATAGCAATGTGCGCCATGAGCGATAGATGAAAGTGAGTTCATGGATTTGTAGCGCGAGTGAGTAGTGTGTACTCCGATGGAGGTGTGTTACCGTAAGATGTGTGGTGAGTGAAAGGTGAACTGGTGTGTGTACGCTTCATGGATTGTAAGGAGAGGTGGAGTGAATAGAAATGGTAGGGTATTATACCAATGTAATGTTATTCTTGTAGGTGTCGGGGACGGGCCGAAGAGCCACCTCGATGAGCACGAGTGATAGGCCAGCATAGGGCCGGAGGCCGCACATAGGCCAGAAGTGAGGCTGTCAGTGCAGGACAGTAGAGGCACATAAAGTCGTGGCAGTCAGGCCACGGACAGGGACGTAGATATGAGAGTGAATGAGATACTATATTGTTGCCATGTTGATAGGCTAGTGAACTGATACTATGTTGTTGCCATGTTGATGGCTATGGAAATAATAATGTGTTATTGCCCTGCTGAGGTGCTAGGGGAGTGCTAAGTTGTATGGCAATAGGAAGGTGATGTTGAGAGACTGCGGTGCCAGTGAATCATTAATGTACTATTAAGACCTGAGGGGAGAGGCTGAGGCCGAAGTGCCTTTAGGAGTAACTACCGGATTGTGGATCCGAGGGAGAGTGTGTGTGAGAATAAGGCCGTTGTACGGCAGTCATTTCAATAATATAATGTATGTAATTGCGCTCTTATATGTATAATTATGTTTAATAAATGTGTGAGTCTGATGGGTTGTTCTGTTAAGTGTTAAACTTGTTTGTTCGTGATTGTTGTCCTGTCATACTTATTACATCTCCCAGTCTGGGATTTGTGACAGTAACGTCGATACTAAATAATGCACACTACAGTTAGGGACCTTTCATAAAATTTGTACATCCGGTTTCGACTGTTTTGGAATAGAATAGAATAGAATAGAATAGAATAGAATATATTGGTCTCGTGGATAATTTGCTTCTGACATGTGCATAGAAAATAGACATACACCAACAAAAATACAAATATAATAGAATACATTGACACGAACTGCAGTTTATTTAACAAGCCAGGTATATATATCAAGGGGCAAAGGAATAAAAAGACAAAAAGTACACACAAAAATATTTGGGGAGAAACTGTAGATGGATGAAGACAGGCTGTGGTAAAGGAGACATTAGAGAAGTAAACAAGGCTGTTGTACAGAAACACGTTTAAATTCTAGTGATTTGATTACAGAAGAAGTATTATTAAGCCGTATCTCCAACAATGAGTTGCAAACACCTTTGATTGGCGTTTTCCTATTGTCGTCTACTTTCCTCTTTGATTACTATTTGTTCTTTCATCCCCCTTCCCTCTTCCTCCTTTCTATATCTCCCTCTCTCGTTCTCCTCCTTCACTTTCTTTCTCCTTCCTTCCTTATCTCTCCTCTCCTCATCACTTACTCTCTGTTCCTGTCTTACTTTCTCGAGTACACGCATAATTATTTCCTTCTGAAGCATTTCTCAAGTTTCAGCATGCATCCCTCTGTTCTCCCACACTTCACGAACCAAGCAGTTCACCCACAGATGTTATTGTCAAATAACTCAACCTGGTGCTGTATTTATTTCCTTCACGGTATTCTGCGACACGGTACCGCTGCTGCCAGGTTCTGGGTCATGCCGTACTATTTGTAAGACTTCACTTTCCAACAAACAAAACATGACATAAAAATGTTTCTTAAAGCACAATATACCAAATTAATAATTTCTGCCTATACAGATGTACACTCAAGTGACGATTTTTGCTCATGCTCATCTGACGTTCACTAGAATTATTATTTCCATGTTCTATTTTGAACTCTTGGTCTCTTTTATGAATGCTACGGAGTGGACAACAATCACCTGACGTTCGGAAGTAGTAGCATTTTCATGCTGTAACTGCTATTGGGTTTAACAACGTTGCTGCTCACTCTGTTCCATTCGTAACGTTTATCTCCTTCTCCAAAAAGGGACCGAGAGTTCAAAATAGAGACTGCTCCTTCCCCCTCCCCCCTCTCTCTCTCTCTCTTTCCCTCTCTTTCTTTGTCTTTCCCTTTCTCAGTCTCTCTCTCCCCTCTCTTTCTTTCTCTGTCCCTCCCTTTCTCAGTCTCTCTCTCCCCTCTATTTCTTTCTCTGTCCCTCCCTTTCTCAGTCTCTCTCTCCCCTCTCTTTCTTTCTCTGTCCCTCCCTTTCTCAGTCTCTCTCTCCCCTCTCTTTCTTTCTCTGTCCCTCCCTTTCTCAGTCTCTCTCTCCCCTCTCTTTCTTTCTCTGTCCCTCCCTTTCTCAGTCTCTCTCTCCCCTCTCTTTCTTTCTCTGTCCCTCCCTTTCTCAGTCTCTCTCTCCCCTCTCTTTCTTTCTCTATACATCCCTTTCTCAGTCTCTCTCTCCCCTCTCTTTCTTTCTCTATACATCCCTTTCTCAGTCTTTCTCTCCCCTCTCTTTCTTTCTCTGTCCCTCCCTTTCTCAGTCTCTCTCCCCCCTCTCTTTCTTTCTCTATACATCCCTTTCTTAGTCTCTCTCTCCCCTCCCTTTCTTTCTCTATACATCCCTTTCTCAGTCTCTCTCTCCCCTCTCTTTCTTTCTCTATACATCCCTTTCTCAGTCTCTCTCTCCCCTCTCTTTCTTTCTCTGTCCCTCCCTTTCTCAGTCTCTCTCTCCCCTCTCTTTTTTTCTCTATACATCCCTTTCTCTGTCTCTCTTTCCCCTCTCTTTCTTTCTCTGTCCCTCCCTTTCTCAGTCTCTCTCTCCCCTCTCTTTCTTTCTCTATACATCCCTTTCTCAGTCTCTCTCTCCCCTCTCTTTTTTTCTCTATACATCCCTTTCTCTGTCTCTCTTTCCCCTCTCTTTCTTTCTCTGTCCCTCCCTTTCTCAGTCTCTCTCTCCCCTCTCTTTCTTTCTCTATACATCCCTTTCTCAGTCTCTCTCTCCCGTCTCTTTTTTTCTCTATACATCCCTTTCTCAGTCTCTCTCTCCCCTCTCTCTCTTTCTCTATACATCCCTTTCTCTCTCTCCCCTCTCTTTCTTTCTCTATACATCCCTTTCTCAGTCTCTCTCTCCCCTCTCTTTCTTTCTCTATACATCCCTTTCTCAGTCTCTCTCTTCCCTCTCTTTCTTTCTCTATACATCCCTTTCTCAGTCTCTCTCTTCCCTCTCTTTCTTTCTCTATACATCCCTTTCTCAGTCTCTCTCTTCCCTCTCTTTCTTTCTCTATACATCCCTTTCTCAGTCTCTCTCTCCCCTCTCTTTCTTTCTCTGTCCCTCCCTTTCTCAGTCTCTCTCTCCCCTCTCTTTCTTTCTCTGTACATCCCTTTCTCAGTCTCTCTCTCCCCTCTCTTTCTTTCTCTATACATCCCTTTCTCAGTCTCTCTCTCCCCTCTCTTTCTTTCTCTATACATCCCTTTCTCAGTCTTTCTCTCCCCTCTCTTTCTTTCTCTGTCCCTCCCTTTCTCAGTCTCTCTCCCCCCTGTCTTTCTTTCTCTATACATCCCTTTCTTAGTCTCTCTCTCCCCTCCCTTTCTTTCTCTATACATGCCTTTCTTAGTCTCTCTCCCCTCTCTTTCTTTCTCTATACATCCCTTTCACAGTCTCTCTCTCCCCTCTCTTTCTTTCTCTGTCCCTCCCTTTCTCAGTCTCTCTCTCCCCTCTCTTTTTTTCTCTATACATCCCTTTCTCTGGCTCTCTTTCCCCTCTCTTTCTTTCTCTGTCCCTCCCTTTCTCAGTCTCTCTCTCCCCTCTCTTTCTTTCTCTATACATCCCTTTCTCAGTCTCTCTCTCCCCTCTCTTTTTTTCTCTATACATCCCTTTCTCTGTCTCTCTTTCCCCTCTCTTTCTTTCTCTGTCCCTCCCTTTCTCAGTCTCTCTCTCCCCTCTCTTTCTTTCTCTATACATCCCTTTCTCAGTCTCTCTCTCCCCTCTCTTTTTTTCTCTATACATCCCTTTCTCAGTCTCTCTCTCCCCTCTCTTTCTTTCTCTATACATCCCTTTCTCAGTCTCTCTCTCCCCTCTCTTTCTTTCTCTATACATCCCTTTCTCAGTCTCTCTCTTCCCTCTCTTTCTTTCTCTATACATCCCTTTCTCAGTCTCTCTCTCCCCTCTCTTTCTTTCTCTGTCCCTCCCTTTCTCAGTCTCTCTCTCTCCTCTCTTTCTTTCTCTGTACATCCCTTTCTCAGTCTCTCTCTCCCCTCTCTTTCTTTCTCTATACATCCCTTTCTCAGTCTCTCTCTCCCCTCTCTTTCTTGCTCTGTCCCTCCCTTTCTCAGTCTCTCTCTCCCCTCTCTTTCTTTCTCTATACATCCCTTTCTCAGTCTCTCTCTCCCCTCTCTTTCTTTCTCTGTCCCTCCCTTTCTCAGTCTCTCTCTCCCATCTCTTTCTTTCTCTATACATCCCTTTCTCAGTCTCCCTCTCCCCTCTCTTTCTCTCTCTGTCCCTCCCTTTCTCAGTCTCTCTCTCCCCTCTCTTTCTTTCTCTGTACATCCCTTTCTCAGTCTCTCTCTCCCCTCTCTTTCTTTCTCTGTCCCTCCCTTTCTCAGTCTCTCTCCCCCCTCTCTTTCTTTCTCTATACATCCCTCAGTCTCTCTCTCCCCTCTCTTTCTTTCTCTGTCCCTCCCTTTCTCAGTCTCTCTCCCCCCTCTCTTTCTTTCTCTATACATCCCTTTCTCAGTCTCTCTCTCCCCTCTCTTTCTTTCTCTATACATCCCTTTCTCAGTCTCTCTCTCCCCTCTCTTTCTTTCTCTGTCCCTCCCTTTCTCAGTCTTTCTCTCCCCTCTCTTTCTTTCTCTGTCCCTCCCTTTCTCAGTCTCTCTCTCCCCTCTCTTTCTTTCTCTGTCCCTCCCTTTCTCAGTCTCTCTCTCCCCTCTCTTTCTTTCTCTGTCCCTCCCTTTCTCAGTCTCTCTCTCCCCTCTCTTTCTTTCTCTGTCCCTCCCTTTCTCAGTCTCTCTCTCCCCTCTCTTTCTTTCTCTGTCCCTCCCTTTCTCAGTCTCTCTCTCCCCTCTCTTTCTTTCTCTGTCCCTCCCTTTCTCAGTCTTTCTCTCCCCTCTCTTTCTTTCTCTGTCCCTCCCTTTCTCAGTCTCTCTCTCCCCTCTCTTTCTTTCTCTGTCCCTCCCTTTCTCAGTCTCTCTCTCCCCTCTCTTTCTTTCTCTGTCCCTCCCTTTCTCAGTCTCTCTCTCCCCTCTCTTTCTTTCTCTATCCCTCCCTTTCTCAGTCTCTCTCTCCCCTCTCTTTCTTTCTCTGTCCCTCCCTTTCTCAGTCTCTCTCTCCCCTCTCTTTCTTTCTCTGTACATCCCTTTCTCAGTCTCTCTCTCCCCTCTCTTTCTTTCTCTATACATCCCTTTCTCAGTCTCTCTCTCCCCTCTCTTTCTTTCTCTATACATCCCTTTCTCAGTCTTTCTCTCCCCTCTCTTTCTTTCTCTGTCCCTCCCTTTCTCAGTCTCTCTCCCCTCTCTTTCTTTCTCTATACATCCCTTTCTCAGTCTCCCCTCTCTTTCTTTCTCTATACATCCCTTTCTCAGTCTCTCTCTCCCCTCTCTTTCTTTCTCTATACATCCCTTTCTCAGTCTCTCTCTCCCTTCTCTTTCTTTCTCTATACATCCCTTTCTCAGTCTCTCTCTCCCCTCTCTTTCTTTCTCTATACATCCCTTTCACAGTCTCTCTCTCCCCTCTCTTTCTTTCTCTGTCCCTCCCTTTCTCAATCTCTCTCCCCCCTCTCGTTCTTTCTCTGTCCCTCCCTTTCTCAGTCTCTCTCTCCCCTCTCTTTCTTTCTCTGTCCCTCCCTTTCTCAGTCTCTCTCTCCCCTCTCTTTCCTTCTCTGTACATCCCTTTCTCAGTCTCTCTCTCCCCTCTCTTTCTTTCTCTATACATCCCTTTCTCAGTCTCTCTCTCCCCTCTCTTTCTTTCTCTATACATCCCTTTCTCAGTCTCTCTCTCCCCTCTCTTTCTTTCTCTGTACATCCCTTTCTCAGTCTCTCTCTCCCCTCTCTTTCTTTCTCTGTACATCCCTTTCTCAGTCTCTCTCTACCCTCTCTTTCTTTCTCTGTCCCTCCCTTTCTCAGTCTCTCTCTCCCCTCTCTTTCTTTCTCTATACATCCCTTTCTCAGTCTCTCTCTCCCCTCTCTTTCTTTCTCTGTCCCTCCCTTTCTCAGTCTGTCTCTCCCCTCTCTTTCTTTCTCTGTCCCTCCCTTTCTCAGTCTCTCTCTCCCCTCTCTTTCTTTCTCTGTCCCTCCCTTTCTCAGTCTCTCTCTCCCCTCTCTTTCTTTCTCTATACATCCCTTTCTCAGTCTCTCTCTCCCCTCTCTTTCTTTCTCTATACATCCCTTTCTCAGTCTCTCTCTCCCCTCTCTTTCTTTCTCTGTCCCTCCTTTTCTCAGTCTCTCTCTCCCCCCTCTTTCTTTCTCTGTCCCTCCCTTTCTCAGTCTCTCTCTCCCCTCTCTTTCTTTCTCTGTCCCTCCCTTTCTCAGTCTCTCTCTCCCCTCTCTTTTTTTCTCTGTCCCTCCCTTTCTCAGTCTCTCTCTCCCCTCTCTTTCTTTCTCTGTCCCTCCCTTTCTCAGTCTCTCTCTCCCCTCTCTTTCTTTCTCTGTCCCTCCCTTTCTCAGTCTCTCTCTCCCCTCTCTTTCTTTCTCTGTCCCTCCCTTTCTCAGTCTCTCTCTCCCCTCTCTTTTTTTCTCTGTCCCTCCCTTTCTCAGTCTCTCTCTCCCCTCTCTTTCTTTCTCTGTACATCCCTTTCTCAGTCTCTCTCTCCCCTCTCTTTCTTTCTCTGTCCCTCCCTTTCTCAGTCTCTCTCTCCCCTCTCTTTCTTTCTCTGTCCCTCCCTTTCTCAGTCTCTCTCTCCCCTCTCTTTTTTTCTCTGTACATCCCTTTCTCAGTCTCTCTCTCCCCTCTCTTTTTTTCTCTGTCCCTCCCTTTCTCAGTCTCTCTCTCCCCTCTCTTTCTTTCTCTGTCCCTCCCTTTCTCAGTCTCTCTCTCCCCTCTCTTTCTTTCTCTGTCCCTATCTTTCTCAGTCTCTCTCTCCCCTCTCTTTCTTTCTCTATACATCCCTTTCTCAGTCTCTCTCTCCCCTCTCTTTTTTTCTCGGTCCCTCCCTTTCTCAGTCTCTCTCTCCCCTCTCTTTTTTTCTCTGTCCCTCCATTTCTCAGTCTCTCTCTCCCCTCTCTTTTTTTCTCTGTCCCTCCCTTTCTCAGTCTCTCTCTCCCCTCTCTTTCTTTCTCTATACATCCCTTTCTCAGTCTCTCTCTCCCCTCTCTTTCTTTCTCTGTCAATCCCTTTCTCAGTCTCTCTCTCCCCTCTATTTCTTTCTCTGTCCCTCCCTTTCTCAGTCTCTCTCTCCCCTCTCTTTCTTTCTCTGTCCCTCCCTTTCTCAGTCTCTCTCTCCCCTCTCTTTTTTTCTCTGTCCCTCCCTTTCTCAGTCTCTCTCTCCCCTCTCTTTTTTTCTCTGTCCCTCCCTTTCTCAGTCTCTCTCTCCCCTCTCTTTCTTTCTCTATACATCCCTTTCTCAGTCTCTCTCTCCCCTCTCTTTCTTTCTCTGTCCCTCCCTTTCTCAGTCTCTCTCTCCCCTCTCTTTCTTTCTCTGTCCCTCCCTTTCTCAGTCTCTCTCTCCCCTCTCTTTCTTTCTCTATACATCCCTTTCTCAGTCTCTCTCTCCCCTCTCTTTCTCTCTCTATACATCCCTTTCTCAGTCTCTCTCTCCCCTCTCTTTCTTTCTCTGTCCCTCCCTTTCTCAGTCTCTCTCTCTCCCCTCTTTCTTTCTCTGTCCCTCCCTTTCTCAGTCTCTCTCTCCCCTCTCTTTCTTTCTCTGTCCCTCCCTTTCTCAGTCTCTCTCTCCCCTCTCTTTTTTTCTCTGTCCCTCCCTTTCTCAGTCTCTCTCTCCCCTCTCTTTCTTTCTCTGTCCCTCCCTTTCTCAGTCTCTCTCTCCCCTCTCTTTCTTTCTCTGTCCCTCCCTTTCTCAGTCTCTCTCTCCCCTCTCTTTCTTTCTCTGTCCCTCCCTTTCTTAGTCTCTCTCTCCCCTCTCTTTCTTTCTCTGTCCCTCCCTTTCTCAGTCTCTCTCTCCCCTCTCTTTCTTTCTCTATACATCCCTTTCTCAGTCTCTCTCTCCCCTCTCTTTCTTTCTCTATACATCCCTTTCTCAGACTCTCTCTCCCCTCTCTTTCTTTCTCTATACATCCCTTTCTCAGTCTCTCTCTCCCCTCTCTTTCTTTCTCTGTCCCTCCCTTTCTCAGTCTCTCTCTCCGCTCTCTTTCTTTCTCTGTACATCCCTTTCTCAGTCTCTCTCTTCCCTCTCTTTCTTTCTCTATACATCCCTTTCTCAGTCTCTCTCTCCCCTCTCTTTCTTTCTCTATACATCCCTTTCTCAGTCTCTCTCTCCCCTCTCTTTCTTTCTCTATACATCCCTTTCTCAGTCTCTCTCTCCCCTCTCTTTCTTTCTCTGTACATCCCTTTCTCAGTCTCTCTCTCCCCTCTCTTTCTTTCTCTATACATCCCTTTCTCAGTCTCTCTCTCCCCTTTCTTTCTTTCTCTGTCCCTCCCTTTCTCAGTCTCTCTCTCCCCTCTCTTTCTTTCTCTGTCCCTCCCTTTCTCAGTCTCTCTCTCCCCCCTCTCTTTCTTTCTCTGTCCCTCCCTTTCTCAGTCTCTATCTCCCCTCTCTTTCTTTCTCTGTCCCTCCGTTTCTCAGTCTCTCTCTCCCCTCTCTTTCTTTCTCTGTACATCCCTTTCTCAGTCTCTCTCTCCCCTCTCTTTCTTTCTCTGTACATCCCTTTCTCAGCCTCTCTCTCCCCTCTCTTTCTTTCTCTGTACATCCCTTTCTCAGTCTCTCTCTCCCCTCTCTTTCTTTCTCTGTACATCCCTTTATCAGTCTCTCTCTCCCCTCTCTTTCTTTCTCTGTACATCCCTTTCTCAGTCTCTCTCTCCCCTCTCTTTCTTTCTCTGTACATCCCTTTCTCAGTCTCTCTCTCCCCTCTCTTTCTTTCTCTGTACATCCCTTTCTCAGTCTCTCTCTCCCCTCTCTTTCTTTCTCTGTACATCCCTTTCTCAGTCTCTCTCTCCCCTCTCTTTCTTTCTCTGTACATCCCTTTCTCAGTCTCTCTCTCCCCTCTCTTTCTTTCTCTGCACATCCCTTTCTCAGTCTCTCTCTCCGCTCTCTTTCTTTCTCTATACATCCCTTTCTCAGTCTCTCTCTCCCCCCTCTTTCTTTCTCTGTCCCTCCCTTTCTCAGTCTCTCTCTCCCCTCTCTTTCTTTCTCTGTACATCCCTTTCTCAGTCTCTCTCTACCCTCTCTTTCTTTCTCTGTACATCCCTTTCTCAGTCTCTCTCTCCCCCCTCTTTCTTTCTCTGTCCCTCCCTTTCTCAGTCTCTCTCTCCCCTCTCTTTCTTTCTCTGTCCCTATCTTTCTCAGTCTCTCTCTCCCCTCTCTTTCTTTCTCTGTCCCTCCCTTTCTCAGTCTCTCTCTCCCCTCTCTTTTTTTCTCTGTCCCTCCCTTTCTCAGTCTCTCCCCTCTCTTTCTTTCTCTATACATCCCTTTCTTAGTCTCTCTCTCCCCTCTCTTTCTTTCTCTATACATCCCTTTCTCAGTCTCTCTCTCCCCTCTCTTTCTTTCTCTATACATCCCTTTCTCAGTCTCTCTCTCCCCTCTCTTTCTTTCTCTATACATCCCTTTCTCAGTCTCTCTCTCCCCTCTCTTTCTTTCTCTATACATCCCTTTGTCAGTCTCTCTCTCCCCTCACTTTCTTTCTCTATACATCCCTTTCTTAGTCTCTCTCTGTCTCTTTCTCTCTCTCTCTTCCTCCCTCTCTTTCTCTCCCTCTCTTTCTCTCTCTCTCTTTCTCTCTCTTTTCTTACATGTAGTGCATTCTAGTTTGACTGGTTGTCCTGTATTGTAACAAAGTGTGTGTAAAAACCCCACATCCCTGTACCCGGTACTGAGACGCAATGATAGTATATAAATATCGTCATACCTAATCATGTATTCTGGAGTTTGAGTTTGGGTTTTGCGGCGTGTCGGCATAATAACGGCCACTTTGCGTCCTTAACGGTCTATTCGGATACATGTTCTTTATTTGTCTCGTGTTCAGAGCTGTCAAGTTTACAGAACTAAATACATTCTTATAAACATTGTTGTTTTGTAAAGCTCTGGAAAAAGATTTATAAACGTGTATAAAAGTTTTTCAATCAAGTTGTAGATCTAAGCCTCTCTCAGAAAGGACAGGATTTGCTGCGGGTCGACGACAGAAAACAATTCTTTCATGGATCCGCAGGCATAGTGTCTTCTTCGGATGTGCGTGAAGTCTACACATTTAGTTAGAATATAATTTATTGATGTTTTCTGGAGATCACCGACGCCATACTATTTTCCACACAGCAACAATAACAACTTTCTTATTTGTTATAACCATTACACAAATCGGCCATCTACGTTGAATGCTGTTGTCTCAACTGACCTGTGTCAAACTCAACGACCGATGACGTCATTGATCTGGGGTCCGTTTTACTTATGCTGCGAAGAGGTAGGCCCATTGTGACAGAATCCTTTTCTGGAGAGTTCCCTTTTCTCTTGTGAAAAAGACTGCTAATGTTGTGTATGGCCCACAAGATACGATTCTCTGAGGTATGTATGGGCTGGGTGCTGGATCGATGCAAGGTATCGTTCAAATGAACACTCTGAAGCGAAGTACGAGTAATGTATGAGGATCGTACCGACAGTCTCTTGGCATCTCTGTCGCTGAAATACAATATACAAAATATGAACATTTGATATAATTATCACGGATTCCACTTTCAAATTATGAACATTTTTTCAGCTTTTCATTCCCATACATTTTCATGTATGACAATAGAGCCGGTGCCATCTCAAGCCTTTCATTGGTGAATATTCTTTGTTGCTCAATCCGAGGCAAAAAAGGAATACCATTCGGCAGAACCACTGGACAAAGTCATTTTCTCTTTCCTGATCAAATCTACATTAACTAAAAGGGAAAACAAAAAGATGATCGAGTTTTGTATTCAGTAAGTTGAATCCATACTCCTCATGCTTCGCGGGTGCTTCGTATTATATGTTTGAGTTTGTATGCATGCACGTGTTTGTTTATGGAAACTGTTGTATCGGTTATTTAGGTTTCCGTTCCTGTAATGTGACTGACAGTCCAGCCATGGGAGTGGGTATGCGGTACGTATTGAGTATGTGTGTGTGTGTTTGTGTGTTTGCGGGAAAAGGGGGGGGGGTTGAGAATCTTACCATTTTGTCTGTGGCTTTGGCTTAGGGACAGAATTCTTATGTAGACCGTATTCATGCTGGTGTTTTTATTGTTCATTTTCCACTATTGCATGAATTTTGTTCAGTATGCTGAGTTTTCTTTGTTGATCAAAAAACGCCTTTATCTTTTTTTGTCTTCTTCACTGTTATGAGCACTAGTATAATATACATGTACTGTAGTTCTCCTGTTTATTCCCATACATAAACTCCACATCCCATGAAATATATACTGGCACGATGATAACAGACTGTGCATGAATTAGCGCCCAAGTAGGCGTTTATTTCTGTTTCAAAATTTTGAAGTGGCTTCGCCTGTACGTTCTAAATGTCATTGTGGAATGTTTTAGTGCTGATGCACCCGTTGCTTTTGTAGTTTAGTTTACTTTTCGAGTTTTGGCTGACACTGGAGTATGGAGATTTCGAAGACAAAAATAATACAGAGAGCAGTTCGATCCCGGAGAAATCTCTTCAAGATGCTTAGTTTACCTTTGCCATTTGTATTAGTCACAGGAACTGTTCTCTTTATGAGATATCCATTCCATTAGTTGTTGCTGTATTTGTTACTACTGTTGTTGTTGCTGTTGTTGTTGTTGTTGATGATTTTGTTATTGTTGTTGTTCATGATGCTGTTGACATTGTTAGAGTGGCTTTTGTTGTTGATGATGATGTTATTATTGTCGTTGGTGTTCTTATTTTTTGTTCTAAATTTGTTTCTGCCACATAGAGAAAGGTGAGGCAACTCCCAATGGGTTATAAGGTGCACGGTTTCATCAAAGCTTGAGTTACGCCGTGACAGGTGCATGATCTTCAGATCGGAGCTCCAGGTCAACCTTGTCTGAAATTAGTCTGACAAAAGATTATGTGAGCGAATTACGTGGAAAATGCTTTGAAGTTCATGGCCCTGTCCTAACAACGGCGGCACGTAATTGATACGATAATGCTGCATTCGTATAGCTTTCGTTAGTGTATGGATTTGTTTGGTTGCCATCACTGTGTTCTTGCTCTATAGTTTGTTTGTTTTTGTTTGCATTCTTTTGATATCGTCATTTCTCACTGAACTACACATACTTTTAGTTAGAACTGCGGCAGGGATTGCTGGGTGCATCATCACATCACCTTATCGGACTAATTAGAGGCTCCAGCAAAATATACTTTTCTCGTCCTTTAAACCTTCTTCGGATCATATTTTATATATATTTATCTTTTTGTGTGTTTGTTTATTCCGCAGGTAACCGATAAGCACGAGATAAACAGCAACAAGAGTAAGACCTTCATTAACCTGGAACATTTGGCGAATCGCTCTCTTCTGCCAGATGTTAGAGTGTGGTTCACACAGTTATTTCGGAAATCATCATCCCAGGTAAACGAAAAGTGAATTGCGACGGACAGACAGCAATTTCCAAGACTCACGTGTGTCAAATGCGCAATACACCGTTTACATGACACGTAGCAGTCGTTTACATGACACGTAGCAGTCGTTTACATGACACGTAGCAGTCGTTTACATGACACGTAGCAGCTGTTTACATGACAGGTAGCAGTCGTTTACATGACACGTAGCAGCTGTTTACATGACAGGTAGCAGTCGTTTACATGACACGTAGCAGCTGTTTACATGACAGGTAGCAGTCGTTTACATGACACGTAGCAGTCGTTTACATGACACGTAGCAGTCGTTTACATGACACGTAGCAGTCGTTTACATGACACGTAGCAGTCGTTTACATGACACGTAGCAGTCGTTTACATGACATGTAGCAGTCGTTTACATGACACGTAGCAGTCGTTTACATGACACGTAGCAGTCGTTTACATGACACGTAGCAGTCGTTTACATGACACGTAGCAGCTGTTTACATGACAGGTAGCAGTCGTTTACATGACACGTAGCAGCTGTTTACATGACAGGTAGCATCGTTTACATGACACGTAGCAGCTGTTTACATGACAGGTAGCAGTCGTTTACATGACACGTAGCAGTCGTTTACATGACACGTAGCAGTCGTTTACATGACACGTAGCAGTCGTTTACATGACAGGTAGCAGTCGTTTACATGACACGTAGCAGTCGTTTACATGACACGTAGCAGTCGTTTATATGACACGTAGCAGTCGTTTACATGACACGTAGCAGTCGTTTACATGACACGTAGCAGCTGTTTACATGACAGGTAGCAGTCGTTTACATGACACGTAGCAGCTGTTTACATGACAGGTAGCAGTCGTTTACATGACAGGTAGCAGTCGTTTACATGACACGTAGCAGTCGTTTACATGACAGGTAGCAGTCGTTTACATGACACGTAGCAGTCGTTTACATGACACGTAGCAGTCGTTTACATGACACGTAGCAGTCGTTTACATGACACGTAGCAGTCGTTTACATGACACGTAGCAGTCGTTTACATGACACGTAGCAGTCGTTTACATGACAGGTAGCAGTCGTTTACATGACACGTAGCAGTCGTTTACATGACACGTAGCAGTCGTTTACATGACACGTAGCAGCTGTTTACATGACAGGTAGCAGTCGTTTACATGACACGTAGCAGTCGTTTACATGACAGGTAGCAGTCGTTTACATGACACGTAGCAGTCGTTTACATGACAGGTAGCAGTCGTTTACATGACACGTAGCAGTCGTTTACATGACAGGTAGCAGTCGTTTACATGACACGTAGCAGTCGTTTACATGACAGGTAGCAGATCACTACTTGGATGTTTCACCCGCCTTTTTTGCTCGGATGTATGCTCTTTTCTAGAACAAGGAGCTATGAGATTCAAGGCCCCTGTCTTCGTCAAGCTACCGATGGATGGATGTCTTCAAACGTGGAGGGGGATTAGATAATTTGGAATCTGCCCCGAACGGAATAAGAACCTGAAAAGCCTTCAAGCCGCCGGACCTTTGCATTTGACTGCAGATTTTTAGAGTCGTAGAGCAAGGCGAAGAATGAATGCTTAAACTGTGTGTAAAAACAAGATTGGAAGATAGATTTTACCAATAGTAGAAATGTGAATATGTTCCAGGGCAATCACAAAATACCAACAAAAGAAGGAGTGGATACCTTCAAGAGTTGCGAAAAGCCTGGTTAGGAAGCAATCAATTATGTATTCGCCCATTGCAGATATTGGAATTTCACACTGGCTTGAATGTTGCACGTGCAAAACGATATAAATATTATGAAAAATACACAGGACGTCGATTGGTACAGTCACAAGGACCTAACGGAAATGTCTGTCGAGGTTTCAAAAGGTCTGTTGAATTTATCCATATGCAGAGTGTATCATTATGTGACAATCAGACTCTAACAGAAACCCTGAAGTTGCTTAAATTATCGATTGTAACAGGGTTTTGTTCTTACTTTGCTCTATAGGAAGGAGATCAGGTCACAACATTTTTAGCAAAACGCCTTTAGGGGCTTTGGGCGCTAATCCTAAATGCCAGGTTTTCATGGCGTTTGATGTTCAGTTTCTATATTTGTGAATATTTATTGTTCCTTACAACGTCTTAAGGAAATGAACACTAGACGTGCTAACTGGCATATCCGACTAACAAGACCGTGAATAACTATCCACTGACAAAAATAACAATATTCATTAAATTTGGAACTGTCAGTAGAAACTGTATCTATTATGTCATCTTTTTACATATAATTAGTTTGAGTTTGAAGCCAGTTCCTTTCCGACCTGTAAATATACTATAGATCTACACGCTTTTGCTCTTAAAAAGAGACACCCAAATTTTTAAATTTTTTTTTAATTTGCAGGGTGCCAAGACGATATATTCATGGAAATATTCCTGGCGACAAAAAAAAAAAAAAACACCTCGCTTGCAATCGTGCGAAGCTGCATATTGAGTCCTTCATCCTTCTTACCCAAATGTCGGAGACAGCTGGTGCCACTGTTAACGACATTCATTATGTATTGACAACTTTTCCTGAATAAATAAGTTGACTAGGCTGTTGACATAGACATTGTCGTACTAGACCGATAACATCATTTATCTTGAACGTTATGTGTGGCAATACACTAAACGGCAAAAATATTCATTGTATTTTCGGTTTTACCGAAAAGAAAAAAAACACACAGAACAACAAGAACCTGTTTTTGGCAAATATTTGACCCCAAAATGTTTCGCTAATGGCATAAATGGCTGAATCTGCAAACATCTTATCTCAGAAATAGGCGATGATGGCTGGGATGGCGACGATAAGTTTCTAGCTCTTTTAAAGAATGCTATTTGCGTGGACCAGAAAAGCCCTGGTGGAAATGTGGCCTTGTCACAGCAGATTGGTGTTCTCTGGCGATTGAAGATGTCAGTTATTACTGTAACTTTATCTGCAAGGCTAGATTGAGCACAGGCAAACTGGGTCTGTACCACCAGGGTTTTCGACATGGACCCCCACCCTTTCTCCCCCAATCCTCCCAAGGGCAGCCATACAAATAAATCTAAACTTGTGAAGGGTGAATATTTTTATTACTGAAACGTAATGATGATGGTGATTCACATTCAATCAGTAAAATTATTTCCGAATTTAAGGAACATGCAGTTTCATTCTATTCTATTCTAGTCTAGTCTATTCTAATTTACTTTATCTTATCTTCATTTTATTTTATTTTGTTTTGCTTTATAACCATGTGCGTGGTCGCATTTAGACAGCTACTTATATTCATTTTGTACAGATCTGTTCATACCTCAACAAAAGACCCGTGGTTTGTGTAAATGATCAATACCAAAGACATGACAATAAAGATGTTATACCATTTTCAACCCTACATTTTCTCCTCTCGGAAGTGTAAGAGAAAACAAACAGCAAATGAACAGATGAGAGGAGAATGACCCCAAAGTGCTTGCCCTGGTGCATAAAGAACATTTCTGTTTGTGATTTTGTGAGCATATGTTTTGTGTTGTTTGTTGCCGTTTTCTTCTTTCATATGCGTTTCTTGAACACATTTGTTGTAGCTTTTGTCCTCTATTATGTCCGGATGGACGTATGGATATTTCTGGAAGAAACACTTGGGTGCAGATCTTCTGGGTTAAATAATATCATTTGATACCAAGAGTCTATCTAGTTCTATGCTAAAAGCAACAAGAAGACAAAACGTCCGATTCTATTATTATCATGGTCTACCTGCAGTGATATTTCAATGCATTTCTTTCCTCCAGTGTTCACGAGGTTTGAACCGAACGTTCTGATTATGTGTATGAATAAATCGGTGTTACTTGTAGCGCTAGTCATCAGCACCTGACTACCCGAACTCATGTAACGATGCTTTTGTTTCAGTCCCACAGGGAAACGTTGCCTTGCCAAGGGAAAAACTAGGGCGGGTTAATGGACAGTAGCGATTGTAGCACATTATGCTAGGTCAGAATGCTCTAACCCAGTGCCGTCTTAACATCATTATGGGTCCCTGGGCAAAGCAATAGGCTGCATTTTCCCGTTCCAAAAACCAACGTAAATTTGTATGCACAGGACTCTCTAAACTCTTGGGGCCCGTGAGCAATTGACCAGTGTGTCCATGCATTAAAACGGCCCTGCTCTGGCCATGTTGTACCAGGCTACGATTCCACGATTTAACGCCTTGCGAAAAATATCTAATCCGTGGCTATTCACAGTGCCTGTTGTTCTAATGTTATTAGTACTGATGACGAAGATAATTACATGTACCGGTATGATGATATTCTGTTATTAAGCGTGTCATCTGGTTTATCATATTCAGCATGCATGCAATGTTCAGACTCAAAGCCTGTAACGTTACATAATGATAATGGTTTAGACAGGCGCCATGCCCACCGATGGAAGCATTGGACCTTTGTTTAAACATGAACACCTGTCTCTTTGTCAAAATTACAGTGATAACAAGTGAAATGCCGAGCACGGCTGGGCGATAAAGACAATTGTAGGCAGTCAACAAATGTCCAGGGCTGATTGGGTCTGCGTCACTGGCCCTTCCAGTGCTGATCTACGCCAACTTCAAAAATAATGTTCCAGATGTCTGGGTGCCGGAGATAACGACATCTAGAAACTGTGGCATTTGTTGGATCCCTGCACATTTCGGTGTGGAAGGCGATCGTATCCGATTTATCTTTGTTGTTGATGCTGTATTATACAAACTGCCATGAACATTCGAAATACTTCATTTCCCACTTTCTCCCATTTGAGAATGTGGAATAAATATAATTAAATATTCTCAACATTTGGCTGCGGGGTAGATGAAACAACAGCGCCCACGGACGACAGCATTTAGGAATGGAAACATGGAAGAGCATGGATGAAATTATTTTCTTTCCCATTTTCAAAATTAAAAATCAGCCAAACAGGAGCTATCGAACTGCACCTACCATAGAAATATATTTTAGCAAATAATTGTGTTCAAAACCACTCCGACAGATCCTTTGGGCAATGCAGTGATGATGGATACACATGGCAAAATGAGGATTAGAAAATTATACAGTAGTAAACTCTCTGAGGTGTAAGAGCAATTCAGTAAACAGTATGAGAACTCATAGCACGGTCAATGTGATAGCCAGCATCACAGTGTATCATAATACAACACAAGCAGAATAACCCAGCCACGCCCGGACATATGAAAATAAGCTTTCTTAGGTGTCTTGATGCGCATTATCCTCATACACCGTCATTATTTCACGCTGCTCGGGGAAAAGTCGCCTAACTACCAGAAATGACATTTCAAACCATGGGCAGGAGAAAGTAGGAATGTTAGCTTGAACATGCGGCATGGAAAAGATAGGGCTCAACTTCACAAATTGTCCGTGTTGTGCAAAGTTTGAATGTTTAACCATAATTTCATCTGTCAACCTATAACTTCATTTTGTTGATGAATTTAAGAGAAAAGTGCCCTCTTCTAGCTTTTGTGATTATCTCGGGGGTGGTGGTACAACTTTTTCAAATCGCTCTCATTTGTAATGATAATATCATCTTTGATATCATTATTTTATCAACCAGCTGGGACTGCCTCAATTCTATCTGGATGGACGTAGCACTTTCATCCAGAAGTGCAAAATAGAATTGTTTGTTCTTGTTTTGGTTGCTGCCGTTTCTGTCATTGTACAAGATGGATGTCTTTTTAGAATGTCTGACGCCGACCACGCTTGTACTCTGTAAAGAGGGTACATGTGTGCTTTCTTCTAAACTTCTGTATCAGCTTTAAATTTGAGTTTAAAATTAATGAGAAATTTAAACCCAGAGAAATATCAGAAGAACGGGGAAGTTAGTTTATATTACGTCAAAGTGCTTGATTAAATTCAATTTCAAATTAATGCCCCTGACTCTTGCTTTAACGGTTTCTTAGTATTGTGTGTGTTTGTGTGTTGGTGGGTGTGAGAGAGAGGTGGGAGAGACCTTTGACGGTGGATCGACACTTATTGCTTAGTTCGTCCCCAAAATAAGAATAGTAAATGATCCTTTCAGGTTACCCCATGATGTCATTAATGAATACAATATTATCATGCCAGTGGTTCTCCCGCATTCCCATGTTTATTCAATACTATCTTTCAAAAAATGATCATTATAGATATTTGAAATGCATTTGTATGAAATCTACATCAATTATATTTCTACTTTCTACTATAAAACAATAACATGATACATATTTTTAAAGAACTTACTAGGTTTATTTTCTGAGCACGTTTTTTCCATTAACGTCGCAAGTTGTCAGATGTAGTGCGCTATCTACCTGTAAATTCCTCTAGAAACATATCCAAAAACTTCTTTATTATTTTCATTGAACTCTTTCTGTCAGGGGTCCAACAAAACACCATTGTATGGCATTAGATGATGTTCGTTCCACGTAACAGATAACACGGTAAAGGCAGTGTTTATTTTCTTTTTATTGCCGCTCTTAATTACAGGGTAATAATATAGGTTATCAAACAATAATCACTAGTGTGTACTGAACAGTGTCTTGCAATTTGCTTGTCACACTTTTACTGTCAGAATCATGACAGCATTAGCGTTGAGCACACAACAGAGAATGCTTGAAACAGGCCGGGGGGGGGGGGGGGGAGGGGGTATGTTCGTAAAAGCTTTTGTTGAAGAAGATTACATTGACCTCCTCGCACCTTTAATTGTTCCGTATCAGCGCCAGTAGTCAAATCAACAAAGACTTTGTTCAGATAAGCACACCTCTGACCGGGGAGTATTCATATTTAACTTTCTTAATTGCAGTACAGAGTTCAGTTCTGGCACGATGGGTGATTTCAAATCGAGATATCTACATTTTTGGGTTATTGTTAACCTTTGAAACATGGGTGTATTAACTTACCGGTCCCCTGATACCTTGCAGCATGTGACCCGACCAATGATGTAGATCCAGGGGTCAAAGATCATGTTCAAGGAAGCGAGTCTGATTGTCCACAGGTCAATGACGTCATCCAATCTACCATACATTACAGGCAGGTGAGTGTTGAACATCTGATTCATAAGGACGCGAATCTGGAACACAAGACATCTAGAAACTGAAGAAGGTGGAAGGAGAGATAAATGAGTGGGAGGGAGACAATGGTAATGAACGCTAAAACAAGAAATGTCCAGCTGCTAAAAGTCACGCTTTTTTATTGTTGTTGTTTTTTCCTCTTTAGCAGTATGTATGTCTGTAGTTACTGCTGTTGTTGTTGTTTCTGTTGTTGATGATGATGCTATTATTGTTCCTTCTGCAGCAGCCGATCTTCATATTGTTAATACTACTATTTCTTGTCACTGTTGTTAATTGTGAAAGCCTGACGTTAATTCCATAATGCATTAATGTTTGAAATCACACAATGGATCTGTGATCGATCTTTGAAAGGCACGAGACTTCAAATTGTCCTACAATGAAAGAAATTTGCTTTGTCTCGTAACCCACCGATTGTCAATTCATTGCAATTCTCTCTCTCTCCTCTCTCCCTCCCTCCCCCCTCTATCTCTCTCTGTCTGTCTGTCTCTCTCTCTCTCTCTCTCTCTTACTCTCTCATTCGCTTTTCTCTTTCCCTTTCCTTCTGACCGCCCCCCCCCCCGGGCTCTTTATCTCTCTCTTTCTTTCTTTCCTTCTTTTTGTCTCTTTTTCTCTCTCACTCTCCCTCATAGTCATAATAATATACAAGTAAACTATACTATGAAGAAACTTTGGTGATAGTTTTAGGAAATGTTTCAAGAATTAAGCATAGAGCGTCATGTGACATGCTTCGAAACATGGAACACCGGACACCGGGTGATAAATTCACAAGGTAGTTAAGTATTGATGTAACTTGTCCTTATTAGTCTTCTACTACTATCAGGACTTTGAAATCAGATAATACTATGCACATCCCTCATCACGCCGGTCTGCCTACCTGTTCTTCCCACTTCTGGCATCTCAAAAACATAACAAAAACAGCAAGACACCTGAGACAGTAGTGTTGTCTTTTGTCTGTTTTTTTGGAAATGCGGTAACAACGAATAGTCAAGACATTCTTAAGCGAAAATAATTAAGTTCACATGGTCCAAAAGCTACAACGTACGTCAGAAGTTAAAGACTCCTGGCACCCGAAAGTTCAGTTTGTACGTTGTCACGAAGCGAGTTAGAGCATTCGACTGACGAGAGAATCAACCCACACTCGGACGGGCACACCAAACGCACACAAGCAAAATACTAAGAAACAAAGGTATTCTGTTTAGGTCAGGCCTGTTTTTTTGGAAATGCGGTAACAACGAATAGTCAAGACATTCTTAAGCGAAAATAATTAAGTTCACATGGTCCAAAAGCTACAACGTACGTCAGAAGTTAAAGACTCCTGGCACCCGAAAGTTCAGTTTGTACGTTGTCACGAAGCGAGTTAGAGCATTCGACTGACGAGAGAATCAACCCACACTCGGACGGGCACACCAAACGCACACAAGCAAAATACTAAGAAACAAAGGTATTCTGTTTAGGTCAGGCCTGCCGGGCTGCAACAATGAAAGTGAATTCACGTATATTAATTTGGCAAGACGTTCAGTATTGAAGATCTCGATTATGACTACTCACATGGTTGCTTTCATTAAGTACTAATACGTACCCTGGGAGGCTGGGGGGGATGGGGATTTGATCTCAGCGTAATTGATCGGGAAGGGGGATAGGAATCCTGCTGGAAGCCTACGTAAGCTTTCCACTCGAGGTAATTCATTCAAAAGTCTCGTTTTATTTTATATTTTTCTACAAAGTAAGTTATAAGTATAATACGAATAATCAGAAATAGGCTATTTTCCTGATGTAACTGACAAATATTTTGCCTGCAGAAGTCAGTTAAAGGTTTTCGACACAGTGGTCTTACCGTGGATATTTAACCTGCAGGAGCTAACGGGGAGGGATGGTTGATTCTGCGATGGGTACGATTGCTTTCCACTCCTGGTCATAAATTTAAAAGCCTCGTTTCATTATGTTGTGACAGTAGATTAATTTTTATGGGATAATATGAAAAATCAAATACAACCTGTGTTTCTCATGAAACAGTCACATGGTACCTGCAAAATGTCATTTCAAGTTTGAGAATATCGTCGCTCTATCAAAGACACTTAAGAAATTAATGGCCTTGCGCACGCGCATGGGAATAGAAGGGATTGGAGCCAAATGTATGAAGCGGATACATATAACAGGGGAGAGAGGGGTGTAAAAATTCCGAAAATGGAGTGATTAATTTTTCACTATAAATATTTTTCACAGCGGAGCTCGGTCTCCATCAATAATTATGACTTACTGACAAAATAACTAATCTTTTGACTACACTGAAAATTCAGCATCGGTCGGTCCATTTAATATTCAGTGAGTACAGCTGATTGTATTCTATTCAAATAATAGAATCCTGGGTATGATGTTCATTAATATAATAAATGATATAAATAAGAAATCAAACAATCCCGTCCTGTACCATTACACCATCAATTATGTTACTCCAATCTTGGTCATATCACATTTTTATCAGTTATGTTATCACATTAATTATTTAAAAAGTGGGGTTTTGCAACACACACACTCTCTCTCTCTCTCTTGCTCTCTCTCGATTCTCTCTCTCTCTCTCTCTGTCTCTCTCTCTCTCTCTCTATGTCTCTCTGTCTGTCTGTCTCTCTCTCTTTCTCTCTCTCTCTCTCTCTCTCTATTACTTCAAGTCACTTTAGGAACCAGAACTGTCTCAGCCGTAGCAAAAATAGATTATTATTGTACATTAAAAGGTATTTTTAAAATCCTTCCTGTGGAATGCAATTGGTAAGTGGACATGGGATGAAGGAACGGTGGAACAGAACCTTTACCCCTCCAGATACCTACTTCGACTCGCCCCCCTCCCCTTCGCCCCCCCCCCCCGGTTTCTTTTATCACATACTTACCTGTTTGAATAATTCCTCCTCCTTTGACGTAAACCGTAAAAGTGACAGGGGTTAACGCCACATTTCCAAACAGATCTAGCCACACCAGAGCCTTCACGAGATGATAGAATGCTGTGGATCTGTAAAGACAAAAAAAAACAACAACAACATATAATTCTGTTAAGGATACAGTTATATGCTTGGATCTGTGGAACCACTATGTCTGATAGTGACTTTTCTAGATTATGTGGATATTGTTCCACTTTCATGGAAATACCAAATACAGTCATGTACTGCAATCTTTTGGACGAACAAACAACTTTTTTCAGCAGCTGAACAATTAGCCTCCTTAGTGCCAGAGGGGCGACGTATCGGCCCATCATGACATCATCTACCACAGGCGACTGCCGCACGGCCAATATATCGGCCCTGCTTTTCATGCTTTAGCTGCCGCGAGGCCGATATATAGGCTAAAATTGTTCCAGCACTTTTGTACTTTTTTTTACTACTTCCTACTATCTTTCTACCCGACAATCCATGATTCTGGTAGTCTAGTGGAGAAAGGAAGGGCGTTTGGGCTTGGCAGAAAAATAGGAGGCCTAAAGAAACAAGGGGAGCAATTGCGCTCCATATAATCTTTGGTCAAGTTGGGAATAAAGTCTAAATCAGCGATTCAGAACACTCAGAGTCTTAAAGCCTAGAAATCCGAATCTTCGGGGTACCTATATGTTATTTTGGAATTCTTGTGAGGTATGGTTTCCGTTTTTTGGAGTCCAGCTTAATCGTACGTGATATTTATGTACAACTGTTCAGATGTCCCCGACCGTGATGACAGAGGGGATCACAGATCAAAGCTCTTGCCAAGAATTCATACGTCGACGTGCTAAACTGCATTCATGTTTATGCCTGAGCCATACATCTCAAAACATGAAGAGTTTGTTTTTTTCCAGATGTCTACATTAAATAGCTGTCCAAAATGCAATTTAAGATCTTGTACTACGTAAATGTCATAAGCCACATTGTCATGAGATAGTCCGAAAGGCAATAACAACAACAAAAAACATGCATGTAGTAAATCGTGCGTTAGAAGCAAACAATAAAGAAATGTTACAATAAATAACCAAATAATTAGACACGAAAAGGAAAAGAAAACCCCAAGCGATCGACCACAAAAGACCTCCTTTAAGCAAAAGAAAACTGAAACAGTAGTCAAAGAAATTTGTTTCAAAGAATTGCGACCAGACAGTTCGTGGACTGATTAAACGATTTGCAGATAAGAAGATCGATTATAAATTACTAGAGGAGCTACCGGGCATTGCCCAGAATAAACAATCATGTGATTCCCGCCCCCCCCCCCTCTCTCTCTAGTATAATAGAAGTAATAAACTACAGTCTTGCTTCAGAACTCATGCGCACCACAACGCTACGCACCAAACTGAACGCTTGATGCGGTTACATTTTATGACATGCACGGTACTATATATTACGAAACAAACATGCCAAATATACAGATGTTACATAGCAATAAACATTGTTATTTTTTTAAAATACATGCTTGAAGTAAACAACTTTTAATTATAGCCATCATCTTCCTTATCTCAATTGCCACCTTCCTGCCAAACTTAAGGCCTGAAGAGTGTATAGTTTGGTCAGTTAGTCATGCCAAAGGTTGCAAGTTACTGAAATATATAATAGATAGTGACAGAGAAACATGTAGTAATGTCATTTTTACTTACTTGGAATCTTTGCTGGGCCTGGTGGTCAGAATGACAAGCGCCGTCACGTTGCCAAGGACGGCAAAGAAAAACATGGCGGACGGCACTACTACGTTTTTGGACGCCCTGCTGAGGTCAGCAACAGAGTCGTTGGAGAAGAGACTGCTGTTGCTGATGTTATATATAAACATTCCTATATCGTTGCTGATGTTGACATGTTTGTTGTAGTCGTTGAAGACGCCGTTTGTACTGTCCATTATAATTTCTGTCAAGTATGCCATTTTGTGAACACTGGTGTTCCTGTGTCTTCTTAGGCTAACACATCAAGATATTCTACGGTAATGTTACACGGAAACAGTTCATAGAGCCAATGAATACTGCATTGCAAGATCACATTGTATGTTTTCCACAAACACTACATTACAATGTCCTGTTTGTTATAGGTAGGTTTAAATGAAAGTCTTGAGAAATGCAAGTCACATAATATCGTTTTACTGTATGAAGATATTATCGATATCAGCTTTTCCGGCTGTAGTTTTGATTTAGTAATTCACTGTGCCTACCAGAAATAATACACCATAAGATGAATTTCCTCATGTTCTAAGTAATCTTAACTTGCAATATAACCATAGTCCGTCACATGGTCAATACACATGACACTCTCAAATTATAGGCCACACATGTTCTAATTGACACTCAGATCGCAGGAGTATGCAGAGTACAGTCAAAAACTGTCACTGGTTCTAAAACCTAACATGGGAGGATTGATTTACAAGTAAAATCACTATCATAGTCTTTAAGAAGTATCCACAATGTTATCCAAAATGTTTATTTTTTAAAATCTGAGGAATTAATGTTAATGCTGACTGCTGCAAGAGATTCAAGTTTACTTATATTAAGTCTTACACGTTTCTACCTGATAGATTAATTCATCTCTTTGGAGCATCGCTTGTATGAAACATCAAAGGAAAAGACACCAACTTCTTTTATCATCAGAATTTATCCCTTATCCAAATTAATGTTTTATCGTTTTTCCCTGTGCAATTTAGGATGTTTTAGGATACTCTAAGTGCCAGTTACTACAATGTATTCTTTGTTTCTAGTATCCTTTGATTTAACTGTCCAGCAACACTTCAAGTCCAATTTAGAATACATGTAATTTTCAGAAATAATCTAAGACACCGTGAAGAGAAATCTCAATTTCTTCCCCTTTAGAATGAACTGCAAATCAATCATTAAAGTTGCACTTTTTTGAACTACTTTCGAGTTTTAGCATAAAGTTTCGAAAAAAAAAATATCTAAACTCTACAAATTACAATACGTGTGAATAGAATTTAGTCACATTTTTGGTGTACATTTCTTATATTTTTTATTCACACAGACTCCGGATATAGAAAACAGCTACCGTTGACTTCTCCAGCCAGCAGCAAGGCTCTACCGGTAACCGGCTTTTTTGGCTCTTCTGACTCCCTCATAGGTCAAGAATTTAAAAGTCCAATAACCCTGAAAGAAATAGATAGATAGATAGATAGATAGATAGATAGATAGATAGATAGATAGATAGATAGATAGATAGATAGACAGACAGACAGTCGGACGGACGGGCGGACAGACGGAAAGACAGACAGATAGATAGATAGATAGATAGATAGATAGATAGATAGATAGATAGATAGATAGATACATACCTACACACACACTCACACGCGCACACACACACACACACGCGCGCACACACATACACACATACACACACACACATACATACATACATTCATACATACATACTGTACTGATAATTGAGTCACACAAGGCAATGTGGCAACTTGTATAAACCTGGCAATGAGGAGCGCCAACGGCAAGCACTTGATGACCAACATGGCGGACAGACAACACGTGTCACGGCTAGAGTAGAAAGAATACGCCCTATAAATCCTGTACAACACATGGTGTCAGAATTGAAAATTGACGGAAATTTTAAGCATCTTCTAGGACATCTAGATGATCAATAGATCTATACTTTAAAGCCTAAAAGGGACCAAACGGGTCCTGAACGAAGTGTTGTGTTAACCTTGCATTTTACCCACGTGGGCCACTGTGCTGTGTGAACTGTGACTGTTAGTTTACTACTGAGCAGATCTAATCTAGGGCTGGATCTAGACAATAACCACTAACTCTACCATAATAGATCTAGACCAAGAACTGTTCGAGCACTGTTGAAGTGATATAGGTTAGATCTAGTGTCACAAATCCCAGACTGGGAGATGTAATAAGTTATGACAGGACAACAATCACGAACGAACAAGTTTAACACTTAACAGAACAACCCATCAGACTCACACATTTATTAAACATAATTATACAGATAATAGCGCAATTACATACATTATATTATTGAATTTAACTGCCGTACCACGGCCTTATTCCCACATGCACTCTTCCTCGGATCCACAACCCGGTAGTTACTTCCTAAAGACACTTCGGCCTCAGCCTCTCCCCTCAGGGTCTTAATAGCACATTAATAATTCACTGGCACCGCAGTCTCTCAATATCACCTTCCTATTGCCATAACACTTTAGCATTCCACTAGCACCTCAGCAGGGCAATAGCACATTATCATTTCAATAGCCCATCAACATGGCAATAGTACATTATCATTTCAATAGCCCATCAACATGGCAATAGTACATTATCATTTCAATAGCCCATCAACATGGCAATAGTACATTATCATTTCAATTAGCACATTCACGCTCATATCTACGTCCCTGTCCGTGGCCAGACTGCCACGACTTTATGTGCCTCTACTGTCCTGCACCGACAGCCTCACTCTTGGCCTATGTGTGGCCTCCGGCCCTATGCTGGCCTATCCCCTGTGCTCACCGAGGTGGCTCTTCGGCCCGTCCCCGACACCAGTCATCACTGGAAAAAACTCTCTCACTAGTCTTCCGACTGCTCCCCTTATGTTCGCCCACTGGGCTTTCTCTTGCGTCCGCTCTTTAGGACGTTCTAACTTGCAGTGATAGTAATACAGCGCTCTCGCCTCATTCAGACCCCCCACCACTTATAACATGCACGCTTTCCCTTACTTGTCTACGTGCGTTAATTTTACTCTCCTCCTTTCCCCCCGTAATTATTAACTATCGCTCACTCCACTCGTGACATCTAGATCTAGACATTATAGATTTAATCTAGATTTACCACCAGTTTGTTTTGACCAAATTTGGAAGGTTTCCCACCCGTGACCTGCAGATTAAGAAACTTACAGTCAAAATAACAGTAACATTTAGAAACAAGATGCCTAAACTCAATCCCCCAGAACCTATAGATTTCCAACATCCGAAGTGGAAAGAATGGAGGACGAGATTTAACAGATACAGAACAGCCAGTAAATTATCCAAAGACAGTGAGGAAGTCCAAGTTGCGACACTAGTCTACTCGATGGACAAAGAAGCTGAAGATATTTTTGCCAGTTTTACATTCGAAAATGAAGGACAGAAAAACAATTTTCATTGCGTTCTACAAAAGTTTGAAGAACACTTCATTCCAAAGCGGAACATAATTTGGGAGAGATCGATTTTTCACAAATGTATCCAAGAGGAGGGTGAAACAGTTGAAGAATTTATTAGAATTCTTTACAAGCTTGCAGAATACTGTGAATTTGCTGATAGAGACACACAGATAAGAGATAGATTGGTCATAGGATTAAAAGACAAATCAGTATGTCAGAAACTACAATTAAAAGAAGACTTGACATTAGAGAAGGCCAAAGAAATTTCTCTTAATCATGAACTGATCAAGACACAAAATGAAGCAAGTGCAAAAATAGATGCAGTAAAAATTAAAAAAGGGAAAGAAAAGCCTCACAGAGGGAAGAAGTACAGGGACCCAAAACCTGAAGCAAGATTTAGCTTTAATGACAGGAACTATCAAGGTCAGGCCAATGGTCACTCATCAAAAGAATGCACTAAATGTGGACAAACTCATGCCTGGGGTAAATGTCCAGCATTTGGCAAGAAATGTTATAACTGTCAAAAACAGAATCACTACGCATCAATGTGTCGACTGAGTAGACAATCCAACAGACCAAGTCCAATTACTCCAAAACAAGTCCAAGAAGTAGATTTGAGACAGGGTCAAGAAGAACTTGAGGATTGTTCAGATTACCTTATTGGCTCCGTCGTTTCAAACGTTCCACCCTGGACTACCAATGTTGAAATTTTGGGGGAAATGATAGAATTCAAGATCAAGACTGTTGCTGATGTAAACATTCTGAATCAACAGACATGGAAACAACTAGGTCAACCTTCACTTGATGTATCAAAGGCAAGTCTGCTGAGCCCAGCAGGAAAAATTTGTACTTTGGGAAGATTTAAAGTAAAAGTCAATGACAGCAAAGTGGACATGTATGTAGTCAAGAATACAACTTGTAATCTCCTTAGCAGATCTACGGCTATTCACATGGGATTAGTGAGGTTGGTGAACAGTGTAACCCAGTTTGGCAAAGTAAACTGTCAACCAGTGAAGATAAAACTAAAGAGTGATACCAGGCCTTGTGCTGTACCTGTATCACGTAGAGTGCCTATACCTCTTATGAAGAAAGTAGAATCAGAACTCCAGAGGATGAAAGATAATGATATTATTGAAGAAATCAATGAACCAACAGAATGGGTATCCCCCATGGTTCCAGTCTTAAAGCCTTCAGGAGACGTTAGGATTTGTGTGGATCTCAAGAAACTCAACCAAAACGTCGAAAGGGAACGGTACATCTTACCAACAATGGACGACATCATTTACAAACTAAAGGGTTCAAGAGTATTTTCGAAGCTGGATGCGGCTTCAGGTTATTTACAAATACCACTTGATGAAGAGAGTGCAGAACTTACAACTTTCATTACACCAATGGGAAGATTTTACTTCAAAAGACTTCCATTTGGAATTTCGTCAGCACCTGAAATATTCCAGAAAGTGATGGAGAAAATACTTGAGAACATAGATGGAGTCGTATGTTATTTTGATGACATGCTCATCCATACCAAAGATGAAGCAAGCCACACACAGACATTGCTAATAGTAAAAGAAAAGCTCCAGAAGGCAGGATTAAAACTGAATGAAAATAAATGTACATACTACCAAAGTGAAGTCAAGTTCCTCGGACATATAATCTCAGAAAAGGGTGTGAGGCCTGTTCCAGAGAAAATAAATGATATCAAAAACATGGAAGAGCCAAAAGATATTCCTGAGCTAAGACGGTTTCTAGGAGTGGTCCAGTATCTTGGCAGGTATATCAAGAACCTCTCAACAATACTGAATCCGTTGAACCAACTTTTACAAAAGAACTCAGCATGGTACTGGGGAGCCGATCAAAGGAAATCATTCGAAACAGTCAAAGAATTACTGTCAGATTCAAACACATTAGCATTTTTTGATTTGCAAAAGGAAACTGTAGTGAGTGCTGATGCTAGCAGTTCTACTTCAGAAACACAAAGAAAGTTGGAGACCAGTTGCTTATTGCTCAAGAACACTGACTAAAGCAGAGATGAAGTATGCCCAAATAGAGAAGGAATGTTTAGCTGCTACGTGGGCTTGTGAAAAATTTGAGAAGTACTTGGTTGGAATGGAAAATTTTGTTCTCAACACTGACCACAAACCTTTAGTGCCATTGATCAACAACAGACACCTCATAGATTGCCCCATCAGATGTCAGAGACTTTTAATGAGACTCATGAGATTTAAAGTCAAAGCAGTGCATATTCCTGGGAAAGACATGGTTGTTGCTGATGCATTGTCCAGAAGTCCATCAAAAATCTGCACAGAAACTGAACTACAAGAAAAGGTGCAACAATATGTGTATGAGGTTATGTCATCATGGCCAGTATCAGATGCAAAACTAGACCAGATTAGAAGAGAAAGCAGAATGGATGAATGCCTCAACACAACGATGGAATATGTCCAACATGGATGGCCAGAATACAGAGAAGATGTGAAAATTGCAGCATTGAGTATGTACCCATTCAGAGGAGAACTCAGCTTAGTGGATGGCATCTTGGTACGAACAGACAGGATTGTGTTATTCCATACTCAATGAGACAAGAAATAAAAGAAATCATCCACGAAGGTCACTTTGGAATAACAAAATGCCGAGAAAGAGCAAATCAAAGTGTGTGGTGGCCCCAAATCAGCCATGAAATCAAAGAAATGGTATCAAGATGTAAACAATGCATTACAAAGAAACCTACACAGAGGAAAGAACCGCTGCTACCGTCAACGCTACCTGACCGACCATTTCAAAAAGTGGGAGTTGACATTTGTGAATTTCAAAAGAAATCATACTTAGTATTGGAAGACTATTATTCCAGATATATAGAGATTATGTACTTGCCCAACACAACTTATTTCACAGTGATCAGCAAACTAAAGTGTTGTTTTGCAAGATATGGTATCCCAAGCTGCGTAGTATCTGACAATGCCAGACAATTCACATCAGATGAATTTGTACAATTCTCCAAGAAATGGAATTTCCGACATGTCACAAGTAGCCCAAGATTTCCACAATCAAATGGGAAAGCAGAAAGAGCAGTCAAAACAGCAAAAGAAATACTGTCTCAAGACGATATATTCCTCGCTATTCTTGCGTACAGATCCACACCATTGGTGGAACTGGGAACAAGTCCTGCAGAACTACTTTTCAACAGGAAAATAAGAAACACGTTACCATGTTTGCCACAAAACCTGAGTAATACCGGGTTAGACCATAAAGAACTGGAAAGGAGAGACAGAAAGGCCAAGGAAGCCCATAAGAGGAACTATGACAAACGACATGGGGCAAGACATCTACCAGAATTCGATAGAGGAGACACAGTCCTTGTCAAAACAGATCTGGACAAACAATGGAAAACTCCAGCTGAAGTTGTAAAGAAAATAGCACCAAGGTCATACATTGTCAAGACTGAAAACCAAGGCGAGTTGCGAAGAAATCGACGTCATCTCTACCGAGTTTCAGAAGGAGTTCAGTATGATATTCCAGATCATGATGTCGAGACAGAAACCACAGAGGATCATATAGATCGTAGGTTTTTTGTGGAAAATTCAAAAGAGGCAGGAGGAGACAAAACAGCCAGTCCTTCTGAAACAAACAAGACTGGTCATACTTTGAGTCCTGCAAAAGCACACCCTGCGATAAGTTCGTCCAAGGGAATTGGCCTAAGAAGATCCAATCGACAAGCCAAGGCGCCCAAGCGCCTCATATGTGAATATTAATGTGGCTTTCAAGGTGCAGCCATAAAGGATATATTATGGTAGCACTTAGCCTATTGTAATTAGTTATGAAACTGTTTGAAGTTTGTGTTACATTGTTTCAGTAAAATTACTCTTCAAGTGTTAAGAGAAGTACTACAGTAAGCAAGGAGCATACTGGATCTGCAATATAATTTCGAGATTCTTCAGAAGGGGGGAGATGTACTGATAATTGAGTCACACAAGGCAATGTGGCAACTTGTATAAACCTGGCAATGAGGAGCGCCAACGGCAAGCACTTGCTGACCAACATGGCGGACAGACAACACGTGTCACGGCTAGAGTAGAAAGAATACGCCCTATAAATCCTGTACAACACACATACATACACACATACATACGTACATACACACATACATTCATACATACATACATACATACATACATACATACATACATACATACATACATACTTCGAGAATTTTATTGACTATATGATTTTTTACATGCAATGAACAATCCAATTGCATAATCACATATTCAACATAATATATCAGCTTACAAGCATACCAACAACCTAAATAGTGTAATGCAATGAAACTGTATAATAGTAATATAGTGTATGGAGTAACCAACATGCATTGTAATGAGAATGCATAGTAGTAATATAGTGTATGGAATAACCAACATGCATTGCATTGATAAAAGCCTTTTGACTGATAAAAAACGAAGAAAAAAGGGAGTGAATGCACCACTGAAAGCTACTGTATATGACAAAATATTGTTAGAGATGAATTAGATTAAATGATATCTTTTCTTCCAGACCCTGTGTGACCCAATAATAGCACTGATACTCATGAATTTACAAAACTGGTTTATTTCACTGTTAGTGAAACCCAACAACTTCAAACCTGATGCTGACTTATTGTGCACTGTCCCCAGTGAACCCACATACATACATACATACAGACAGACATCACATATCTTAACATTCTTCATTCTTTAGCGTTGCGCGCATTGCCTACATTTTGATCAGTTCAGAGTAAATGGATTTTTTTTTTAAACTATGAAACTGGAAATGCCTTTTCTGTTTATGACCTTCATCCGCAAAGGTCTTCTTCTCTCACTCTCACTCTTTTCCTCTACCTCCTTCCCCTCGCTTGTAGGAATCAATGGTACAAAAAAGAACATTATTTTGCTTTGTCCGATGCTCGATGTGGACAACCAAACTAGCACAAATGGTAGCCATTAAAAAAATCCCATAGCACTTACCAATGCAATGGCGGGCGGAAGTAAACAAAGCGGTCGTGTGACGTCATGTTCACTCAAACTGTAAAGAAGGCTTTTACCAAAATACTGGCATTTTCTGTCTTCCATTTTTCTTTGCGTTTCATTCTATCGTTTGGATGTTATTTCTTACGCGAGGCTTTGCTGCGTACATCTTTTTCTTTTTGTCAATTTTTGACTTTATAGATAGGACACGGTTTTCAGTGGTGCGCACCGAGAAGTTTTCAGGAAGTGACGGTATCAGGGGCTCAGGCAGTGACGTACAAAATACTAGTCTGCGCACCCCCTTTCTTTCGCGGCACGAAGAGTGAAACCTCCCGTCTTTTTCCTAATATGACAAAACATACCACAGATATAAAATAGGCGGGGAGTCGCAGAAAGGCCAGTTGTAAGACAACCGTTGGCAAAAAAAAAAAAGGTGTACTTGAGAAACCCCAAACACACCAGTATATAATGACGTAGGCTTTTGGCCTCTGGTATGTATATGGCACATAGACACAGTGAACGAAAAGAAAAGGGGTGGATTACAAAAAGTTGTAATCAAAAAAAAAAAATATGATGTTTATGATTTAGAAGTGCGAATAAGCATAAACGATTTTAATTTGAAATTTGTATTTCTACTCTTCTCTTTCACCCATGCTCCCCATCTACCCCTGCTTTCGTCTTGTCTTAGACTCACACCATCATGTGCTACATCCTATTGTTGTGCTGTTTTGCTTCACCTCTTTGATTTTTGTCAGACTAGGTATCACTCATACTTCTTTTTCATATTGCTGCCAATTTAAGTTTCTCGCATGGATCTCATTCTCAGTTATTTTCTGTTCTTCGAATACGGGATAGATCGAAATTACGGAGAAGAGAGTGATTACATTTTCTGTTCACATTAATTTAAAACAATCATTTACATGTTTATCATAACGAATTCCATTTTTATTTCTAACTATGAACTGTCCTCTTCAGTGAACAGGAATAAATGGAGGTAGTACTCTGAAGCAAATTAGCAATGATCAGTTTCTCAGGCGATGCTCTGCCATAATTGTAGTGGCCGCCGAGCCCTCCGTGCTCGGGGTCACTCGCCTCCTTGAAGTGCGCAGTCTAGATCTAGTATCACTATTGACCAGACTGTTCTTAAAACAACACAACAGTTCAGCTATCTCGTCTGTGCAATATCATCAGACTCCAAGATTGACAAGGAGATTGATAACAGAATCTCCAAAGCCAACAGCGCCTTCGGCAGACTATATATAAACGCGTGTGGAACAACAAGAATCTCAAAACCTCTAGAAAGGTCAAAGTCTACCGAGCAGTCATACTAACCGCATTGCTTTATGCTGCCGAGTCCTGGGTCACGTATCGCTACCACATCCGTTTCCTGGAACGCTTCCATTAGCGATGCCTTCGTACCATCCATAACATCCACTGGACAGACTACATCACAAACACCCAGGTTTGGAATATCAGGCACAACCCACATTGAGACAATGTTGCTTGGAACCCAGCTCCGAAGGGCTGGACATGTTTCAAGAATGGAAAACCACAGACTTCCAAAGATCGTCGTCTAAGGAGAGCTGAGGTGCTCCCCGCAAACGCCACAAGGACACTCCAAAAAGGTCCCTTGTCTCCTGCATGCAATATTGATCCTAACCAATGGTCAGAACTCGCAGCGGACAGCGATACCCTGAGGAAAAAAAAACTAAACAGGCTACCACCAAGCTGAGAAGTGCCCTACAAGCCAGAGCGTCGGAACGAGGGATGCGGCGAAAGCACCACATACCTAATTCAGATCTGAGATTCCCCTGCAGCAGCTGTGGCAGAGTGTGCCTGTCCCAAACAGGACTCACCAGTCACCAGCGTGCCTGCACCAGACGTGTCTCAACAAACCTTCCATAGATCTTCCTCCGCGAGGTGAAGCCAAGAGAAGAATACATTCATCTAATGATTTATACAGAATTATGTCCATTTCATAATAGGCTATCCACCCATCACTCATCATCCATCTATCCATTCATCTGTCCATCCTCCCATACAGGCATACATTTAATTATTACACACGTCTATCTATCTATCTATCTATCTATCTATCTATCTATCTATCTATCTATCTATCTATCTATCTATCTATCTATCTATCTATCTATCTGTCTGTCTGTCTGTCTGTCTGTCTGTCTGTCTGTCTGTCTATCTATCTATCTATCTATCTATCTATCTATCTATCTATCCATCCATCCATCCATCCATCCATCCATCCATCCATCTATCTATATATCTGTCCATCTGTCTGTCTGTCTGTCTAGCTATCTATCTATCTATCTATCTATCTATCTATCTATCTATCTATCTATCTATCTATCTATCTATCTATCTATCTATCTATCTATCTATCTATCTATCTATCTATCTATCTATCTATCAATTCAGTTTCTCCGATGAAGATCTCAAAAATGTATGCAACTTGCACTGATCATCAAAAACATTGATTGTGACTAGCCTGTATGCCATAGAATTTCTGCCCAGGATTTACGGTCAGTGCCGCGCGGTGAGTGGATTAGCAGATCTGTGTGGATCAGCGTCACTTTCATTCACTGACACGTCATGCCAAGGTTGAGTGACTTCTGGGGTCAGAGGTGACATTGTTACCTGGCGTTTCGATATGTACAACCGTTTTCTAGTAGTTATCATCATCAGTTGCCTTGTCTGGAAAAAAACATTAGCGACCGTGGCTCTCCACTACGGATCTGTCATCAGCCAACCTCAAGAAGGAATTGTTGTAGTGACGTTTATTTGTTGTCCATGAATTAAGACAGTTTTTCCCTGTCTACTCCTGCTTTTCCTGCCTTCGATCTTCCATGTGACTGCTAGATGTTCGAGGCTCCTGTAGCGACAGATGTGCCCTTGACATTTCAGTTGCCTCTGTCGTATTGTTTTAATTAATGATCTTTTCAGATTAGAGTCTCTCAAGACTGACTCATTTAATTTTTTCTCCATCCAAATCCATGATATTCTCAATATTCTTCTATAAACCACATTTTTGCTGCTTCTAGTTTCCTCTTTATTTCGTTGTTCATTGTCCAACATTCACATCTGTAGAAAAGAACTGCCCACACATATTGTGTTTTCAAGACTGATTTTAGTGGTCGTTGATATATTCTTGTTGAGTAACATTGGTCTCAGTTTTTGGAATGTATCTTTGGTCATTATTATTCTTTTTCTTATTTCACTTATGCTCCCTACCATCTGATGTTATCAAAAAGCCTAGATATTTGAATTTTCTAACTTGGTTGGTTTGCTCTCCTTTGCTGACCAGATTACGTTTTCGGTTGATTGTTGTTGTTTTTTTAAAGACTACCATACATTCTGTCTTTTTCACGTTGAGAGACAGTCCCATTATTTCACCTTCCATAACATAATACTGTGTCCAAAAGTCTATGAAGTTGTTCCGATTCTCCTATTAAACTGTGCAGTCTGCATATCTAAGGTTTTTGGGATTTTCTCCATTTGCTTTGAGGCCGGGGATGTCTCCTAGGTTCCTGAGGATCATCTCGCTGTATAGATTAAAAAGATCAGGTGACATCAAGCATCCCTTTCTCTCCTTTTTTAAAAAAAATTTTGAATTCACAGTGTTCTCCTTCAATTCTTACTGCTGCGCTTTGACCTCAGTAAAGATTTCGGATAACCCTCAGGTCTTTGCCGTCGATGTCTAGTTTTTCCAAAATGTTAAATAGTTCTTCATGTTTTACTTTGTCAAAAGCCTTAGACTAGAGTAGTCAGTGAAGCATAGATCAAGGTTTTTATGCACTTCTAATTCTATGCATCTTTCCATGATCAATGATATTGACAATGTAAAGATGACATTTCTGGTACCTTTATTGGGTACAAAACCAAACTGCGTTTGGGGTAGTTCTGGTCTCAAGCTCTTCCGTACCCGTACAATATTTTAGTAAATTACTCATCAAACTGATTGTTCTGTGTAAACTCGCATTCTGTGGACCCTGGTGTTTTAGGTAATGCCAAAAAAAGTAATTTAGATAGGTCATCTGGGATTTTGCCGCTATCAATATCACATATTTTATTTAGAAGTTTTGTTGTCATAACTGTTCCTAGATCCTCTAGAGCACGATTACTTCTATTGGTATGTTATCTGGTTCTGTTGTTTTTCTCTGTCTCATTTGTTGTTGTCTTTTTTTACTGCTGTTTCTATTTCTTCCCTAAGTTAGAATCGGTGGACCTTCCATGTTTTTCTTGATTTCAGTTTTTTCTCCTCTGTTGTCCTTAAAAAGATCTTCAACATGTTCTGACCAGCTATTTAAAACATCATCTTTGTCCATAAGCATTGTTCCCTCGTTCGATTTGATAGAACTTGTACTAGTGCATCTGCCTTTGTTTCCGCTGGCTTCTTTAATTTTGGAGTAAATCGAAGCATATAATTATTTGCTGTAATGGTTTTGCTCTGTTTCTTGGCATTGTTCGTTGATCCAATTTTCCTTTGCTTCATTACATTTCTTTTTAATCTGACAGTTTAGATCTTTGTATTCTTTCTTATTTTTTAATTTTCGTCTTTGTTCCATTAAATCTAGAAATTCTTTATTCATCCATTTCTTGTGCACTTTTTTGGGCCTTTTTTGGGATATTTTCCTCTGTAATATTATTGAGTATGTCCTTCATTTTATCCCATAGTTCTTCCACATCAGTGATGTCTTCAAGAGCCTCGTAATTTGTTTTTCACTTCTACAGAATTAAAAAAAAAAAAAAAAAAAACTTTTGGTCTGATTTTAGTAGTTCCATTTGAAATTTTGGATGATTAGTTAGTTTCTTTAGTCTAACCTGGAATCTGCACATGATTGGGATATGGTCGGTGTAACAATCTGCTCTTGGCATTGATTTTGATGTCTTTTGTTTCTGAATCTTTTCTGTACTAGTATGAAGTCAATTTTGTTTTTATTTTCATCTCCGGGGCTCACCCAAGTCCATTGCCGCCTAGGGTACCCCGGGTATACTTTGGGCTAAACCAGACTATACCCCGCCCCCCAGTCCAGATTATACCCCCTAGTTTTTTTAAAAAAACATGTCAAGGCCACAGTTATATTTCACCTTAGTTTAAATCATTCTTTATCACTGTCATCAGATGTCATATTAATACACACATGAACACATTCCTGACACCCGCAAATCATAATACAATTTAGGGGAAATAATAATAACAGTTTATTTCAGTCTTAGTTTAAATTGGTATACATACAATAATTCTTGACTCCTGCAAATCATGACACATTTTAGAGAAAATAAACATGCATTAAAATGGATTGATATATATATACAAAAGGGTAGGTTGAGTATCTATTCAAACTGATATGATTAGACTTCAACATTAATTTCACTCGTTTCTGTTGATATCATTGTTATTATTTGATAACTGGTTGTTTATGAGTAAAACAGCATTGTAATTTTTTTTTTTTTTGCAATGAGACAGAGAGCAAACAAAAACATAGTAATAACCCAACTGACAGATGGTGCCATTCCATCATCTGCTATGCAATTCAACAGAAATTAAATATTTCACATAAAACTAAATACACACTGAATTTGTTTCACGCAATGAACTCCACCTGTCCAGGTCCACTCAAAACTTTATATATCAGGATCATCATCACCATCTTGGAATAATGCAAAGATATAAGAGGGATTGTAAAAACAACAGTGTAGGCCTACAAATCATACTAGAATTTATAAGCAGCAATGTGTGTGTATCTATTAGCTATATGTAAAAAAAATGTATAATGCTTTTTGTCTTTTCAGGTAGAACTTGAATCAGCCTTGATAGTTATGTAAACTGACAGAGTAAATCCACTGAGATAACAGTGGTGCACTGTGTAATATAATTAGATCTATAGTATGTTAAGACAAAATTCGATGGATCACGTACTTCTTGTTAGTGAATTATTTGATAGCTTATTTGTAGATATACATTTCATGGGGCTCATGGTTTCAGACATTTTGATTAGTTTGCAAGGCATTCAAAAGATTGCAGTTCTGTATTATAGTGAATATGGGTGTGTCACTAGCGAGTGGAATAAAAGTTAAAAAAAAACACCTGAATGTTGTATCCTTGAATATTTTGCATCCCTGAATGTGGGAGTATAATCTGGACTGGTGAAGGTATTGCCTGGCCTAGCCCAAAGCATACCCCGGGGTATAAACTGGCCTAGTTCAGAATATATCTGGCGTATAAAATAGGCTAAGCCATTTTAACCCAGCTGTAGCAGGCCAGATTATACCCCCTCCAGACTTTCCTTGGGGCTAAGCCAGTTTATATTCCGTTGTATACTTTGGGCTAGGCCAGACTATACCCCACCAGTCCAGATTATACCCCCTAATTTCTTTATATTAACAAGTCAAAGACCACAGTTTATTTCTATCTTATTTTAAATCGTTTTTTTTATCACTGTCATCGGGCGTTATATAAGTAGGCTTACTTACATACATACATTCTTGACACCCTTAAACCATAATACAATTTAGAAGAAATAAACATAGATTAATATGCATTGATATACTATGGGTTGAATATCCATTCAAACTGACATGATTCAACTTTACCCCTTTTTACTCGCGATCGTTGAAACCACTTTTTTATTATTATTATTTTTTTTTGTAATTGGTTGCCCATGAATAAAACGTGCATTATATTTTTTGTATGACACTGACATACACTTAGTTGCAATGGATGAAATAATTAAGGGACTCATAAAAATAAAGTCATTTTAGAGATTTTCTGTGTGCAAAACTTAAGATAAGATAAGATAAGATAAGATACATTTTATTCGTCCTTGTACAAGTAAATTTGTTTTGATCATTGAATACATAACAATACAGTTACAGAAGCAGAAAGTATGATACATAGCGCGCACACACGCATTTATACACACACACTGATAAATTAACTAAATTAACAAAATTAACAGTGCACACAATATGCTTCCCTAGCTAAAACACATTGACCTGACACGCAGGACATAATTCAACTGTGCACAGATTACGATCAAGATGACGACATTATTGTAACATCCTAGTTGATGATGGAATAAACGATTTAAAGTAGCGCTCAGTTTTAGTTTTCTTTGACAACAGCCTTAAACTTCTTACAGATCTTATATATTCCTTGTTCAGGGGATGTTGGGGGTCATTTATAATAATATTAGCTTTTTTAATACAAGCACCAGTGTACAGCTCATCAAAATATGGCAGATCACAGATACAAATTTTGGATGCTTTTTTAATTAAATTATTGATCTTATTTTTATCTTTTTGTAAGATGTTTCCTCCCCAACAGACAACTCCATACATCAAAACGCTCTGAATAGCCATGGTGTAAAATATTTTCAGAATGCTTTTGCTAACTTTTAAAAAGCGGAGCTTTCTGAGGAAATACATGCGCTGGTTGGCTTTCTTGTATACATATGTTACATGCGCATGCCAGTTAAGCAATGAATCAATAGTAATGCCAAGATATTTGGCCTCTGTGACAATTTCAACCTCTTCATTGTTGATAGTAAGAGGGCAAACCGGATCGTTGTTATTTTTCCTAAAGTCAAAAACAAGCTCTTTTGTTTTCTTAACATTCAGTAGAAGATAGTTGTTATTACACCAACATTACAGTTAAATGACCGAGACTTTCCATTTAACCCTAATAGTTGCAGGCAATTTTCTCTTTAGTGGCATACACTAAATTTCTACATAATATGATGAATGTAATGGAACGTCACGTAATGGCCGTCCACCTTCCCGTTCGATCGGTCCACTTTCCCGTCCTATTGTTCGAATGTATGCCTCAGGCTACCTGTTGGTACAGCAATTATCTCTGACCCGTCCACTTAATACCCCAGCGTCTGAGTTTGGCCACGTTGGAATCTTTGTGCACGTTTTTATGGCTCACGAAGTTCAGCTAGGTAGAACCTCCCAGTTTTCCCCTCTGCAATTTTCTGTAATTTTGCGTTTCTGTATATAATCCAGAGCAAATCTGGAGTAATTCAGTCCGCTTGCGATAGACTCATTACGAGGTCCTACTCTTGTGAAGCAGTGTACCGGTCTGAAGTTGTTATGGGAGAACTTATAAATATCAAACATATACTTTAACAGTGCCTATACGGCTGTGTTAAGTTAGCACGGGTAGAGCGCGTTTATGACCTTCAAGTTCGCGTAGGACTTAGTCATAGTAAATTGTTATATTTTTTCCTTTGTCCGAGCATGAAATAAGCTCGGTTAGAACGGCGTGTGAGTATAAGTGTAGCGTCCCACTAGTTGAACGATCGATATTTTCTCACCCCCCGCTTGGCGAGTCTCACTGGGCGACCTTCCTCCCCCCTCTCTCCAGCAAGGCCGGTATTTTTCTTTGATGTGGTTTGTTTGTTTCACTGTAGAATATCTAGAAAATCTAGAATGTACTGCAGTGTCCGAGATTACGCTAGGTCGACCTTGAGTGATGTAATTCTGTGACGTGTCTGTGTACGATTGGGTGGCTGGTATGTGTCCCGAACGATCTAGGTCTGTCTCGCGCTTATGGGGCGGTAAAGCCGCTTCCTGAACGTTCCTGGACAGAATATATATAAGGAGGGCCAGGCGAGTAGGATAGTGTGTGCAAACCATGGATGCAGGTCGTAGGTGTAAATCTAGTCGTGGTCAGATATATTATAGTGCCTTCCCTGCTAGGTGTAAGTAACTTGTGGATATCAGCTCGTGTTTACAGTTATTAAAGTTAGTATTAATTGTTCATCGGATCCTGTTATTTATTTCTACAACAGTTCGAGACAGTTTCGTTTTTTAAGGGGTAGACGATCAGTTCATCTGACTCTCCCCATCATAACGTGCTGAAATTTGCATCAACTGTTACATATTGGGGGCTCGTCCGGGATCCGATCAGATCAGAACAGATTCAATTCAGACCATCGAAGTGTTTCTAAAGTACAGTAAATTGTGTAAAGATCATCGAGGATATCCACAACATGTCGGAGGCTATTGGAAGGCTTGGCCAGGAAGCAGACGCCTTGGAGCTCACTGGGAAGGAGAGACAGGACTACATCCGTGAAGGCCTAAGAGAGGAAAGAGAGAGGCAAGAGCGCATGGAGCAACTGAAGATAGAGGCTCAACGAGAGGCTCAAGAGAAGGAGGCTCAACGACAGGCTCAGGAGAAGGAGGCGGAACGACAGGCTCAGCTGGAAAGAGAAAAGATGAACCACGAGCTGGAGATGGAGAGGATCCGCCATCAGCGTGGAGGCGAGTCGACGCAGGGGACCAGCGACCACGCCAGTTCCAAGAGACCCAAGCTACCTGCATTTCAGGATGGGAAGGACGACCTTGATAGCTGGCTACTTCGTTTTGAGAGGTTTGCCGAGACGGCGGACTGGCCTAGATCCACCTGGACGACATCACTGTCTGCCCTGCTGACTGGGAGAGCTCTGGAGTGCTTCTGTCGATTGCCGATCGATGAGGCCAAGGACTACGACAAAGTCAAGGAAGCTTTGCAGAAGAGGTATAACCTGTCAGAGGACGGTTACAGACTCATGTTCAGACAAGGTAAGCCTGAAGATGGAGAAGATGTCGGGATGTTTCTTACTAGGATCAAGACTTACCTAGAGAGGTGGATAAAGCTATCAAAGACGGAGAAGACCTACGAAGGAGTGAGGGACCTGTTCGTTAGAGAGCAGTTCATGGATGTTTGCCCACCAGACCTTGCGACCCATGTGAGGGAGAGGAAGCCAAAGACGCTACAGGACGTCGCAGACTCGGCGGAGGCGTACCTGGTAGCGAGGAACCGGACACTCAGCGGGAGCGCCAGACTGCAGAACCGGCCAGTGCGACAGAGGCCCAACGGAGACAGAAGCCCACAGGTCTGCCATAGGTGCCAGAGGCCGGGACATAAGGCGACGGAGTGTCGTACCAAGATAAACGACAAAGGTGAGTTGAAATGTTACCTTTGTGGAAAGCCAGGCCACGTTCGGAGAATGTGTCCAGCCCAGAAGGATACGGGGCGAGGCAAGCCGAACAAGGCGGCGGCGGCCGTAATTATAGCGGCGGACGAGTCGTCGAGACAGGATGCGACGACGGCTGACACCAGCATCAACGTTCAAGCGGTAATGAAGGACGGGAAGCTCCAGTTAGCGGTGCCTGTTACGTGCGGAGGATGCAGTGACGGAAGGACCGTGGAGAAATTGAAGTTACCAGTGATGAAGGGCTTGATTGGAAATCGAGCAGTAGACGTCCTAAGAGATACCGGCTGTGAAGGTGTAGTGGTGCGGCGATCACTGGTGGACGACGGACAGCTCACCGGTGGGAAGAAACTCATCGCGAGGATCGATAACTCCTTGTTAGCGGCGGAAGAAGCCATTATCGACGTGAGAACGCCTTACCTGACGGGCAGAGTGACGGCACTGTGTCTCCCGGAGACCATCTGCGACCTAGTAGTCGGGAACGTGGACGGAGCGAAGGACCCGTACGACCCTGATACTGAGGTGATGGTAGGAGCGGTGACCACGAGGGCCCAGGAGAAGAGGAAGGACCAGTCTACGTCGCTGAGGGTGCCGAGGGCAGATCGGCACGCGGGAGTGGATAGGAAGGAACTCATCCGACTCCAGGAAGAAGACGAAGACCTCAAGAAGTTGGGGCAGAAGAAAATTCCGACCAACAGAGGCAACAAGTCCGTACACTTCGAGAGACACGGAGGTGTACTGTACCGGATTTATAGGGACATAAGACATGCTACGATTACAAGACAAGTGGTACTACCCGAGAAACTGAGGGAGTATGTACTGAGCGTTGCCCATGATTCTATCGTCGGAGGACATCTCGGCGTGAAGAAGACGAAGGACAGGGTGATGAGCAATTTTTACTGGCCTGGTATCGAAGGTGACGTCGCGAGATACTGCCGCTCATGTGACATCTGCCAGAGGACAGTGAACAAGGGAACGACTCCTAAGGTGCATTTGCAGAGTATGCCAGTGGTAGACATCCCATTTAGGAGAGTGGCCGTGGACCTAGTAGGACCTATTGACCCCCCAAGTGAAGGCGGACATCGGTATATCCTGGTATACGTAGACTACGCTACTCGTTACCCTGAAGCTACCCCCTTGAAGAAGATTGTCACGAGTGGAGTGAGTGCAATTAAGGGGATTGCTACAGAGCGGGTGTAGAGTAAGAAAGGCTCACAGTAGACAGCAAGTTAAGCGTGCTGTTGTGAGTAGTGGGGGGGGGGGTCTGAATGAGGCGAAAGCGCTGTATAACTATCACTGCAAGTTAGAAGGTCCTAGGGATCGGACCCGTGCATAAGAGCCCATCGGGCGGACATAAAGGGAAGCGGTCGAGAAGACTAGTGAGAGTCTTTCCAGTTATGACTGGTATGTAGAATGTTGATTGATTATTATGATTGATGTATTATATTATATTCGTCTATTACCATGATGTGAATAAGTATATGTGAGGAATGTGGAAGTCCGTGATATTGGATATAGCAATGTGCGCCATGAGCGATAGATGAAAGTGAGTTCATGGATTTGTAGCGCGAGTGAGTAGGGTGTACTCCGATGGAGGTGTGTTACCGTAAGATGTGTGGTGAGTGAAAGGTGAACTAGTGTGTGTACGCTTCATGGATTGTAAGGAGAGGTGGAGTGAATAGAAATGGTAGGATATTATACCAATGTAATGTTATTCTTGTAGGTGTCGGGGACGGGCCGCAGAGCCACCTCGATGAGCACAGGGGATAGGCCAGCATAGGGCCGGAGGCCACACATAGGCCAGAAGTGAGACTGTCGGGGCAGGACAGTAGAGGCACATAAAGTCGTGGCAGTCAGGCCACGGACAGGGACGTAGATATGAGAGTGAATGAGATACTATATTGTTGCCATGTTGATAGGCTAGTGAACTGATACTATATTGTTGCCATGTTGATAGGCTAGTGAACTGATACTATGTTGTTGCCATGTTGATAGGCTAGTGAACTGATACTATATTGTTGCCATGTTGATAGGCTAGTGAACTGATACTATGTTGTTGCCATGTTGATGGCTATGGAAATAATAATGTGTTATTGCCCTGCTGAGGTGCTAGGGGAGTGCTAAGGTGTATGATAATAGGGAGGGGGATATTGAGAGACTGCGGTGCCAGTAAATTATTAAGGTGCTATTAAGACCCTGAGGGGAGAGGCTGAGGCCGAAGTGCCTTTAGGAGTAACTACCGGATTGTGGATCCGAGGGAGAGTGTGTGTGAGAATAAGGCCGTTGTACGGCAGTCATTTCAATAATATAATATATGTAATTGCGCTATTATATGTATAATTATGGTTAATAAATGTGTGAGTCTGATGGGTTGTTTTGTTAAGTGTTAAACTTGTTTGTTCGTGATTGTCGTCCTGTCATAAACTATTACATTTCCCAGTCTGGGATTTGTGACATTGGGGGCTCGTCCATTGTGACTCGTCCATTTTCGTAATATTTAGTTGTAGTTAGTTAGTAGTAGGTATTTGTGCTGTCTTGTTCGTTGGATGAATGGACATTTCATGATATGATTTATGTATATTGATGAATATGTATTGATACATGTATTGCTATGAATAGGTATTAATGTGTATTTAAACTTTCCAGAGTGTGTGCGTGCAGCCTGAGGAGACAAGCAGCCAGAGTTCCGATTAAAGGGAGGAGTTTTACTCAAAATTTCAAAAGTTAAGTGAAAGTCAAAATTTTTGTGCCCTGGATTTTGGGCTGTTCCTTTAATCTGTCTTTTTCTCTGTTTTTGCTGTTTTCGTTGTAATTGATTATACGGGCGGTGGCGCGGGTTTGCTGTGTTGAACTTAGTTTATCCTTTTAAAAAGGTGTGGTAAACTTTGGAACTTCGTTCATCACAGTGACCAGTTCTGTAGGGACCTGTAATATTGTTTAGTTGTATCGTCGATATCTTCCTCGTTGTTTTAGGAAGACGTTTCTCTTGTCCTTCTCCTCCCTATCTGTAGATACGTTCTTTTTTTTCAGACTCTGTTCTTGTTCGTACCGTGTTGTGTAATCGGCGTAGTAGGTTGCATTTTTTTTCCATTATATTTTCTTTTGTAGAAGCTTTGTCCTAGTCTGGTTCGTTGTCCTTGACGTACTTGTGGTCCTTCTACTATATTTCTTCATTCTTGTCGTTTCTTTTTTCCTTTATAATTAATAGTGCTATACATTTTGTAGATATAGAATTAGTTGTGCTGTAAAGGTAAATTTCTGAATTGTATTCTGAACTGGGTATTGTTATATCTGGTGTGATCTCAGGTCTCTGGTCGGATCGTAGTGATCATACCGACAGGTTGGTCGTCTTATAATAGATACCATAACCATAAATCTGTGAAATGGCGGAACTCCAACAACTAATGAAGTTGGGTAAGGAACTTGGCCTTGAGGGAGAAGAGCTACGCGGCTGGATTAAAGAACAGCAGGCGGATTTGCGCGATGAGCGTGCTAAGGATAGAGAGCGAGAAAAAGAGGCTAAGGCTCAGGAGCAGGAGAGAGAGGCTAAGGATAAGGAAGAGGAAAGAGAGTTTAAGTTAAAGGAGTTGCAACAGGAGAGGGAGTTAAAGTTAAAGGAGATAGAGGCACAAGTAAAGATTGCGGAGTTAGAACTCAAGAAGAATACGCCAGCGGAAACGGCTGAGCGGCAGGTACCCAATAAAGGTGGCGTTAGGATTAAGCTCCCTACGTTCGACGACCGGAAGGACGACATAGACGCCTTCCTTTACAGGTTCGAACTGAACGCACAATTGCAATGGGGGGAAAATAAGGAATTATGGGCCACGTACCTGGCATCGCTATTGCAGGGGCGAGCGTTAACCTACTTTAAAGAGCTACAGCGCGAAGACGTGCAAGATTACGATAAGCTGAAGGCTTTGCTGCTTCGCCGATTTGCGCGTACCGAGGAATATTTCCGGGAGCAGTTTAGGCGAGCACGTGCAGATACCAGGGAGGACTTTGCTGCCTTCGTCGCGAGACTAACGGAGTATTTCGCGAACTGGATAGACTTGGCGCATGTGGGCACGGATTTTGCTAAACTGAAAGACTTAATGATCCGTGACCAGCTGTACGCGTCGTGCCACAAAGATCTGGTGGCTTTCCTGAAAGAGAACGAACCCGCGACGGTGCAGGAGGCGTCTAAGTTGGCGGAGGCATACCGTACGGCACATCCGTCCAAACCAGTCGCCAGGGCGTACGTCCAAGATGCTGGGTACGTCGCCGTTGTCGAGAGGTCGCCGGCAGGACTTGGGGACAGGTCGCGTCAGCGTGGTGCCTATAGCGGGCAAGCCCAGGGGCAGCGTAGGGGCTATCACCAATCACCGGCATATGGATCCGGTAAGTTTGACCGAGCAGGAGGGCTAGGTCGCGGTAATGGCCGGGGGCGAATTGTGACCTTTGCCGATGACCGACGGCATAGGGACTCAAGTTCCGGTCGCGAGGGGTCACGGGGACCCAGGCCTAGGGCAGCACAGGGAGCGGAGTGTTGGACTTGCGGACGCGTGGGTCACTTTTCGCGCGAGTGTAGGGCCGCGAAGTGTTGGAACTGCGGAAGAGCAGATCACATCAGCGTGAACTGCCCTGCAGGTAGGATAGCGGCGAACGTGGACAGTAGCTCCAGTCCATGTTCCCCAAATAAATTTCATCATGCGGCTGCGTGTGTTACATCGGACAACGGAGGCGGACAGTATTCTAAGTGTCCCAGTTGTGAGAAGTTATTATCTTCCGGTGTTTTACCTTGTGGGAGAAAGATCCCCGTTATAAATTCATGTCATACAGGAGGTGGTCTTAGGGTTTATCCGGGGTTTGTTGGGGACGAACCGGTTTCGGTTTTACGAGATACAGGATCTACCGTTGTGGGAGTGCATAGGGAGTGCATTCGGGATTCACAGCTTACAGGTGAGACTGTCCCGTGCATCCAATTTTCGGGGGCCATTGAGAAATTACCCATGGCAAGAATAATGATAGATACACCTTTCCTTAGCGGGGAAGTCGAAGCAGTCGTTGGTTGTTTTCCAGGCGCCCAGCTCATCATTGGGAATGTATCACGGGTCGTTTCCCCTTCAGATGAGAACGTGCAAGCATGGTCGCAATCAAAAGGTATTGACTTTTGCGCCGCGGTCGAAACACGTCGACGGGTAGCTGATAAAGATAAGATTAGACCTTTGGCTACCCCAGCGGTCAACCTAGATATCACGCCAGAGCGCTTGGCGAAATTACAAAGGGAGGACCCATCATTAAACCCATGTTTTGGGGAAGCGCGAACCGAGAAAACTAGGAGATATAAGAACGGGTCGTCCTCCTTTATTGTTCAGGCGGGCATTCTATTCCGTAAGTATGTAACGGTGTCCTCCATTTTAAAGCAGGTCGTTGTGCCAGCGTTGCTGATCGCAACAGTATTGCATTTGGCACATGATGTCCCATTAGCGGGTCATATGGGGATAGCTAGAACCAAAGAAAGGGTTCTTAAAAATTTTTACTGGCCATCGATCCACAGAGATGTGCAGGTCTATTGTAAGACGTGCAGTGCGTGCCAAAAGACGACGCATAAGGGTCGTACACCCCAGGCCCCTCTTCAGAAGATCCCCACGGTCTCGGAACCGTTTAAAAAGGTCTCGATAGACCTTGTTGGCCCCATTCACCCAGCGACCGATAGGGGGAATCGATTTTTCTTAACGGTCATATGTAATGCTACGAGATGGCCAGAGGCGGTTCCTCTGCGGACCATAACGTCTGAGGCAGTCGCGGAAGCGTTGTTTGCAATCTTCGCTAGGGTAGGAATACCAGAGCAAATTCTGTCTGATAGGGGCGCGCAATTTACGTCGCAGATGATGAAGGAATTGTTCCGCTTATTCAGTATACAACCCATCACTACCACCCCTTATCATCCGCAGGCTAATGGCATGTGCGAGAGATTGAACTCGACGTTAAAGTCGATGCTGCGTAAGGTAGCTGCTGATCGCCCTAAAGATTGGGATAGATATATCCCTGCAGTGTTATTCGCGTACAGAGAGGTACGGCAGGAGTCAACGGGATTCTCGCCGTTCGAAATGATGTACGGTCGTAGTCCTAGGGGCCCAACTGATGTTCTTCGGGACATGATGACGTCGCCATCGTCGGGAGACGATGAGCAGATTTCGGTGTTTCAGTACCTTGTTGATTTAAGAGAGAGACTATCTTCAGCGCGCACTATAGCAGAAGAAGCTTCTGGTATCGCTTCGAAAAGAGCAAAAGACTATAAAGATAGAGGGTCCAAACTGAGAATTTTTAAGCCAGGAGACAAGGTTCTGCTGTTGTTACCTACGGACCATAATAAGTTATTGATGACATGGAAAGGCCCTTATGTTATTGAGCGAGTTGTTTCAAAGGTAGATTACGCTATCCACATTGATGGAGCGAGTAAGGTTTTCCATGTTAATATGCTACAGAGATTTTATGAGAGACCACAGTATCTGTGTGCACAGACAAGACCAGAGGAGACTGTCTTCTCTACCGCTTGTACGGGGGTCGTAGACCAGTTGGACTGTGACGTAAGCGACACCGAGGCGCAGGAAGAGTTACAAATTCAATTGCCGGAGTTAACTGCGACACAAGGTTACAGGGACGTAAAAATTAACCCTGACCTTACGAGTTCAAGGAGTAGAGAACTTGAGACCCTGTTAGCGTCATTCCCGGACGTTGTTACGGATTTGCCGGGTCGCACTACGGTGATCCAGCACCAAATAAAGTTGACTTCGGATAAGCCAGTATTTCTTAAACCGTATCCGTTGCCTTTTTCTTCGAGAGATAGAGTCATAAAGGAAGTTGAGTCGATGTTGAAGTTAGATGTGATAGAACCATCAACATCGCCGTATTCATCACCCATCGTCCTCGTGAAAAAACTTGATGGATCGGTGCGGTTCTGTATTGATTTTCGAAGACTGAACACTATTACGGTAGGCGATAGGGAGCCTATTCCGTTTCAGGAGGAATTAATAGCTTCATTGGCCGGGTCCACGTGGTTTTCCAAGATAGATTTGACGAAAGGTTATTGGGAAATCCCGCTTACTGAGGAGTCTAAACAATACACGGCGTTCCAAACGCCCATTGGATTATTCCAATTTAAGGTCATGCCATTTGGGTTGGTAAACGCGCCAGCGACGTTTGCACGATTAATGAGATTAGTGTTGAAGGACATACCTAATGTCGTGTCATTCTTTGACGATATAGCATGCCATACGTCGACATGGTCTGATCATATTCAGACACTAACAGTAATTTTTCAACGATTACGCCAGTTTGGGCTAACTGCTAAACCCGCAAAGATGGATTTGGCATGTCCAGAGATAATATTCTTAGGACATATCGTGGGTAGAGGTGTTCAGAGACCTGAAGAAACAAAAATTGACAAGTTAGTAGGGTTGCAAATCCCTAAAACAAAGAAACAAGTCAGAAGCTTAGTGGGAATTTTAAATTATTACAGAAAGTTCATTCCAAATTTTTCCTCCTTGTCATCTTCTCTTACTGACCTTACTAAGAAGGGACAACCCGATAAGGTCCAGTGGACGTCTGAATGTCAGACATCATTTGATAATTTGGTGACAGCATTATCATCGTCACCCATTTTGATATTACCCGATTTTCGATCTAATTTTATCCTCAGAACGGATGCGTCGGACTCTGGTGTCGGCGCTTGTCTTCTACAGGAGAAGAACGAATGTCTCCATCCTGTATGTTATGTCAGTAGGAAGTTATTGCAGAGAGAAAGAAAGTATTCTGTGATAGAGCGTGAGTGTCTTGCCATTGTCTGGTCCGTCCAGAAACTAGGACGTTATCTCATGGGACGAGAATTTTGTATCCAGACAGACCACAAGCCACTGACATTTTTGTCGAAGAATCGTTCGTCCAGCCCACGCTTGTCTAGATGGGCATTGGCTTTGCAGCCGTATACCTTCGTTATTCAACCAATTCCAGGAACCAGCAATCATATTGCCGACTACCTTAGTCGAGCCTAGGGGAAGATTTCAGGAGCTTATACATCGGAGGACAGGAACATTGACAGGATCTGTGTGAATGAGTCGACTTTAAAATATTGACATTATAAATATGATATGAAGAATGGTTGATAGGTTGAATGGTTTTTGATTCTGTATTAAGTATTGTGGTTAGTTAGCTATTCATGATGTGACACATATATGCATATTGCAGGCCATATTGATCCCCATATTTTCCCCTGATTTCGGTATTTTATATACTAGGGGAACTGCTAGGTCATTTTTCTAGTGTAGGTATTATTCACGCTCACTCGTTGACAGTCATCTTGATGCGATTTGAAATTAATTGCATTAATTTTTTTGGGGTGGGGGATGATGTCACGAGTGGAGTGAGTGCAATTAAGGGGATTGCTACAGAGCGGGTGTAGAGTAAGAAAGGCTCACAGTAGACAGCAAGTTAAGCGTGCTGTTGTGAGTAGTGGGGGGGGGGGGGGTCTGAATGAGGCGAAAGCGCTGTATAACTATCACTGCAAGTTAGAAGGTCCTAGGGATCGGACCCGTGCATAAGAGCCCATCGGGCGGACATAAAGGGATGCGGTCGAGAAGACTAGTGAGAGTCTTTCCAGTTATGACTGGTATGTAGAATGTTGATTGATTATTATGATTGATGTATTATATTATATTCGTCTATTACCATGATGTGAATAAGTATATGTGAGGAATGTGGAAGTCCGTGATATTGGATATAGCAATGTGCGCCATGAGCGATAGATGAAAGTGAGTTCATGGATTTGTAGCGCGAGTGAGTAGGGTGTACTCCGATGGAGGTGTGTTACCGTAAGATGTGTGGTGAGTGAAAGGTGAACTAGTGTGTGTACGCTTCATGGATTGTAAGGAGAGGTGGAGTGAATAGAAATGGTAGGATATTATACCAATGTAATGTTATTCTTGTAGGTGTCGGGGACGGGCCGCAGAGCCACCTCGATGAGTACAGGGGATAGGCCAGCATAGGGCCGGAGGCCACACATAGGCCAGAAGTGAGACTGTCGGGGCAGGACAGTAGAGGCACATAAAGTCGTGGCAGTCAGGCCACGGACAGGGACGTAGATATGAGAGTGAATGAGATACTATATTGTTGCCATGTTGATAGGCTAGTGAACTGATACTATATTGTTGCCATGTTGATAGGCTAGTGAACTGATACTATGTTGTTGCCATGTTGATAGGCTAGTGAACTGATACTATATTGTTGCCATGTTGATAGGCTAGTGAACTGATACTATGTTGTTGCCATGTTGATGGCTATGGAAATAATAATGTGTTATTGCCCTGCTGAGGTGCTAGGGGAGTGCTAAGGTGTATGATAATAGGGAGGGGGATATTGAGAGACTGCGGTGCCAGTAAATTATTAAGGTGCTATTAAGACCCTGAGGGGAGAGGCTGAGGCCGAAGTGCCTTTAGGAGTAACTACCGGATTGTGGATCCGAGGGAGAGTGTGTGTGAGAATAAGGCCGTTGTACGGCAGTCATTTCAATAATATAATATATGTAATTGCGCTATTATATGTATAATTATGGTTAATAAATGTGTGAGTCTGATGGGTTGTTTTGTTAAGTGTTAAACTTGTTTGTTCGTGATTGTCGTCCTGTCATAAACTATTACATTTCCCAGTCTGGGATTTGTGACAAAGATTGACGCGGAGACAGTAGCAGAAGCCTTAGTAAATATCTACAGCCGTTTGGGTGTGCCCGAGGAGATCTTATCTGATCAAGGGACTCAATTCATGTCGGACGTCATGAAAGAAACGAACAGATTACTGGGAATTCGACAGTCGACCACCACAGTCTACCACCCTATGTGCAACGGGCTGGTGGAGCGATTTAACGGCACACTGAAGAAGACCTTGAGGCGACTGTGCGCGGAGCAACCTAAGCAGTGGCACCGATACATTAACCCGCTGCTCTTCGCGTATCGTGAAGTTCCCCAAGAATCGACAAAGTTCGCCCCATTCGAGTTGCTGTATGGAAGAACGGTGAGAGGACCGATGCACATCTTGCGAAAATTATGGACCAAGGACGTAGAGGAGCCGGAGACAAAGACCAGTTACCAGTACGTCATGGAACTACGCGAGCGGCTGGAGGACACGTGGAAGTTAGCGACGGAAGAGCTCTCAAAGGCACAAGGTAGACAGAAAACCTACTACGACCGGAAGGCTCGAGAGAGGAAGTTCCGCCCTGGCGACGAAGTTTTAGTACTGCTGCCGACAAACGCCAACAAGCTCTTAGTCCAGTGGAAGGGACCATACAAGGTAGTCTCGGTTGTCGGTGTCAACGACTACAAAGTCAAGATGGGTGTGAAAGAGAAGACATTGCACGCTAACCTTCTCAAGAGGTATATCCCCAGGACTACACCAGCGACGACGCAAGCAGCAGCAGCGGCAATGGGACCGGCATCTGTCGTGAACGAGATGTGTGAGATCAACGACGGCAGGAGCGACACCACACCTGGAGATGTCGACGCTATGATGGACGACGACGGTGATGGTGCTGGGACTGTGCTGGCAGAGGACGACGTGATGGACGAGAGTCAACCTGTAGAGTCAGCTGGCATGACAGTCATCGAGGACTGCGACCTGGAAGGCGACAACGGTGGAATGACGGAGGACCATGCCGACCTAGGGAGCTGGGACCAGAAGGAAGGCTCCGAAGATGTCCAATATGGAACGCAGCTGTCGCCGGAACAACGTCAACAACTCGGCGACGTGGTGAAGGAGTATCAACGCATCTTCACCAATCTCCCCGGATGCTGCCAGTTAGGCGAACATCGCATCGACCTGACATCAGAGGTACCTGTTCGGCAACGACCATATCCGGTGCCCTATGCTATGCGCGACTCCTTGAAGGAGGAGCTCAGTACCATGGAAAGGTTGGGCATCATACGCAGGAGCTAATCAGCTTATGCTTCACCGGTTGTTGTCGTCAAGAAGAAGGATGGATCCAATCGAGTCTGCATCGACTACAGGAGGCTGAACAAGATCACTGTTTTCGACCCTCATCCGACAGCAGCCCCATCGGAAGTGTTCCAGAGTCTGTCGAGAGGAAGAATATTCTCTCGGATCGACTTGAGCAAGGGATACTGGCAAGTGCGAGTCCTGGAACAAGACATTCCCAAGACAGCGTTCGTCACCATGGGCGAACATTACGAATTCACCCGGATGCCCTTCGGGATGATGAACTCAGGAGCTATACTGAACAGGATCGTGAAGCCATTGATCCAGAGACTGAACAATGTGACAGCGTATGTGGACGACCTGCTGATCCATACAGAGACATTCGACGAGCATGTGAAGGCTCTCAAGGAATTGCTGCAGAGGATGGACCAAGCTGGATTAACTGCAAGACCGTCCAAGTGCCTGATTGGAACGTCTGAAGTGGACTTAGTTGGACACTCAGTGGGAAAGGGTATGATTGGCTTGTTAGAAGAAAATGTGTGTAAGGTGCGGGATGCACCCAGACCCACCACTAAAAAGGAAGTGAAAGCATTTTTAGGACTGGTGGGATATTACCAAGAATTTGTACCTAACTTTGCAGCGATTGCAGCACCACTGTCTGATCTGCTTAGAAAGGGTCAGCCCAATGTAGTTCAGTGGGAAGAAGTGCAGGAGAAAGCGTACACTTCTTTGAAGAATGCCATTGTTTCCAAACCCGTGTTATGTTTGCCAGATTTTTCAAAAGAATTTGTTCCAGCAACTGATGCATCAGATCGCGGGTTGAGTGCTGCTCTTATGCAGGAATATGAGGGAAAGTTGTATCCTGTGGCATATGCCAGTCGTAAGCTATTGCCTCGTGAGACGAAATATTCAGTTTCAGAGCGAGAATGCCTAGCCATCGTTTGGGCCGTAAAGAAGTTTACTTTGTATTTGTATGGTAAGGAGTTTGTGCTCCAGACTGACCATAGGTCATTAGAGTATTTGAATTCTGCCAGATTTGACAGCCCAAAGCTATTACGATGGAGTCTATTTTTACAGTCATATCGATTCAGGATTAGGTATGTCAAGGGCAAGGAAAATGTCGGCGCCGACTTCCTAAGTAAAGTGTTTTGAATAGTACAAGTTCAGTGAGATGTATTGTAACCCAGAGTTTTGCCTGTTGGATATGTTTCTGGGATGACTGTATTGTACTGTAATGTATATCTGACTGAGTATTGAATTATTGGCCGGCAGAGAGCCACTATGTATTAGTCATATTTTGATGTTTTCATTATTTGTTACCAATGGCACAATGTAATTTTTGAAGACTGTAACCCAAATGGGAACTGCGAGCAAGCAGAGATTTTGTACGTTGCATTGATGTAATTTACGAGTGGCCTAAGCTTGGGCAGTATCGGTATTGCTTCGTTTGATCTGATATGATGAAGTTAGACCCTGATCAGTGGTCGATATGTGTTGGTATTTTTGCCATTGTATCTATGAGTTTATGCATTTGGTTTTTTGGACAATCATTGTTATGCATAACGTTTATGTGCTATGGTTCGTGCACGAAGCATTTTGTACTCGATGGCCATCGTTTCACCATGGTATGATTTTTAATAGTATCATTGACCATCGTTTCACCACAGTGGTGGTATTGTATTGTTTATAATAGTAGGTCTACTGTTGACCAGTATTTTGTAATGGTACTGCAATGATATTGTAATGAGATTGTATTAGTGTTATAAGGATACTATGATTGTTGTATTGTACTTAGGATATTGGGAAGGCACCTAGTACAATATTGGCAATGTCTATTGTAAGATTGGAGATGATAAGTATTCTATGATAGTGTAGACGCTTTATGATATAGATAGTTGAAGAATGTTCAACTTAAATTGGGGAGTTGTGTAGCGTCCCACTAGTTGAACGATCGATATTTTCTCACCCCCCGCTTGGCGAGTCTCACTGGGCGACCTTCCTCCCCCCTCTCTCCAGCAAGGCCGGTATTTTTCTTTGATGTGGTTTGTTTGTTTCACTGTAGAATATCTAGAAAATCTAGAATGTACTGCAGTGTCCGAGATTACGCTAGGTCGACCTTGAGTGATGTAATTCTGTGACGTGTCTGTGTACGATTGGGTGGCTGGTATGTGTCCCGAACGATCTAGGTCTGTCTCGCGCTTATGGGGCGGTAAAGCCGCTTCCTGAACGTTCCTGGACAGAATATATATAAGGAGGGCCAGGCGAGTAGGATAGTGTGTGCAAACCATGGATGCAGGTCGTAGGTGTAAATCTAGTCGTGGTCAGATATATTATAGTGCCTTCCCTGCTAGGTGTAAGTAACTTGTGGATATCAGCTCGTGTTTACAGTTATTAAAGTTAGTATTAATTGTTCATCGGATCCTGTTATTTATTTCTACAACAGTTCGAGACAGTTTCGTTTTTTAAGGGGTAGACGATCAGTTCATCTGACTCTCCCCATCATAACGTGCTGAAATTTGCATCAACTGTTACAATAAGCTTAAAGTTAGATCTAGCAGCGCGGTACATATGTTGCACATATCTTAAGTTCATAAGGAACTCTAATATTTCCAGTGTTATACTCGCTTGTTATGGCACTGTTAGATCTGTAAGTCTCAGCTTGACCAGGCAGGCTTCTGTCCGCGTGTAGTGCATTGTACCCGGCGTGTCTCAGAATTGTGCAGAACAGTCTGAAGACTACAGGCCCAAGACATAAAGTAACCACCTGCTTTACCAGTAAAGTATCCTGTGCATATATTTAGGACATTTCGGTCATATTGTGTATCCAGTGACAGTGACCAGAGCCTTTGACTGCATCCTGCACGAGCAGACAGGGCACCTAGTTATACAGTAGTTATCTTGTGGATATGAACTGCTTTTGATATATATCCAGCCTGTACCTGTAGTAAGTAAGGACAGTTGTAATAGAGTGTATCCTGTAGCTGTGACCAGAAAATGTTGTATATTGACAGTGTAACCTGTAGTGCATTTAGAGAACATTGTCTCCGTGGATTCCAGTTTCTAAAGAGACCAGAAATTCTTCTGGTTAGGACCACCACCTTCAAGATCACAGATTCGGAATTAGTACAAGTAACACTTTAGTTAGACTAATTATTGGAAGGGTGTGGACATCTGTGTGGAATTTCATTAAGTGCAGAGCCAGTAAGAATAACATTCATATACCTTTTATTTCTGTTTTAGTGTAGCATACTATAACCCATTTTCTTGTCCCTGCATGCACAGATAATGGTCAGTTCATTGCCTTAACCAAAAACCTTTATTTCAGGATAGTTAGTTTAGTTTATTGTTGTTACCAGTATTATCATTGACATCATATCTGTGCGAAATATTTGTCCATCGTTTCAGTCACGTAGATTGCCATCGAAATTGGTTAGCTGATCTTCTTCATATTATTTTAGACTATTTTACCAACGTACATTAACATTAAGCCTCCATCCCACGTGTCCCAATAAAGTTTATTGTGTATATAACTATAAAGCACTTGTTTCCATTGGTGTGTTGTAGTCTCACATAGGCCGAAACATCCCAAGGTTGCAACCCGCAATTGCATTACCATTATCTGCACCAGCACTTTGTAACAATGAACTCCACCTGTCTAGATCCACTTGAAATAGAAATCTAATCAATATCGTACAATAACAGACAATGAGAACATCAGATCAACTTATTTACACTTGAAAATAGAGAATCATATCAATATCATATTCATCATCATCATCCTCGTAGGTAACATTTTGGTATCCATATAATTATGTAAAAATGTGGGTGTATGGACTATAATAATTATGTGGAAAAATGTTTTTCATCGTTTCAACTATTCAAGTACAGCTGGTCGGAAAGCTTAAGCGAAACAGTAAAGTCGCCTGGATACATTTTAAACCCACAGAGTAAATCTAATGCAGTAACAGTAATGCATTGTATACAGTAATTATATTAATTATTATGTTTCGCAAAGTGCAAGTGCAGGCAAAGGTGCGGCAGTTCGGGTTGGCAACCTCGGACTGTCATGGCGTATGTGAGGCTACAACACACCAATGGAACAAGTGCTTTGTCGTTATACATACAACACACCTTACTGGGATTTGTGGAATGGCGCCTTAATGTAAGTTTGTGATAGAGTCTTAATTTAATTGGACCTATAACACAAACGTTAGTACGAAATCAATGTACATGAACGAAAATGATGGAATACTATTAAATTCGACAACACTGATCTAAACTAATTACCTGAAATAAAGGTTTTCATTAACATATTAAAAATGGCCATCACAACTATGTGCATGCAAGGCTTGAGAAGACACAGTCAAATGATGGACCTATTCAATATTATTATACTATAGATGAGTGGTTTTTAACTAAACGTCCTACATAGAATAGCAAAAACATTAATTACAACTCTACTAATAATGTAATGTGTCCACAACTTTTTAGTAACTAACTGAAATTGTCCATTCCAAATTCAGGATTCATGATTTTGAAGATAAGACAAGATAAGATAACATGGATAAGAATTACTTTATTATCTCATGAGGAAAATTCTCTTTCCCCGACGGTTTAAGAGTACATATCTTACGCGTCATGACATAAACATACATCACAACTCAATACATTCAATAACAGCCATACAAGAAATGACATGGAAAGGAACAGTAATGAAATATGGCACACATCTAGTCCTAACGAGTAAGTAACATCAGGTTGTCAGTCCATGAGCAGCCTCGATTCTTGGATCTGACTGTCCTGAAGACTTGTACAGGATACAGTATATTCCAGGTCACTACTACAAGATACAGTTATATGTGTTTTAGCATTCTGTAACGTTTCGAGTGGATCTGGACAGGTGGATGTGAAAAAAATCAGTGTGTATTTAGTGTTATGTGAAGTATTTAATGTCTGCTGGATGATGGAATGGCACCATCTGTCAGTTCGGTTATTAAAAAATAAAATGTTGTTGTTGTCTTTTTCTATGTGTGTTCTTTTTTCGGCCTTTTCTCGCTGCATCAATGTAACTTTGTATGTAGATCTAATTGTTCTGACATATCAAGCACATTTCTGATTTTCAAAATTTAAAATAAAATTCAGATGACATAACATTATGAGTCTATAATTATTTCATCCCTTGCCACTAAGTGCATGTCAGTGGTGCCAAACAAAAAAATACAATGCATGTTTAACTCATGGACAACTAATTATGAAAAGAAACAACAACAACAATGATAATAATACCAACGGAGACAAGTAAAATTAGTATTAAAGTCTAATTACATCAATTTGAATGGATTTCAATAATTTTGTATATCAATGCTTTTTAATGCATGTTTATTTCCTCTTAAATGTGTCTTAATTCACAAGAGTCAAGAATGCACGGTTCAATAGTATGATACCTGATCTGATGAAAGTGATAGTGAACAATTTAAACTAAGCTTGAAATAAACTGTGGTCTTGACTTGTATAATGATCTGGAGGGGGGAAGGGGGGGGGGCTATAGTCTGGCCTAGCCCAAAGTTTACCCCAGGGTATGAACTGGCCTAGCCCAGAATATACCCCTGGGTATACAGGTGCTCTAGAAAGTTTCCCATATTCTACAGTCTTACTACAGATTTCGTGCGTACCAGAGCACTACGCACTCATTTCTGGCAGGGGAATTGGGCGCACCGAATTGAATGCGTATTAATATCCTTTCCGGTGGGATTTGCTTGATATAGGAAGCCAAAATAAAGATCATTGTATTTTACATTTTTAAAACTTTTTTTTAAGAATACCTGAAACTTGAATCAACACAATCAGTCGATCAGCTGAAAATAAACAAAACTTAACAACATATGGTTTCATAATTGCTTGTTCTGTACTGTTTTGAATAATTTAGATTAGCATTACCCGTGACAAAACATAGACAGTGATAGGAATGGGTTAGAAATAGATCACAGGCTAGCAAAAACCATCAGTTGAGCCAACAGGTAAGAAAAACAACATACAGCATAATAGTAATACATGTATCTATAGATATCAAATATTGTCATCTTCCTTGAATACATAGTCACTGGTTTGTTTCACGTATCAACACGGGACTTGTACGGCTATATAATTTGGTTTCGTCATTCGTCGAAAGTTCCGTCGCCATAACGATTTCCTTCTCCCAAGAGTTTCCATTCTTCTTTTTGGATTACAGCCAGTCTTTGAGAGAGTGTATACTCGGCCGCCGTGCCCAGAACAAACATTTGCATGTACACATGTTCAGCCGCCATCCACTGGAGGTGGGAGGCGCAGATGCCGTGCAAAGCATCATGGATAACATCCAGTTTTGGGTGACGTAAGTGAAACAAACTAATGGGGAGAGACGAAGAAAAGAGAACATGAAAATTGAAGAGAAGACAGTAGGCTTTACATACATGTCAAATATGGATTTTCTCTTGTAGTATTTGCTTCTCCACCTGGGAATTCAGTCCGTGCTTCGTCATCAACAAGAAACATTAACACTCCAAACGATGTGGATAAAGAACACCAATCGCCCAAAAAGAATGGGCCATTGTCTGGCACTATTTGTTGAGGAACAGAGTTTCATCTTGTTCCTTTTGGCCAGGTATCCACTCAGATCGAAAATGTCCATAGGTGGAAGTAAGGTTTGTTCTGTTGCCTTTAATGTGACGAAGTAAAATTACTGTCAAATGTTATTTCTGCAAGGAAAATGATAGCGAGGGGAGGGGACACTCTAACTCCGCCCCTATTTAACGATTACTAATGGGTATAATTCATTTTGGCATTAGCTCACAATCCTTCACTGAAAGGTAAGTTTAGACAATTAGGAAATATGACGGTCTCACAAAATACAGCATCCACTGTTTATGCAAATAGGTTTGTAATAGGTTTTGTTGTGCAAATGTCATTCCGTGAGTTTGACAATGTATAGTAATTATTTTAGTACTCAACACAGTAATTAATGGGGTAATATTTTCTTACTAAATCAGAGACAAACATTTCATAAAATTATATTTTGGTCCTAAGAAATCCATTATTCTCTTTGTGGCATACAATTTCATTGCAACCTGATTTCCTGCATAATGAATTCAACGACAAGCTAACGAATAATCATGAATATCAAGAAATATTGAATCGACTTTACGTCCACTGTTTGTGTATTTATTCAACATTGTGGTCATCAGAAAAAGTCAACGTTCAGCCTAAGAAAAAATGAAAAAAAGGAACAAGTACGAAATTGTCATTTAAATTTGTTTTTAGAACCTTTTTAGCTGGCGCTTTCTAATTAAATTCCATGAGAAAGGATGTGAAAATTCAGTGCCATATGAAATTAATTGTTTACCATTTAATTTTGTGGTTTCTCTCGCGCATTCTTTCCAATGTCGTGTACTTTGCTCTTTGTTTACTATATGTTCTTTCACCCCTCCCCCTCTCTTCCTCATTTCTGTCTGTCTGTCTCTGTCTCTGTCTCTCTCTGTCTCTGTCTCTCTCTCTCTCTCTCTCTCTCTCTCTCTCTCGTTCTCCTAGATTCACTTTCTTTGTCCTTCCTTCAGTATTTCTCCTCTCCTCATTTTCTCTGTTCCTCTCTTACTTTCTCGAGTACACGCATAATCATTTCCATTTGAAATATTTCTCAAGTTTCGACAACCCTCTGTTCTCCCACACCTCAGGAACCAAGCACTTCACCCACAGATACTATTGTCAAATAACTCATCCTGGTGCTGTAAATGTACATTTTTAATTTCTCTCACGCTATCCTGCCACACAGTTCCGCTGCTCCCAGGTTCTGAGCCATGCCGTGCTATTTGTAAGACTTCACCTTCCAACAAACAAAACATGACATAACAGTTTCTTAAAGCACAATATACCAAATAATTTCTGCCTATACAGATGTACACCCAACTGGTGATTTTTGCTTATCTGATGTTCAGAATTATTATTATTTCCATGTTCTTTTTTTGAACTCTTGGTCCCTTTTTGGAGAAGGGGGGAAAACGCTACAAATGGTACAGAGCGAACTACAATCATCCGACCTTCAGGAGTATTATTATTTTCATGCTGTAACTGATATCGGGTTTAACAGCATTGCTGTCCACTCTGTTCCATTCGTAACGTTTCTCTCCTTCTCCAAAAAGGGACCAAAGTTCAAAATAGAGACTGCTCCTTTCCTCCATCCCTCCCCCCCCCCCTCTCTCTCTCTCTCTCTCTCTCTCTTTCTCTCTCTCTCTCTCTCTCTCTCTCTCTTTCTTTCTCTGTGGTTCCCTTTCTCAGCCCCACTCTCTTCTCTCCCTCTTTCTTTCTTTCTCTATCCCTCCCTTTCTCAGTCTCTCTCTTTCTTTCTCTATCCCTCCCTTTCTCAGTCTCTCTCTCTCTTTCTCTCTCTCTTCCTCAATCTCTTTCTCTCTCTCTCTCTCTTTCCTTAACAGGGAATGTAATTCATTCTAGGTTGACAGGTTGTCCTGTATTGTAACAAGATATGTCTAAGCACCGTAAATCCCCGTACCCAGTACTGAGAGTCACAAATAATCTATATCTATATTAATAAGTGAAACCTTACGACAATTGCAGCGCGCCTTTCGCTACTCCTCTGTTAATGCTGATTCGGTGGCCCTCATATTTTATACAACGCTTAGTATAGACTGTCGTCGTGTCCCCGGCACAAAAAATACCAAAAAAATTAATAACTCGCAGAACGTTTGTATTAGTTGCTAGGTTGCGACACATTGGCGTTCGGTCTATTTTTTCGGCAAATGTACGTAATTGAGATTGGTTCCGGTATATATATCACACGCACAAAACAACTTCCGGTTAGGACTGGTTTGAATGATGAGATTGAGTTCTAAGACTATCAATTATAAAACTTTGTGTGTTCTCAATGTGCCTCGACTAGGAAAAAGAAAGGGTCTGGAATTGGGAGATTGACGCTGCAGGGCCGAAAGTACAGGTTTGTGTTTTCAATATGCCTAGGAAAATATTATAATATTTCTTTTCCATAACACATGACGTTATCACTTCCTGCGATGTGCAAACAAACTAACTCGTGCGCAAATCATAGCCATTTGACGGATGCTGGCGGTACGCGCAGGACGTCAACGTGCAAAAGGAGAGCAGTAAAACGTATCTAAAAACAAACAAACAAAAATAAAATAAAGCTAAAGGAACAGACAAAATGAAGCAGGTCCATAATAATCACCCAGAACTGAAACTAATAAATCAATTTATCCCGGGCAGGGCCGGGAACTCAGCTGGTTTATTATAAAATATCGTCTTACCTGACCATGTTTTCTGGCGTTTGAGTTTGAATTTGGGATTTACAGCGCGTCGGCATGGCAACGGCCCCACTTGGCGCCTTTATCGGTCTGTTGGTGTACACTTTCTTTATTTATGTTTCATATTCAGAGTTTTTAAGTTAAACAGAACTAAATACATTCTTATAATTTTAACACAATCGAGTTTTGTCAAGATCTGGAAAAAGATTTGTAAACGAGTATAAAAGTTTTTTAATCAAGTTGTAGATCTAAGCCTCTCTCAGAAATAACAGGATGCGCTGCGGGTCGACGACAGAAATCAATTCTTTTCATGGATCCACAGGCTGTCTTCTTCGGATGTGCGTGAAGTCTGCACATTTAGTTAGAATAAAATTTAGTGATGTTTTCTGGACATCACTGATGCCATACCATTTTCCACACAGCAACAATAACAACTTTCTTATGTATTTTATTGACATATTAAATATGATAACCGTTACACAAATCGCCCGTCTCCGCTGAATGCTGTAGACTCAGTTGAGCTGTGTCAAACTCATCAACCGATGGCGTCATTGATTTGGGCCCAGTTTTACTTAGGCTGCGAAGAGGTATTGTGACAGAATACTTTTCTGGAGAGTTCCCTTTTCTCTTGTGAAACAGACTGCTCAGTGCTCATGTTGTGTTTGGCCCACAAGATACGATTCTCTGAGGTACGTGTTGGCTGGCTGCTGGGTCGATGCAAGGTATCGTTCCAAATGAACACTGGAAAGCGGAGTATGAGTAACGTATGAGGATCGTACCGACAGTCTCGTGGTGTCTCTGTCGATGAAATACAAAATACGAAACATGAACAATTCATATATTTATCACGAATGCCACTTTCAAATATGAACATTTCTTCACCTTTTCATTCCCATAAATTATCATGTATGGTAATAGAGCCGGTCTCAAGCCTTTCATTGGTGACTACTTTTTTTCCCAACCGGAGGCAAAAAAGGAATATCATTCGGCAGCACGACAGGACAAAGTTTTCCTGACTTAATCTTGTCAGCTTTGTCCTTATGAAGTGTAGCCATGTCTAGAGTAGTCTTTTGGACCTCTTTATAATGGGTTCTGAAATTGTGTCATACACTTTCTTTTAGACCTCTAATCTGTCATTCCAATGCAGAAATCCTGTTACTTGTTTCTAAGAAGATTTAGATTTACGAATAAACAAAAGAGGGGAAGGGGATTGGTTTGGGTTTGGGTTTGGGTTTAACGGTGCGTTGGCACGATAACAGCCACTTTGTGCCTCTCATGGTTTTTTCCCCGTTCTCTCTCTTTGGGCTAGCTTTCAGCCCTCAGTTGCCTGTAAGTAATATCAGATAATTATGTTATAGATCCCGTATTAAAAATCTAACGGGAAAAGGCCGGTTTAAAAATCTAACGGGAAAAAGCCCGTATTGTAAAGTATGTCTATGAATTTTGTAAATATGATAAAAGTCTTTACATCAACCTGTAGAGTTTGGTCTTTACATCAACTTGTAGAGATGTGCTGTGGGTCCACGTCAGACAATAAATTATTTTAGGGGAAGAGGCTTACCGGTCTTCTGATCCCTTGCAACACGTGACCCGACTAATGATGTAGATCCAGGGGTCAAAGACTACGCCCAGGGAGGCGAGTCTGAGTGTCCACAGGTCAATGACGTCATCCAACCTACCATACATTACAGGCAGGTGAGTGTTGAACATCTGATTCATAATGACGCGAATCTGGAACACAAGATGAAGGCGGAAGGAAAGATGAATGGGTGGGAGAGAGACAATGGTAATGAACACTGAAACAAAAATTAAGTCCAAACATAAACAAAAAGCTGCTAAGAGTCACGCGTTTTTTTTTGTTGTTGTTGTTGTTGTTTTTTATGCTCTTTTGCAGTATGTATTTACAGCTGTTGATGTTGTTATTGTTGCTTCTGCAGCAGCTCATCTTCATATTGTTACTACTGCTATTCTTGCCGCTGTTGTTAATTGTGAAAGCCTAACGTTAAATTTCATAATGCATTAATGTTTGAAATCACACAATGGATCTGTGATCGATCTTTGAAAGGCACGAGACTTCAAATTGTCCTACAATGAAAGAAACTTGCGATGTCTCGTAACCCACAGATTGTCAATTCATTGCAAATCTCTGTCTCTCCCTCCCCTCCCTCCCCCCCCCCGCTCTCTCTCTCTCTCTTTCCTCTCTCTCTCTCTGTCTGTCTGTCTGTCTGTCTGTCTGTCTGTCTGGTTCTCTTTTTCCTACTCTCTCACTCGTTTTCTCTTTCCCTTTGTCCCCCTTATTTCTCGCTCTTTCTTTCTTTCTTTCTTTTTGTCTCTTGCTCTCTTTCTCTGTTCTCTCTCTCTCTCTCTCTCTCTCTCTCTCTCTCTCTCTCTCTCTCTCTCTCTCTCTCTCTCTCTCTCTCTCTTTCTCTGATGTGCACACCCGTACAAAACCTAGGGCATCACTGATAACTGTTTCAAAATAAGTATGACGTTATTCATTTTGATTATCATTTGACCTCGGGCCCAGGTCCTGTTTGATGCTGTCACTCGCTGTGTGCATGTGGATAATTTATATAAGCCCATTGTGGAAAATGTGGGGCGTGCATGGGAAAATTACAAAACAGATGTATCTGATGTGAGATTTGCATTGGGTTGTCAAATGCATTAGTGTATTTAGGAAATAGAAAGCTAAAACATTCCAATACGGAGGATAGCGGGTTTAAGTAATGATCTTTGGTCTCTTTATTGGTTTAAGTGTGACATTTTCTGAAATGACAGTCAGAGAAATGGAAAAAAAGGCGGGGGGAGGGGGGGGGGCTGAGACAAACAGACGGATAGACAAATAAAGACACAGAGAGACACACAGAGAGAGAGAGAGAGACTGAGAGAGAGCAGAGAGATAGGGGGAGACAGAGAGGGTGGAGGGATAGAGAGACAGAGATCGACAGGGAGGGAAACAGAGTGTGGGGAGGCAGGTATATTGTGCAATGTTATTACGGCGCTTGTTTCATACAGTTTTCACTCCAAACATACATTTTGTGTTGGAGATGAAACCTTTCAGCTTGAGTGTTGTTTTCTGACATTCCTATGTTTACATATATTTCTACTCTCAATTGTCAAATCCGCCCCCCCCCCCCACCCCCTCTCTCTCTCTCTCTTTCTTTCTCTCTCTCTTTCTCTCTCTCTCTCTCCCTTCTCCCTATCTCTCATTCTCTCTCGTTGTAGTTTGTTTCTTTGTTGTTGTTTTTAATAGACCTCGGTAGAAGATGTTTTGCATCTTTATGAGAGGTTTACACTAAAAATAGCTAATGTTCTTAAATGTCACATAATTAAAATTTTGGAAGTGTCTTCCTTAAATTATTCTTGGACGAATTTTAAGTTTTTATAGTTTTAACACTGCCACAAACTGTGCAAAAATTCTGATTTAAACTTGTGTTTCATGAAAGGTCATCATTTTCTAGCACCGACAGTTTGTTTTTCATTTTGGTTATTCACTCACCACAAAGGCAAAGGTCGTAAGTACATTGGTTTCCTCCTAAACCTGACATTTCCACATAAAGAATTCATCGTGAGGCACAATATTTAATAATGGAAAACACAGAAGACCCATGGTGCGTTGCAACAAAATAATAACATATTATATATCTCTCTCTTTCTCTCTCTCTGCCTCTCTTTCTCATCTCTCTCTAACTCACTCTCACTCTCTGTGCCCCCTCTTTCTTAGTCTCTCTCTAACTCTGTCTCTCTCTCTCTCTCTGCCCGTTCTTTTTCATTCTCTCTCTCTCTCATTCTCTCTCTCTCTCTCTCTCTCTGTCCCCTCTTTCTCATTCTCTCTCTCTATCTCACTCTCTTACGTACTGACAAACATTCTTTTAAGCTCTACAAAAACAGACAAGGCCAAAGGGCAACACCGCCAGTCAGCAAGTGGATATTTCTGATACAGGACTGATTTGAATTCTGTTTTGAATTTATTCCTCCAATGAAGAAATGTATATCTCTCAGTAGTTACTGTTGTGGTGTTTGTCATTGTCATCATTGGTAAATGACTGCAGATTTCATTGTTAAAGTCCTGTTGTCTTATGTGTGGTTAATGGTGTGGGAAATGACGTTGTGTTGTCACCGCGAGTACCAGATCGATGACGTCTGACATAGATCCTGATACGTCACGCCCGGCATAATTGACTGACGTCCATGATAAGTTCGCTAGTCATCTGTTGTCACCCCCGACATAAACATTCTCCAGTCCAATGCAACTGGACGTCGTTGCAAACCTTACTAACTTCAATCCTCATATTGGGTTTTGTCCTTTGAGCACTGTAAGTGGAGAAATTGTCAGGTTTTTACATGATAACAGCACGCAAGCCCATATCATTGACTGGCGTTACCTTTTAGCATGTTGTATCCATGCAGTGTTACAAATCCCACAATAAAATGAAAAATATGAGAGCAGAAAGCATTTACTACAACTTTTATGGAGTCCATTTCTTTATCACTACTAATTCTCTTAACCATCCTTTCTTTAGACAAAGACTGTCTTATCAAAACATTGTGACAAAAAGAACTGTTTTAAAATAGTCATATATACAATAATATAAGCATCAAACTGGCTTCCAGCATCTCCTGCAGCCGGACTAGTTCCAAATGTATTGACCTGGTCTCTCCCTTGGGTTTAACTAGAATGGCAGAGAGGGGGGTGGTGCCTCTGGGCAAAGCACCATCTCTTAAAAATAGCCCAGGCAAGGCAGCAAAACGAGGAGGTGTTTGCTCGGGCTTGGCAAGCGTCTGTCTCTCCTCTATAAGCCCACCCATTTCCGATTTGGAGAGGACACTCCAGCCATCCGTTACGGATGGGCACAACACGGGAGGTGGCAGTTACCGGTGATAAGCTCAATCCATTTGGAGTACGAATGAGCGCCAGGGGTCCCCTCTGTCGGTGGGAGCGGCTTTTCAGCTGCATTGATCAACTACCGCCCGCCGTAACCTGGGCAGCCCCCAGGCAGTTGGGTGTTGTTCCGCCACGTCAGCCTGCTTCATAAGGTGGTTGGAGCTAGACCAAAAGTCAAAAAGCTGACGTAAAGTGTGCACCTGACAAAAACAGAAAAATACTAAAACTTGGTACCTGGAACGTCAGAACAATGCGCCCAGGCTTGCAACAGAAAGATCTCACTGATATTGACTCCATCAGGAAATCCCAAATTATTGATCGAGAACTTCAGCTACTAAACATCGACATCGCTGCCCTTCAAGAAACTCGACTTCCCGACCCCGGGTCAGTCAAAGAAGAAAACTACACCTTCTTCTGGCAGGGCCTTAGCAGCGAACAGCCGAGAATCCACGGCGTGGGCTTCGCCGTAAAAAAGTCCCTTATTAATTCGATCGCAACTCCAATTGGAGTGTCAGAACGCATCATGACACTCAGACTGAACACCCGGTCTGGTTTTACCAACATTATCTGTGTCTATGCCCCAACACTTACCTCCTCTGACGAAACCAAAGACATTTTCTACGAGGCATTGCAGAGGACTCTCCACAACATCCCTCTCACCGAAGGCCTGCTAATTCTGGGTGACTTTAACGCTCGAGTGGGAGCAGATCACTCCGCATGGCCAAAGTGCATTGGGCACTTCGGCATTGGCAACATCAACGAAAACGGGCAGCGCCTTCTGGAGCTATGCTCCGTAAACTCATTATGTGTTACAAACACAAACCTTAAGAGATGCCAAAGAACATCATGGCGCCATCCCAGGTCTGGCCATTGGCATCAATTAGATCTTATTCTCTCAAGGAGGAAGAGTTTGGGCTGTATAAAAATAACTCGTTCCCTCCACAGTGCTGACTGTGACACCGACCATGCACTGGTAGTCAGCAAAATCAAAATTTCGGCCAAGAAGATATACAGATCAAAAGCCCCTTCAATCCCTAAGATCAATGTAACAGCAATCAGAGATGAATCAAATAGAAAGTCATTTGAAAAGTTATTTGCTGAAAGCATGGATAATGTCACCCAATGTGACTCGGTAGATGAAACATGGAACACTCTCAGTTAAAAAATTCATGACTGTGCCATCAAGTCTTTTGGACAGCATAAAGTTTCAAACAACGACTGGGTAGCCCAGAACAGCGATATTCTCCTACCTCTCATTGAGCAAAAGAAATCTGCTTTCAATGAGTATAACAAAAATTGCAATCAGAGTACAAAAACTTGTTTGAAAAATGCAAAAGCTAAACTTCAGCTGGAGGTAAGACGTTGCGCCAACAAATACTGGACAGACTTGTGTAACAGCATACAAGAGGCAAATGAAAAGGGAGATATGAAAACCGCCTTTAGTCAGATGAAAGTAGCTCTTGGGCCAATCATCACCAAATGCGCCCCACTTAAGTCTGTAAATGGTGAACCCATCACAGATAAAAATGAACAACTGAATAGGTGGGTAGAGCATTACTCTCTGTTGTATTCAACTGAGAAAAATATTCCACCAGATTTTGAGGAACACCTCCAAAAACTGCCAATAATGGCCGAACTTGACGCTGAACCTTCCTTAGTCGAGCTTTCCAATGCAATCGACCACCTGTCTGCTGGAAAAGCCACAGGAAGTGACAACATTCCTGCAGAGGTATTAAAAGACCTAAAAGGCCCACTATTACCACACCTGTATAATCTGTTACTGCAGTGTTGGAAAGAAGGCGTGATACCACATGATATGAGAGACGCCAAAATTGTCACACTTTACAAGAACAAAGGAGACAAAGGCGACTGCAACAACTATCGAGGCATATCCCTCCTCAGCATTACTGGAAAGGCTTTTGCTCGCGTCATCCTCTGCCGCCTTCAATAACTGGCGGAAAAAGTCTTACCAGAAACACAATGTGGCTTTCGAAGCAAACGATCAACTATTGACATGATATTTGCACTTCGGCAAATCCAAGAAAAATGTACAGAACAAAACAGGCCGCTTATAACATGCTTTGTGGACCTAACAAAAGCTTTCGACACCGTAAGCCGATCTGGCCTGTATGCAGTCCTTAAATCCATAGGCTGTCCACCAACATTGCTAAAACTTATTGCATCCTTCCACACTGACATGAGGGCATGTGTCAACTTTGAGGGCTGCACATCCAATTCATTTGCTGTAAACAGCGGTGTGAAGCAGGGATGTGTTCTTGCTCCTACCTTATTTGGTATATATTTTGCAGCCCTACTCAAGAATGCCTTTGGTCAATGTTCAGGTGGAGTACTTATTAACACCAGAGTGGACGGCTCCATTTTTAATGTTGCCAGACTAAAAGCAAAATCTCGTACAGAGCATATTATGTTACAAGAGCTCCTCTTCGCAGATGATGCTGCAATCGTGGCCCACGATGAAACCACGCTCCAGGCTCTCATCAATAGCCTTGCCAAAGCCTGTGACAAATTCATGCTAAAGATCAGTGTCTCAAAAACTGTAGTTTTGACACAAGGCTTGAGAAACCCCAACCCAATCATGCTGAATGGCTCTCCTCTGGAGCAAGTGGGAAAATTCTGCTACCTAGGCTCAACCATCAGTGGTAGCACAGACATAACAACTGAAATAAATGCCAGAATAGGAAAGGCGGCCACAGCTTTTGGCAAACTCTCAAAAAGGGTGTGGAACAATAGCAAGCTGACCATCAAAACAAAGGTACTCGTGTACCAAACTTGCGTCCTAAGCACCCTGCTGTATGGCTCAGAGACATGGACCACCTACTCCAAACATGAAAGATCCCTCAACTCCTTCCACCTGCGCTGCCTACGCAAAATTCTCAAGATCAAGTGGCAAGACAGGATCTCAAATATCGAAGTTCTGAGCCGAGCCAACATTCCATCAACTCAGGCTCTCCTAGGCAAAAAAAGACTGCGGTGGCTTGGACATCTCCACCGTATGGAAAATGATCGCATCCCCAGACAAATTCTCTACGGGGAAGTTGCTACTGGCAACCGACCCAGAGGTAGGCCACATCTGCGATTCAAAGACACTTGCAAGGTCACGATGAAAGCATTCAACATCGACCCCAATGAATGGGAGAACCTTGCAAATGATCGAAGCAGATGGAGACAAAAATTGCGCAGTGGCACGCTCGCAATAGACTTCAAGGCAAAAGAAACATACCTGACAAAACGACAGAGCCGGAATGAAAACACTCGCCAAAGTGAACCCAAAAGACTGACCTGCAATCATTGCCATCGCACTCTCAGGTCAAACATTGGTAGAATAAGCCACGAGAGAAGCTGTCAGTCAAAGTGAAAGTGAATATTCTAGCTGCTAAGACCGTCTGTAAAGACGCTAAAGGCCATATATATATACAAGCAAACTATACTTATCACAAAACTTTCTTTGTTGATAGTTTAGGAAATGTTTCAAGAACTAAGAGCGTTTTTTTAAAACCTGTGCTTTCTCGAGCTCAGTTTGACATGAGATGACGCTGCTGTCATCACCTGCCAAACAGGAGTCGTGGCCACAACGGCCTCCTCCATGGCAAGTCATGCGGACCCTCCGATAGAACTGCCGCTTTCTTTCCTTTGTTTTCATCTTGACCAGTTCGCGGTTTGCAGTATTTGTGATGAAAGACATCCGAAAACCCGCGGGTCACAGTTAAACAAGAGTAAGAATAATAATAGCGGGAACGAATGTGTAATAATAAAATTAAGTTTATAATTATGTAGTGTAGTCAGTCAGGGCACTGGTGAAACAGCGTGAAATTTATTATTATATTGTAATCTGATTGCAAGCAAGGGGACTGCCATGAAAATACAGAGAAAATTTAAGTTGAACTCCCGCCCCAGCCCCTCCCGTTTCCCTCCCCAGCTCCTCCTGGGACATGGGCGGACAAAGAGAGGGGAGACACAAGGACAGAGACGGACAGAGACAGGGAGAGACAGGGATGGACAGAGAGAAGGGCAGACACAGACGCAAGGACGTACAGAGAGGGGGGAGACAGGGGCGGACAGAGAAGGGGGAGTAGGGACGGACAGAGAGTAGGACAGACACAGAGATAGGGGCGGACAGGGAGAGGTTGAGTCAGAGACAAGGAGAAAGAGAGAGAGAGAGAAAACAGAGAGAAAGACTGAATAAAGAGGATATCAAAGGTTGATATTCAAATAAATAATAATTGGAGAGCACATGATTCACCAATAGTGACAAGTGGCACCTGACAGACACTACTTGACCAACACGGCAGTTTCCTGTAATTACATACATTGTAATAGATGGTTTCTGGCTTGAAAGTGGGTGCCTGGCGTTCGTTACTCAGTGTTTACTTGAGAGATACATAGATTATTTATGGCAATGAACAGTGTGCTTGACAGTTCAATCAGCGCCCAACCATCAGTAACTACCACGACCTATTCTCTTCATCAATACCCGTGGTAAAGTGAATTCACGTATATTAATTTGGCAAGAGGTTTAGTATTGAAGATTTCGATTATGACTGTTCACTTGGTTCCATTCATTAAGTACTAATAAGTACTCTGGGAGGTTGGGGGAGGAGGTGAGGTGGGGTGGATGGAGTGGGGGGTGGAGGGGGGATTTGACCTCAGCGTAATTGAGCGGGAAGGTCGGACGGGAATCCTGCGAAGCGTACGCTAGCTTTCCACTTAAGGTAATTCATTCAAAAGTCTCGTTATATTATTATTTTTCTACAAATTAAGTTATAGGAAATTTGGAAAAATCAGAAATAGGCTATTTTTCTGATGCAACTGATAAATATTTTGCCTGCAGAAGTCATTTAAAGGTTTTCAACACCATGGTCTTAGCGTGGATATTTAACCTGCAGGAGCTAATGGGGAGGGATGGTTGATTCTGCGATGGGTATGATTGCTTTCCACTCCTGGTCATAAATTAAAAAGCCTCGTTTCATTATGTTGTGTCAATATATTAATTTTTATGGGATAATATGCAAAATTAATATAACCTGTGTTTCTCATGAAACAGTTACATGGTACTTGCAAAATGCCATTCCAAGTTTGAGAATATCTTCCCTTTATCAAAGACACTCAACAAATTAATGGCCGTGTGCACGGGCATGGGAATAGAACGGATTGGAGCCAAGTGTATGAAACGGATACAAGAGGGGAGAGAGGGGTGAAAAAATTGCGGAAATGGATAGTCCATTGGTGGAGTGATTTATTTGTCACTATATATTTGTCAGGTCAGGTCAGAAACATCTGCTACTGGTAACATGTAATCCAGTACAACCTGTTCCATGAACTGGTACGCTAGCATGGTATCAGTGGGCGTGCACCTGTGCAAACGGCCAGGGCGGAGGAGGTTTCATAACCCAACGGCCACATCCTAGGGCACAATGTGACCCTCAGTATTTGAGTCCTTCATATTGGCCCCCGGTAGCGGTGTGGTCATAGGCCTGTTTGCCTAAATCACAGACGAAGAATTGAGCAAACTTCCCGGACGCAGCTTCGAAGCTGGCGGCAGAAGGCCAGTGGTTGATTGATAGGGCAGATGGCAATATACCGTCACTCTGGCCTGGATATCGTGACACAGAGCATCCACCAGTATTGGTGTTCTTTGGTTTGAGTCTTTCACCCTAGTCAGTTGGGACTGCGAGGCTGTGGAGTAGCCTACAGGCAGCCGGTCAGGCAATATGACTGTCCCTCTGGCATCCTCCTGCACCTGGATACATTTCCAGTCGTCTTGACCCTGTCTTGCCACTTGGATAAGTTGTGTCCAGGCGAGAGAGTGAGTTTGATGTTTGCGCAGCTCTTTCTCACTAAAAACAAATTCTTTGCGCCAGTCTTAACACTCACCTCGTCTTCTTTCATCTTTGTCTCGTCTTCTTTCCTCTCAAAATTCCAACGGCGATGGGCGAGTGCGGTGGCAGCAGGTTTGGATAGACTGGAAGCTGTTAGCACAGACCTACACGTTGGTGGCTGTGGGCTATGGTCGCTTCACCGTCGATTGAAGTGGAGGCGTGGGGAGGCAGCACCCACAGTAGCTGAGCAGCCTTATTTAAGGAAAGCACTGCTCACCTCAACTGAGGAAGGGGCTAGAAAAGGTGCCCTAAAGAAAGCCCACTTCACATCACCCTGACTGGTATACCGCGACCAGTGGGGATCCCTTTTTGCGGTCGAAACAAAAAGAAATTCAGCTTACTCAGGCTAGGAGCCTGGAATATACGCACACTACAGGACAACCCAAACAACCCGGAAAGACGCACTGCACTTATTGCCATTGAGCTCAGCAGGTACAACCTGGACACAGTGGCACTCGGTGAGACCAGACTCCCTGATAGTGGCCAACTCAAAGAGCTCAGTGGTGGATACACCTTCTTCTGGAAAGGCAAGGGTGCAGTCGAACCGAGACAGCATGGTGTTGGGTTTGCAATTAAACATGACCTTGTCAGAAACTTGCAGTCCATGCCAATTGAAATAAATGACAGGCTAATGACACTCAGGATCCCAGTTGGGAAAAGCCAGTCAGCCACCCTCATTAGCGCATATGCGCCCACCATGACAAACCCAGATGAAGCCAAAGACAAGTTCTATTCTGATCTAGAATCTGTCATATGCTCTGTCCCGGCAGCTGATAAGCTGATTCTCTTGGGGGACTTCAATGCTAGGTTGGCTCCGAAATCTCAGCGTGGCCAAATGTTTTGGGCCCTCATGGAGTTGGTTCATGCAATAACAATGGGTTGCGCTTACTTACTTTCTGCGCTGAATTTGGCCTGTTCATTACCAACACAAAGTTTAGTCTCCCCGTGAGAAACAGAACGTCATGGATGCATCCCCGCTCAAAGCATTGGCATCTCATAGACTATGTCATTGTGAGGAAGACTGATAGAAAGGATGTCCTTGTAACAAAGGCGATGTGTGGTGCCGAGTGTGGAACTGACCACAGACTTATTGTTTGCAAGCTCAGACTAACATTGAGGCGCAATAGACGCCCTCAAGGGAAAGCGCCACCTAAACGCCTAAATGTTTCAAAACTCTGCTCAGCTGAGAAACACAGCGAGCTCTAGTCAGAACTCTCCTCAAAATTGGATTGCGTGACTTTTGACCCTGAGAACATTGAACAGAGCTGGACTGACCTAAATACGACTGTACACTCTTGCGCCAGCAGCACAGTTGGTTTTCCTGTCCGCAAGCACCAGGACTGGTTCAATGATAATGATAATGAAATCAAAGTGCTCATCAAAGAAAAAATAGTCTCATCCAAGCTCACTGCAGTGACCCCTCTTCCACAGCAAAAACTGATGCACTGCGTGCATGTAAGGGTGTACTCCAGAAGAAGCTGAGGAAAATGAAAAATGACTGGCTTGAAGAGCGAGTAAGAGTAACTCAGAAATATGCCGACACAAACAACACTAGAAAGTTCTTTGAGAGCCTCCGAGCTGTGTTTGGACCATCCCGCTCTGGCACTACGCCACTTCTTGCGTCAGATGGTTCAACACGCATTGTTGAATTGAATGCCATAATTCAGCGTTGGGCAGAACATTTCGGAGGTGTGCTAAGTCGGCCATCAAATATAAATACTGAGTCCATTGACCGCCTCCCTCAGACTCCTATTAATGCAGCTCTTGCCAAGCCATTCACAGCAAATGAGACCCGGACTGCCACAAACCAGATGAAGGGTTGAAATGCAAAAACAGATATATGCGATTTTTCAAATTTGAGAAAATGAGACATTTTTATTACCAATTTAATATCAAAGTTAAAACATAAACTTTGATGGTATATAAAAGATCATACACATAAGAATAAATAATTAAAAGCTGTGAAATCTAGGCCTTTGCTTGTTTGAATAACACTTTATAGAAATTTCTATTTTGGTGCAAAACCAGTTATATGCAAGAAAATAATTACGCGCAAAAACAGACATATCCAAAAATACTTATTCTATTGACTTTTTTTTATCTAAAAGAGTCAAACAATCACCAACATGATACTGATATACCATACAAGTCCTTAACTACCTATGACTTATCAAGCACTAGAAATCTATGAATTAGTCCATATCAGAATCAGAATCCAAATCTACAGTCGGAACTGCCATCATGTCCTCATAACGCTGGGCAACAATGTCACTTACACCCATTTCACCCAACAGTTTACGCACATCTGTCTTTTTGGCATCTTTCACAGTGCTGACCATTGGAAGTAAAGGAGGTGTAAAGGTAGTCCAGACCTTACCGCGTTTAAGGAGTCCATGCTCTCTGTACTCTCCGTTGTCTGAGTCAGAAACGTCAATTTTGTCACTGTTGATTTTCAGTCTTTCCACAGTTGAAATTTGAAAGTATCTTTTAGCTTTAACATATAGGGTAGCCTCCTTTTTGTAGTTGTATGCCTCCCAGTCCTTTTTATACTGGAAGACAACCCCATGATTGTTGAGAATCGTTATGTAATCCTCTGGGACATGGAGGGTTTCATGCTGATAGAAATGAGGCTTTGCAAACTTGAACAAAAGGAGCACCCTCTGCATCATAGTTTTTAAGCTTGTATTTGACTGTCAACTCTCGGGCTTTCTGTCTTTGTCTTGGTGTCACCCTTTCACGTTTAGCACAGTCAATATCAATCATATTTGAAATCATGACATCCTGGTCAGGTTTTGAGCAAGTACTGTAAAAGTTTTCCCAACCAAGTCTAAGAGATCGATCTGAGAGCATACGCTGAACAGAATAGTTCCTTTGCCTTCCTAGGCCTGGTGTTTTCATTTGCTGGTGCTGGGTCAGGATGATGGGTGCACACAATTTGTGGCGTCTTATCGGCACCTGAATAACGATGCCTTTTCTCTACTGCTCGTTTACGACTTTCTGGGTTAGCTTTTCTTTTTCTGCCTCTATCACAACGTTTCACACATTGATCCAAGCCATCAAAATGATTTTGAAGGGCCGAAAAATCAATGTCCGCATCACCACTGGAGGACGCCATGTTTTCGATGTTTACAGCTGGCAACCTTGTGTCAGGTGATCCGATCCTCGGCTTGTGAATGGCCAGAACTGATAGAAATGGATATGTCTGATTTTGCAGAGAATGAAATTTGGATATGTCTGCTTCTGCACACAATTGACTATTTTTACGTTTAAAATGACAAGGATATATCGGGTTTTGCGCCAAACTGTTTTTAGATCAAGATAGAGAGCGCGCACGTTTGTTGGACTGGGTAAAAACCTGGCTAAGTTCAAAAATGGTCTATATCGGTTTTTGCATCTAAACCCTTCAGATGTCCTTTAACAAATCACCAGGCGTGGATTCAATTCCTGCTGAGGTGTATGCCTTCGGTGGAGAAAAGCTTATTGAAAGGTTGACCGAGTTGTTCAATCATATGTTGAAAGCAGGGTAGCTGCCACAGGACTTCAAAGATGCTTCAATCATCCATCTGTACAAAAATAAAGGGGACAGCCATGTCTGTGACAACCATCGGGGAATCTCTCTACTTTCAATTGCTGGCAAAATATTGGCAAGAATGCTTCTGAATCGCCTTCTTGATCACCTCTCGTCAAATGACTTGCTTCCCGAGAGCCAATGTGGCTTTCGTAAAGAGAGGGGAACGGCGGATACGATCTTTGCTGCCAGACAGATTCAGGAATAATGCATGGAACAAAATAAAGCGCTGCACATCACATTTGTTGACCTCAAGAAGCATTTGACACAGTGTGTCGTGAAGGCCTCTGGAAAATCTTGGCGAAGTTTGGGTGTCCACCCGAATTCATCACAATAGTGCGCCAGTTTCATGATGGCATGCAAGCTGCAGTCAAAAGTAACGGCAGTGTTTCAGAGCCCTTTGCTGTCACAAATGGGGTAAAACAGGGTTGTGTCTTAGCCCCAACTCTATTCAGCATCATGTTCTCTGCAATGCTACAAGAAGCCTTTAGCTCTCCTCCTCAAAGGGTAAGCATCAAGTACCGAACTGATGGCAGTCTATTCAACCGCAGTAGTCTTCAGGCAAAAACCAAAACCAAAAGTACTCAAGTCTGTGACCTACTATTTGCTGATGATTGTGCACTTCTGGCACACGATGAGGATAGCATGCAAAACTGTGTTGATAAGTTCTCTAGTGCCTGTGACAACTTTGGCCTCACAATAAGCACAAAGAAGACGGAAGTGCTCCATCAGCCTACTCCAGACGACAAGTATCCTGTGACCCCAAATATCAAAGTCCATGACAGTCTTCTGAAGGTGTCGGAGAACTTCACCTATCTTGGCAGTACATTGTCTTCCACGGCTCGTGTTGATACTGAAATTCCCTCAAGAATCAGCAAAGCAAGCTCTGCATTTGGCAGGCTTCGAAAGAGAGTGTGGGATGTTGCCGGCATTCGCACAGACACTAAGCTGAAAGTGTACAATGCTGTGGTCCTTCCCACCCTACTCTATGGGGCTGAAACCTGGACACACTGTGTACCAATCGCATGCCAGAAAACTAAATCACTTTCATCTGGCCTGCCTTAGAAAGATCCTAAGGATCAAATGGCAGGATAAAATTCCAGACACGGAGGTCCTCAATCGTGCCAAGGAATTGAGCATCTTCTGCCACCTGAAAAAAATTCAGCTACGTTGGGCAGGACATGTTGTCAGAATGCCCGACTCCAGACTCCCTAAGCAAATTTTCTTCTCTGAGCTCTCCAACGGAACGAGGAATGTTGGGGCCCCAAAGAGACGTTACAAAGACACTCTCAAGCAATCACTGAAGGCCTTTGCCATTGATGTGAGTGAGTGGGAAAAGCTCTGGCTTGATCGTGCAAATTGGAGGGCGGCCCTTACCAGAGGCAGCAAAGCATGGGAAGCTGACAGAGTCCAGCAGGCTATCAAAAAAAGAGAACGGCGCAAGAAAAGGCCCAGTGGTACTGAACCAACGGAGCACTCTTGTCACTTATGCGGAAGGGTCTTCAGGGCAAAAATAGGACTTATCAGTCACATGAGAAGCCATAAGTCATGAAAGAACAGTCTTTCCATTCTGTCCTCTGTGTCCTTTACTTCTCTTTATTGTCCATGTGTTGAAATTCTCAACAATTTCTGTTCTTTTTTCCTCTGGTGTTGTTAAGGTCATCATCATACCTGATGGACGAACTATTATTATTTATTATATATTTATTCTTCAGAGGGGAGCTTTGTCTCCATCAATAATTATGCCTTACTGACAAAATAACTGATCTTTTCACTACACAATAAAAAATTCAGCATTGGTCGGTCCATTTAATGTTCAGTGAGTACAGCTGATTGTATTCTGTTCAAATAATAGAATCCTGGGTATGATGTTCATTAATACAATAATGATATAAATAAGAAATCAAACAATCCCGTCCTGTACTAGTACACCATCAATTGTGTTACTCCAATTTCGGTCATATCACATTTCCGTCAGTTTTGTTATCATATTAATTGTTTCAAAAGTGGGGTTTTGCAACTCTCTCTTTTTTCCCTCTCTCTCTCTGTCTCTCGTTCTCTCTCTCTCTCTCTCTCCCTCTCTCTCTCTCTCTCTCTCTCTCTTTCTCTTTCTCTCTCTTTCTCTCGCTTTCTGTCGTTCTCTCTCTCTTTCTCTCTCTTTTGGCCACATTTTGTCTCTGACCAAAACCATGTCGCGCCTGTATAAATTTTCTGTGCTATTTTGAAAGATCAGTTATAAAACTATTATCCCTCTGTCGGCCAAATTCATCCTCGGTTATATTTCACAAGAATCAGTTGAATTAGTCCACGTTTAGTAATATTGCATATTAAACTGCACCTTTATCAGTTGTATTACCGATACAATCAGTCATTTTCTTTAATTATAATATTATATGACATCATCATCAGCGATTATTTCATCCCAGTATCGGTCAACGGCTACATCACCAACCCAGTCTCCTCAATTTGTATTGAATCTGTGTTCCTAATTCACATCCAAATCTACATTTGATCCATTGGTGTTTATACATGGATGTCCAGAAAGGTGTTGACATGAATCTACTATACAGCTCATCAGATTTTGATCAGCTAACCAGTTGATCGATGGCATCATTGAGATTCAGGAAGAAAAAAACTAGCCGGCTAGTGCCTGAGATTTGTATTTTTTGTATTTGTATTTGTATAACTCTTTAATCCCATTTGGGAAATTTGCCTTTGTGCCATTGCAGCCCAGTTATAACTGGAGCAGGCACGTCGTCGCCACAGTGCAGCGCCGGTCGGCGGGTTTGTTGTTTTTTTTTTGGGGGGGGGGGGGGGAGATGAGGGGGGGACGGGGAGGGACTGGTAGGGATGAATTTTGATTTAATTTTTACGATTTCCAACTGCCAAGGTATCTTTAACGTGCGCAACGTGCACACGGGCCCTCCGAATTTTTTCGTCCTTATCCGAGAAGACTAGGTACTCGATCCTACCCCCCAATAGGATCAGGGACATAAAAATATGAGAAAAATTCCAATTTCCAACATGCCAGCACATCCCGGGTTTCGAACCCGGGACCCTTGGCACGAGAGGCGAGCACCTTGCCTCTAGACCACCTTGTCCCCTCACTGAAAGAGATCTCACTGAAACTATAAGTTGAACGTGTTTAGAATTGAACTTCGACCCAGCAGCCATTTTACACGTACTCTCAGAACAACACGTACAAGCGCATAATGGCAGGCGGAAATAAATAAAGGAGGTGTGACGTCATGTTCATTCAACCTATACGTGACGTCTCCAACTAAATAATTGGCCTATCAAAATTGGCTGGTGTGCTCATGGGCTAAGAGTCTCCACTTTCTGAACCACCTGTAGATACGGTCTTTTACCACTGTGTTTTTGCTAACTTGCAGCCAAAATTTCAGCCACTACACCCAGGACATTATTATACAACATTATACAGAGAGCAGGACATGCCCGGACACAGTGACGTAAAGGCCATTTATGTATCTTGAATAATTAATATTTTTTTTTTAAAAATGGCTGTCGTTTCAGCTTACCAGATGTCATCGTTTGTCTTTCTAACCTTTCGGGCTCCTGGATCAAACATGACAACATCTGGATAAATTTCATTACTTCCTAGTGATATGCTAAAGATCCAGTGAGGGGCGGGGGTTGGGGGTTGGGAGAAGAGACGTAGAAAGAAGGAAAGAAAGCCCAAATAGGGAGACGGACAGACAGAGAGACAGATAGATGTACATGGACACACACACACACACATACTCACACGGGCGCGCATGCACATACACGAGACAAAGAGAGAGAAGGACAGACCGACAGACATGTATAGGAAGAAAGAAGGAAAGAGAGACAGAAAGAAATTAGGAAGGAAAGAAAGAAGAGGTGGAAGCATAATTATGACCAGTGCCAAGATTAGGTTAATGAAAATTTTAACAGTGGTGATGCGGGGTGGGAAGAGGGGAGATGAGCTGAAGGTTGATTGGATCACATAAATTTCCCACAGGGTAGATGCAATAGCCAATAGGAGAAACACTGGCGGACAAAATATGGCATTAAAAGTATATCCCGTCCCACCTCTCAGTCCATCCAGACAAAAGTATCAACACTAGCAGTGGCCGTATCAAGCAACAAACGATCGTAACTAACTAACCATAACGGCGTTATGAAAGACGGATAAGAGGCAAACAAACATGACATTGAGTTTTGAACTAGGAGTTCCAAGTTAAGTGTGCGAAGACCTTACTTGAGGATCTTGAAAGGTGTGGATCTTTCTCGAAACCTCGGAGCAAACAGTTTTGGCAACAACAAAAAAAAAAAAGGATGAAAAAAAAGAAAGAAGCAAACAAACAAACACAAGTCTGTGATCACTACAACTTTAGCTTACATTAGCATCTTTCGACCACCTCGAAGATGTCAGAAAGTTAAAGGCCGAAACATCTAATGAAAGAATCCACCCTTCCTCTGATAATCGTCATCTGCCTCGCTCCATCTGATGTTTCTTGCCACTGCACATGAAACAAATTCAATAGACACAGAAAAACTATCAAAGGACCTACTATGAGTGGTACATAACAACCGGAGAAGACCAGGATGATCACCATCAGGAAATAGACCATGGTCTTTTCACTACCATGTGCTGTCCTGCGGGTAGGTGTGCTGGTGGGTTCGCCCACGGTGGATGACCAGACGGAAGAGGATCTGATACGTTGTCTGCGCATGCGGCACACGTGAATGGCGACGATGACGTTGAGGATGATGGTGATGAGAATGGCCAAAAGTCCAGACATGGTGTAAAAGTAAGTGAAGATCTGTCCACCTGGGTGACAATGAAAATAACAACAAGAATAATAATCACAAGAATAATAGTGACAAACAGAAGAACCCAGCTCCGCCTGGGCTAACAACACTGTGCTGTCGTTGGCAATTTGATTCCCATGATTATAAATAGCAAAAACATAACGAATAAACATTTGCACATGCGCATAAGCAACAACAACAACAAAACAAGCCAGCTCCAGACAAAAATCAGATGTCTAAATCTGGACACGTCTCAGCAAGGTCTTCTTCTTCTTCTTCTTCTCCACCCATTCCGCTGCATGACTGATGGCGATGTGGATCGAGATTTAATTGAATGTTTAAACTACATCAGAATAGAAATGTGTGTTATTTCTGTACAATGCACTGGTCACTGAAACAATGAATTATATTATCCTGTAAGTAAATGATGACTTGGATAGAAAAATTCTGAGAAATGTACATTGATATTTGTTTTCGGCTTTTTGTCTTAATGCTGAGAAACCTTTATTACAGTATTGTTATACAGCTGTTTGCCGTTCTAAACATTCAGAGAAATCGTTCTTAGTTTCACGACATTGTGGCATCCAATGGTTTTTAAGTGCAGCTATTATGACAAGGACAAAAGGACTGGGTTAGAAACAGTAATAAGAAAGGCCACTATTTAATCCCAGAACACTTTAAACAAAACGGCTGTTCTGACTTCCATTACACTGTAAAATTCTAATTCCCTGTGGATACTGTGCACTTATGACGGAAATAATGCTATCCCAAGTTAGAATATATCGTTTATAAACGAGATACGTCATTAATCAGACAGTCGGCGGTCTACACTGTTGCACGATACTATAATTAATTCAGTGACCTTTTCTTTATTCACATTGACAGTGGACAGAATTCTCATGGAGAAAACTATATGGAAACTCAGTAATGTGGTCCGACCTCAGGGACATTCATTATGATTTTCAGCATAAATGAGAATGAAGTCGTGCTGGTGAACAGGATCTGTAAAATGTCATAATTCATCCCATAACTTAGATAGTTGTACTTTTTGTCAGAAAATGAGACAAGAAACTTGTCATATATAGAATAGGACTGTCATTGAGCGGGTGTTATGAATACAATCTAATTTAGTTCAGGAATTTAAGATGCCAGAAGAGTGTTTTCACAACGATGGGGAAAGGGAAGCGCACATAAAATCTGATGAATATGGCGCAAGCTGATGTCATCGCCTGCATAGCTTAATCTTCTGGGGGTCTGTGTTCCAGATTGAAACACTCAGATGGTGCCAAATGTTCTGTATTTGAGACATGTTAACATTTTTTTAATTTAGCAGCAAACAATTTCAAACAATGAATATTCACAATTTCTATTTATTTGACTATTTTAGAATCATTTGTAGGTTTCTGAAGATTTGGATGAGGCAGATTTGTGTTTGGGCATGAGAGGGTAAGCGATAACTAGGTTAGGTATCCGATGCCCCAACACAAGTGCTGAATGTTGAATCAATTAACGAACTTGTCGTTGGTTGTACAGAGATATTAGCCATTACAGACATTCATGTCCGCCCATAAACGAAGAATTCATAAATCTGGGTCGTTCGCTTTCTAAAGCCAAATCTGCTAGGCGATAGACCTGAGTGGGAACAAACTTGTTGCTCGAAAGAGTTCAATTAATTTCACGATGAATTTCGAAAATATTAAACTAATATGACCTGTGTCAATTCTGCTGCCATTACTATTGTTGTCGTGGTTTTGGCACACTGGCACTCCCCCCCCCCCCCCCACCCCCCCAATAAAAACCGCAACAACGACAATCTAGAAACCGATATAATACCTTTCCCTTCTCTCAGTCTTGCCTTCGGTCCTGTATGAGTAGATTCACTATGAGAGCTAATTTCCAGACAAAAGTGGGGGGGGGGGGGGGGGAGGGCGGAATGATAGATGCAGGATGGTGAGGACGTACTATAATAATATCATCATTTCTCAGAGCTGTCAGGCATGTCCGTCAACAGTCCATAGCTCACCACTGTCTGTGGGAGGCGGGGGCATACCAGATGGCTGATTTCATTACCACCAAGACTGTCTGACTTGAAATCGTGCCGTTTTCAACTTTGAGGTGATTCAAAAACACATAACATTTCAGACTAAGCTGAAGCGTGAAATAGCTTACTATTCACACTAGAATGCAGTTGAAACATGAGGTTAGGTCAAGAATTAAGCTATAAACCCTGGTGTTCCCAGTTGGTTGGAAAAATTAACTGGATGAAAGTTTTTCAATTTGGTACAAACGCTAAATTAAATTACTGTCGCAGTTGGAGTGTCCACTCCAGGATGTAATGCTCCCCTGGGACTTCACTAAAAAAAAAGCGATGGTTTTAATTTACAGAGAAGTGGTTTTAGAGTGACAGGCCGTTTTTGACCTGTGGGTGGTTTCAGATTTCGTTCAATTCACATCATTCAAATCATGTTTATATTAATGACACATAACTGTAACATGCATAACAAATGAAGATAAATGAATACTTGATACTTTTATGTGAGGCTAAAAGAGTCGTCGATAAAACCTGCAAAACAGGAACTGGTCAACTGAATGAAGTGAGGTTAAAGCTGCAGATGGTGATTCAGATATTAAGTTGAATTAATTAGGAAATATGCAATGCAGTTTTGCATAATAAAGGAACTAGTTCAAGGCATGTCTCATTTTTGTGTTATTTTTTGACATTCAAATATCCCATAGTCTCTGAGCGCGTGATGATAAGCATCAGTGAACAATAAATGGGGAGGAGCGACTGTGGGGTAAATGGGGCGAGGGGGGGGGGGGGAGTACATGGATTATAGAACTATGTGCAGTGGCCTGGCTGTAAGACTGAGAAATAAATTCTTTAGTTCTCCTGGCAGATAAATCTTCTTACCAGAATCTCTATAATTATATTGCTGCACAAAATCTCAGTGCAAAGATTTCCTATTTCGGAAAAGATGTATTATAATAATGTCAGGGAAAGACAAACGGGTGCGCACTTTAGATCCCGCAATATAATTCGATAAAATATCAAAGACAGACTATGGCAGAACTGTCCGGGAGAAACTTTCTATATAATGATTATAAATTATTGTTCTTGGGGGACTAGTACAAAATTGCCTGTGGAAAACTTTGGAATATTGTCAGTCAAACTAAAATCAAACTCATTTCGGCATCACATAATATCTGGAGCACACTGAAGAAGAGGAAGAGATGAGTCGGCGGCAGAAGGAGAGTTGAGAGAAAAAGAATGAAGAAGAAAGGGAGGGGCAATGAAAGCCAAGCAGATGGTGAGAAGAGATAGAAAGTTCATACCACTACACTACTGGCATTAACTGACTCCCAGAGGTGCTGCTTGGGAAAAAAAAACATTAAAAATAATTATTTCCTGTTCTCTCCATCGGCAGTGTCCTGTTTCTTTTATGCGTTAGGGATTTCAGATTCCACGCTGCTGTAATGAATTGAGAGTTTTGTTGTTTTTTTTATTGGTTGGCCAGTTACTTTCTTCAAGTTCGAGGTTTCTACGTAGCTCGCATTATCCAGTTTTGGATTTTTGCTGCCAGGATGAACTTACCTACAGTTTTACTCCTGTAGTCAAAGAAACACCAGGTACCAGGCCAGTGTGGTGTGTTTCTGCCAAGGCCGACCATAGGCAGAAGGGCTATTAGCGCGGACAGACCCCAGACCATAGCAATACAGTTGTTGACCGATCGAGGGGTCACTATCCCACTATACTGATGGACAGAAAACAAAGAAAAATTATAAACTTACGAAACACTGGCTTTGGAAGACAATGTAATAGATTGTGTCGAGGAAAGGAAAAGGAGAGAAATGGAAAGGAAGTGGTCAGACAATCAGACGGAATAATAAATAAACAGATATTCCGTCAAGCGTATTTCGCAGGCACCGAAAATAGTAAAATAATGAAAACCACCCGAAGCAATTATGAGGGAGAGAGAGAGAAAGCAGAGCAATTTCATGAGACAAATATCTTTAAGTTAATTATTATTTTAACGTTTATGATGGGGGATGGTGAGAATGAAAATATTCTAGATGTTGTGTTTGTTGCTGTAGCTTTTTCCAGCACTCTAGCTGTTGTTATTGTTTTTGAGGAGGTTTTTGTTGCTGATAATGATAATGACGACGATGATGATATAATAAAAATGCTGATGATGTAGTTACTTAGGTTGTCGTTGGAAAAATTGGACCAGAGTATTCTTTCAACTGATATTAAGATGGCTATCGAAAAATCAAATAATCCAGATGGATTATACAATTAAGAACAACTGAGACTTAACTAAGTTTTTAAAATCATTCGAGTGAACGAGTCAATGTAAATAGTTATGAGAATACACACAATAGATATCGTCATTTAATTATGGCGAATTTCTTTCAATTGCTCAGATTAAGCGGTCGTGTTTCCAAAGAAAATACACATTAGCAGATGAAATGTTTACCTGAAAGGGGAATTTGGTGACAATGAATCTCTCCACTGCCATGGCCAGTACCATGAAGACATTGGCGTTACCCACCATCACCATGATATAGGAGTAATAGTGACAAAGTAGCATCCCACCTGAAATTGGAGGTGAATTGGGTTTACAATCAGATTCACCCTTACTATGAATAGTGTCCTCTTTGATAACCTCTATCACTAGCAGTGCCAGCTTTAAGCCAATTGGATTAAATGCTCTCAGTAAGCCCCGCGCTAGTGAAATCCGGTCTTGCCATGTATACAACATATTGCAACATGCATCAAATAGCACACAGCAATTTTTTACAAAAATGCAGTAACTATCATAATTATTTGGCCCGACAGCTCCTAAGGCCGGCTCTGGTCATCAGTATACGGCAGTTTTGAACTGACATCATTGTTGGAGAGACAAATACGTTCGTGGTGGTTTCAGTCCTCTATCATCATTGTCTGGTATTATTTTCACCATTATAATCGTCATTATCATCATCTTCAATTTACATCTGTCATCCCTACAGCGCCAACTACAGCGCCCCTCACCCACCCCCCCCCCTCCCGAAATATGCACAATTTTTTTTTCTTTCTGTGCTAACGACTGTTCAAGACAATATTTCAGAATATCAGTTATCAAATGCCATTATGCCATCCTATATTATATTCAGCATTTTATGCAGAAAGAGGGAGAATAAAGTTGCAAAAAGGGAGGGGTGGGGAAGGTTGAGAGTATGAAATGCTCCATCTATTTCTGTTCTTTACCTTCTCTCACCTACGTGCACGTAGTCACACAAACCCAGACATAACATTCAATATCCTCCACACATCTCCTACGTCAGAGTCGCCCGTGCTTATTCAAAACTGTGATTTGGTCAAGCTATACCTTCGTCCTTACTAAGGTCAATCACATGCCAAATAACATTATGTCCTTCTCTGACCAGGTGTCTTCCGTTTATTGTTTTCACCCACTCTGATTATAGAAATATGATGAAAGCGGTGCACATAATGGTTGGGGACACATAATGATATTGCAGTGAGGAATGTGAAAATGAAATGTTTTCCTTGATCTCACTTGAGCTTCTTGGAAAAACTAAAATTATTTGCACTCAAAATGGGGGAGGGACATGGCATGGCGGTCTACACCACAATTTCGACGACATAAATGAAACACACCTATAAACAGCGTATGTTATACAAGATACAAGTGAATGTACACGTCACAATATAATTTAGGCCCATGGCGCACTGAGTCAGATCTGTCTTGGGTTCGAGGACTAGAGAGTTAAACGGACCTGGCACATTTGGGAGCCTGAAACAAGTCTACTTCGCTAATTGATTCAAAAATGTTCGAGTCAAAGCCGATGCAAACCAGACATGACACAGGGCGCTACAAGCCTATTTATCGGGGTAGAAGTGTCAGCCAAAATGATGGTATTCAATGTCATGGTAGATTCTACTGTATTATCTATCACTTCAAGTCACTTCAGGAACCAGAACTGTCTCAGTCGACGCAAACATAGATTATTATTGTACATAAAAAAAAGAGTTGTGTTTTTTTTTAAAATCCTTTCTGTGGAATGCAATTGGTAAATGGACATGGGACGAAGGAAAGGTGGAACAGAACCTTTACCCCTCCACTTCAGATACCTACTCTCTCCCGCCGCCCCCCCCCCCCCACACACTGCTTTTATAATATACTTACCTGTTTGGATAATTCCTCCCTTGATGTAAACTGTAATGGTGACAGGGGGTAGCGCCACGTTAGCAAACAGATCTAGCCACACCAGAGCCTTCACGAGATGATAGAATGCTGTAGATCTGTAAAGACAGAAAATAACATGTATAATTCTGTTAAGGATACAGTTATATGTGTTTGGATCTATGGAACCACTATGTCTGATAGTGACTTTTTTTAGACCAAGTGGATATTATTCCACTTTCATGGAAATCCCAAATACATGTATTGCAGTCTTTTGAACGTACAGACAACTTTTTTCAGCAGCTGGACAATTAACCTTCTTATTGCCAGGGGCCTACGTATCGGCCCTTCATGTCATCATCTACCACAGACGATTGCCGCACGGCCAATACATCGGCCTTGCTTTTCATGTTAAAACTGCCGCGAGGCCGATGTATCGGCTAACATTGTTCCAGGGTGGGGTGATTAGCCGCTTGTGATTTTTTTTTTTTTAAGGTGGGGGTTAAAAAAGTATGCAGGAATGGATTATATGAGAAGCAGACTGAAAACCCAATTTGCCGAGCACAGGAAAGAAAGAAAAAACGCTAAGCCTCATTAAATTTCCCTCCTTGCGCCAGGTGCACCACAAAAACTTCCGTTATTTCCGCTACCAGAATTGAGTTACAGCAGATTAAATGGAAAACTCTGAAACCATCATTCCCAAACACCCGCAACAAATACCATGTAGTTCGTAAATCAATGTGGCAGCCAAATTTATTGGGAAATTTAGAGTGCCAAAACGTGGCCGGGCTCTCTTTGTTCAAAGAATCAACAAACGGAGATTTGATATTCTACTCTGAATTATTTTCAAACAAGCTGGGTTTTTTACGTGCGTTTATATGCATATTCACTGTTTGCAAAGTACGAATGATGTTTTAATTCTTGTATTGGGTTTTGATTCATCCCCCTTTGTTGAAAGGTACGGAAACCCGTGAAAGAATAAGAGACCTCAAAATGAAAAGTGAATCAAATTTATTTATAATGAGGTTAAAAGCTGTATTCCACGGACTCCCAAACCATTGCCGCGCCTGTCACTTTTTACCCTCTCTACATCTGTCTCGGTGTAACAAGCAGCAAGGTATTCCTGTGTTCCAATTATTGTCAAGAGCTCAACGAATAGTTTAAATCAGCCGACAGCAGTGACCTACATACGACATAGAGTGTACACGTCATGGATCATGTGCTCGTAAAATAGATCTACACACAGAGAGTGAGTGAGAGAGAGATTATAATAATACATACAGATCATACAGTAAAGGTACGGTTTCTGAACAGCTTGACTAGATAGCATATTCGTAAAAGCTGGAGTTTTTATTCCTGAGAAAGTTCAAAGCTTGAAATGCACACTGTTCTAATACACTTTTGAGAACATGTAACACTAGAGCAGTGGACCAATGGTTCGAGTGTTTCATCCAGAAGCGAGAGGTTCAAATCCCGCTCGGACCAGGCCTAATAAGGTCCTGTCTCGCTGATTTTTTACCCCTACTCCTTCCCCTCTAGGCTAGACTTACTCTTACCCACATCTCAACATTATTTGCCCTGTAGGTTTTAAACATAAATATTACACTCGTCGGCGTTCTGACAGGACTCCAAGCCTGGTCTGATACACAGGCTCACGGTGGTAAGACTGGACTTGAAAACTCCTCAACATAACAACAACAACAACGACAACAAACTGATCACCGCAGTTGTACATACCTAAACACATCATCTTATTATGAAACAAGATAAGATTGGGGGAGAATAACCTAATTCTTCAGCATCTCATACGTAAGATATTGTCAAAGGATGCACATTCACTATAAAAGCTATTTTGGTTCTCGATTCCACACCGATTTTCACTTAGGGGAGAAGATTCCCCCCTCCCCCTCCCCGAACGTGGGGTATGCAATTGCCAACTATCAATAAAACATAATTATTTTAACTGAATGTGTAGACTTCTTGCATATCCGAAGAAAGCACTATGCCTGCTGGTCCATGAAAGGATTGTTTTCTGACGTGGACCCGCAACGCATTTTGTCCTTTCTGAGAGAGGCTGAGATCTACAATTTGATTTAATAACTTTTATACCCGTTTACAAAACTTTTTCCACGTCTATACAAAAACAACTCTTTAGAAGTTTACCAATGTGTTAAAATTAGCCTATATGAATGTATTTATTCTAGTTTTACGTTAAACTCAAAAAAACTCTGAATATGAAACATACATAAAGAACGTGTACCCAAACAGACCGTAAAGGGCGCAAAGTGGCCGTTATCATGTCGACGCTCCGTAGAACTAAACTCGAACTAAAACGCAATCGAGAAACAATGACCTTAAATCGGAGTGTATCAAATATCAAATTGTTAACTGTCGGATTTGGTTGTTATTTTGTGTCTGTATGTCACTGTGCACCAATGCGGGCGCTAAGAAATCAATACGTCTTATTTTATAATGTAAGAGTTTTTATTATTTCTGTAACAATCAACGTTGTCGCTTTGTTACTTTACATACCAAATACATGTAACTCAGCCCGGCTATTGCACAAAATTCATTGACTTCAATATAATGCGTGGGCGGTGTGTGTCTTTGTGGGGAAAGGGGGGAGGGGGGGGGAAAGGATGGGGTGGGGGACTTCCAAGTTTCAAGTGGTAACATGTTGCACTAATAGCTATGTAATTATCGGCAACCTAACCTCGGAATCAAGAAGAATTTTGTGTTGGTAAATGTGTAAGATTTCCGCTGAAATTAACCCTACAATTATTGTGTTCATTTTCATCATCATTATTATTGTTTCATCGTATTTATCACTGATGGTTTTTTTTTTTTAATCCACATTACTTTGCCTCATCTCAGTTTAACTCATTTTCCCCCCTGAGTTTCGTTTTATTTTTCTAACACTTCACGCTACATTCATCATTCATATCTAATTTTTGGAAACACTGGTCTCCTTAGCTTTCTGCCTTGTCAAACCTTTTCTCTGCACTCTCCCATAATATCAGGTTCTTTATTCTCATAAGACAGCTCTTACAGCTGTGCATAACACTACATTGGCCATGTATTTGTCACACATTAACATGTGCGTGGACAATGGACAAACAGGATACGCTCTTGTTCCACATGCATCATGAAAGCTCCAACGTGAAAGATTGTCGTTAAAACGTGTTTAACGAACCCATTACTTCTGTCCACATTATTATTTGACCAGCCCAATTATGAAACTGTATTTAGTTTCGCAATTGGCATATCTGAATAGTTGATGGAGAAGTTTCCATTTGTTTTTTGTTTTTTTTATACTCTTGGATAAGTGCTGCATTCTATTTTGTTAGTCTCAGACAATTCTCCCTATCGACCAGATTAGAAAACACTACATTAGACAGCTTTCTCCCCTCACTTATCTGACCCCACTACTTCCCTTTCTATTTAAACTTACTCTTCACTTACCCCATCTCAACATCAGTCATACTTTAGGCCTAGGATTAAACATAAAATATCAACAGTTAAATTCTAAACCTTGACATTTCTCTGCTGTAATTCAATTTCCTTCCCCCGTCGCTTGTCCATGGAACTGCGTTTAACATTGCTTTGGCCTTTTGGACCGTGGGATTTTGCAGCGTCTTGAAACTGAGTCTTTTTTCAGACTGCTGGCTTAAACATTGAGCGAGAGTAGGATAACCGTGACAGAAAACAGTTTAAATATCAAGCTTTTCTCCTCCAAACTTCATATAGGTAACTCCATCCACTCATTCCAAACTCTGTGTATCCGGCATATCTTAATATTCTGGTAAACGTAGATGAAATAAAAATGTTATTCTGAGAATCTTGTTCTGTTATTTATGTTTCAATGTCATTTTTCTCTGCTGTGGAACGCTCAGTTTCATAATTAAAGCGAAAATTATCCCGAAAATACACTGTCCTATGACGTAGACACTGGAAAATACCATTTTGCTCTTTTACTTCTATAGTCAGAGGTTACAGCTTCTTTGGAAGACATGGGAACAGAGATGACCATACACTGAAAAGGTCTTATTTTGTCTGCTCGAACCCCTCAAAACATTAGTTCTCTCTGTGCTTTTATGTGAAATCATAATGATACACTGTGTACACTGGATGATAGAGTGAAAGAAGGCTGTCAGAAAGTGAACATTCTACAGAATTTAGATTAACTAGCAGGATTATTTTGCCCATACCCGGATCTATTTGTTGCATGTATACAACGAAATCTGATCATAATTGGGGTTTTGAGTGCATGCAATTCTCGAACTTAAGTTCCAGTTTCTTTGCATCTGCCTACCCCCCCCCCTTCTCTCTCTCTCTGTCTCTCTCTCTCTCTCTCTCTCTCTCTCTCTCTCTCTCTCTCTCTCTCTCTCTCTCTCTCTCTCTCTCTCTCTCTCTCTCTCTCTCTCTCTCTCTCTCTCTCTCTCTCTTTCTCTCTCTCTCTCTCTCTTTCCAGTTCTAAAAAAATTGGGAACAGTGTGTCCATTGAACTCTGGGTAGATGTGTGAGTTAATAATTATGTTGTCTTCTTCAAGGAGTATTTGAAACCTAGACCCCTACTGGACTCCACATTTCACCCATGCATACCGCATCCTCCAGCCATATACATGCCAAGTTTGAATCTAAGATCGACTAGAAATATGGATGACTGCGATATTAAGATTACCCAGATTAGCCATTGTTTTGACCGGTTATATGATTGTGTCATTCAAACTCACAAGAATGTTTTTAAAACTTCATTTTTCCGTCCCCTTGTGCCACCTCCACCCGGACCCCGGCACTCCCGTTTCCCCCTTTCTTTTCTTCCACGGTCTGTATGGCCATCAGCCAAAATATCCATATAATTCCATTGACAGTCAACAACTACACCATAAAGTTGAAGCTGAATTGTCTCTAATTTACAAACTCCCTCCACAGTCTCTTACCTAAAGCACAGGGGTACCCATCTTCAAATCAGATGTTACTTGTTTAGGGGTTACGAGAATATATCAGAAGTTTTCTAGGGGTGCGGAATATAGAAAAGGTTGGGAATCGCTGCAAAGCATCACTTCGCCTGTTGTTTCCCTAAACGTCCACGACTAAATGTACACACAGAATTCGTACGTTTATTTACGGTCAGGTTATCATTGCTACGCGACTGTTTCTAAGTATGATTAGCATCTGTTTTTAGCGCCATAAAACTGACTGGGATGTCTACAGGGACACTTTAAACCGATAGATCACTTACGGCTTTATTGCGGTTCTCAGCCTATTAGGCTATTCATTCTGCCTCATATATTTCGTGTGAATCAGATAATCAAATGTTTCAAAATTATGTTGCTTTATCTTTTCCTCTTCATTTCAATACAAAACGAGTTCAGGAATGTGGGTGTTAAGTGCCATGTCTGAGTTCTAGTAAATCATTAGATGAATCAATACTATAGTTTCAGCACTGCGTCGACCTTCAAAGTTGAATGGAGCATTTAGCTGGTACTGGCAACAATCATAGATAGAAAAGTGAGACAAAAGGAGTCAGCAGCGTTGTAATAAGCTGAATTTGAGGAAGCCGCCGAATTGCATGAAAATCTTCGGCTCGAACAAAGTGGTGTCTTCTCATGGCTCGTGCCCTTCAGTTCTCAAACACGTTTATCTCTCAGAGGCGTGGGGGGGGGGTTGATAGGTGGTGCTGGTGGGGTCTCCTCATGTCCTATGAAGGTTGATAGGTGGTGCTGGTGGGGCCTCCTCATGTCCTATGAGGGTTGATAGGTAATGCTGGTGGGGTCTCCTCATGTCCTATGAAGGTTGATAGATGGTGCTGGTGGGGTCTCCTCATGTCCTATGAAGGTTGATAGATGGTGCTGGTGGGGCCTCCTCATGTCCTATGAGGGTTGATAAGTAGTGCTGGTGGGGTCTCCTCATGTCCTATGAAGGTTGATAGATGGTGCTGGTGGGGTCTCCTCATGTCCTATGAAGGTTGATAGATGGTGCTGGTGGGGCCTCCTCATGTCCTATGAGGGTTGATAGGTAGTGCTGGTGGGGTCTCCTCATGTCTTATGAGGGTTGATAGGTGGTGCTGGTGGGGTCTCCTCATGTCCTATGAGGGTTGATAGGTGGTGCTGGTGGGGTCTCCTCATGTCCTATGAGGGTTGATAGGTGGGCTGGTGGGGTCTCCTCATGTCCTATGAGGGTTGATAGGTGGTGCTGGTGGGGTCTCCTCATGTCCTATGAGGGTTGATAGGTGGTGCTGGTGGGGTCTCCTCATGTCCTATGAGGGTTGATAGGTGGTGCTGGTGGGGTCTCCTCATGTCCTATGAGGGTTGATAGGTGGTGCTGGTGGGGTCTCCTCATGTCCTATGAGGGTTGATAGGTGGTGCTGGTGGGGTCTCCTCATGTCCTATGAGGGTTGATAGGTAGTGCTGGTGGGGTCTCCTCAAGTCCTATGAGGGTTGATAGGTGGTGCTGGTGGGGTCTCCTTATGTCCTATGAGGGTTGATAGGTGGTGCTGGTGGGGTCTCCTCATGTCCTATGAAGGTTGATAGGTGGTGCTGGTGGGGTCTCCTCATGTCCTATGAGGGTTGATAGGTGGTGCTGGTGGGGTCTCATCATGTCTTATGAGGGTTGATAGGTGGTGCTGGTGGGGTCTCCTCATGTCCTATCCATCTGTTACATTCTGACTGTCTCCTAGCACAATGAGACCATTATCTTGTCCACATGCTTTCTCCAAACTCAAAATCAAAACCCTCTCAGAGACAATGACATCTGACAATGCTAAATGGTACACATGAGAAAAGAGGGTAGAGTTTAAGCTACTCTAAAATAAACACGTATACACACATGCACAGCCGCAGACACAGTATAAAAACCATGCCGTGCTCATGAAGAACATTTCTGCTCGCGTGGAACACTACATTTCTTCAGTGGGAAAATCAGCAGCTTGGCACTGCCCTCTGGCTTCGTCAACATAAGTTCTTTGAACTTGCAAACACCTGCAAGTTCTCATGCACAGATCAATTTCCAGTTTCTTGGCAGCCCAAGATCATCATAATCTAATTCCATAAAAGGCTTCTGTTTGAGCCACAACTGTTTGACAAATACAAGACATCGAACCTTAACCTTCCTAACACCATCCATCTAAATATCATTTAACTAAAAAAAAAAGGGGCATTAACAAAAAGTTGCGTGTAGCACATTTTGATTTGTCTTTCCTTTTCCTTTACGTTTTATTGTATCGTGTGTGTAAAATTTCTTATACGAGACTTTGGAACATACAACCTTTTCTTTTTGAAATTTTTGTCTTTGAATCTACATTTCTGACACACTGTATTTCCCACTCTATTGCATTTGCACCTTTTTTCTTTCTAACATGGAATCATGTACAGCCATAAATAAACGTGCGACAAGGATGTTTTTGTTTTTTTTGTCGTAGTGTGTCAAAAGTTGAAAAAGAGCCATTTATTTCTCGTCTGGGGCCTCGTAATGTCAGTGATGTATAATTGATTAAAATGCACGATCAGGGGCAAAACAAAATAAAATAGATGGTTCTGAAAAGGTAAAGAAATGACACGTGTACATATACAGTGGTGAAGCAGAAAACTGTGCGGAGGAACTGCATGCATTCAGTCAGAGAGAAGATACAAGCCAGAGGGGTGCGATGAAAACGACATTTGGATAATTGGGTCAAATATAATAGAAAACTTGAAGTGCTTAGTAGGCGTGAAAATATATCGATGCTGGCAGAGAGGGTGCCAACAATGCAAAGGGAGAAATGCAAATAAGAAGATCAATTATAAATTATAGTGACAGAGAAACATACAGTAATGTTATTTTTACTTACTTGGAATCTTTGCTGGGCCTGGTGGTCAGAATGGCAAGCGCCGTCACGTTCCCAAGGACGCCAAAGACAAACATGGCGGATGGCACCGCTATGTTTTTGGACGCCCTGCTGAAGTCAGCAACAGAGACGTTGGAGAACAGACTGCTGTTGCTAATGTTATATATAAACATTCCTATATCGTTGCTGATGTTGACATGTTTGTTATAGTCGTTGAAGACGCCGTTTGTACTGTCCATTATAATTTCTGTCAAGTTTGCCATTTTGTAAACACTGGTGTTCCTGTGTCATCTTAGACGAACACATCAAGATATTCTACGATAGTGTTACACGGAAACATTTCAAAGTACTAATGAATATTGCACTGCAAGATCACACTGTATTTTTTCCATAAACACTACATCTCAATGAAAGCCTTGAGAAATGCGAGTCACATAATGTCGTTTTACTGTATGAAGATATTATCAGGTTTTCCGGCTGTGGGTTCGATTTAGTAATTCACTGTGCCCACCAGAAATAATACACCATAAGATGAATTTCCTTATGTTCTAGGTAATCGTAACTTACAATGTAACCCAAAGATCTTAAAATAGTATTAACGTTACTATTTTAAGATCTTTGATGTAACCACAGTGCGTCACATGACCAATCTACACGGCACTCTCAAATTATAGGCCAAACATTTTCTAACTGACACTCAGATCGCAGGACTATCCAGACTACAGTCAGAAACTGTCACTGGTTCTAAAAACTAACGTGGGAGGGTTGATTTACAAGTAAAATAACTATCATCGTCTTTAAAAAGTATCCACAATGTTATCCACAATGTTCATTTTTTAAAAATCTGAGCAATTAATGTTAATGCTGACTGCTGGCACAAGAGATTCAATTTTACTTATATTAATTCTTAAACGTTTCTACCTGATAGATTAATTCATTTCTTTGGAGCATCGCTTGTATGAAATAATAAAGGGAAAGACACCAACTCCTTTTATCATCAGAATTTGTCCCTTATCTAAATTAATGTTTTATCGTTTTTTCCCTGTGCAATTTAGGATGTTTTAGGATACTCTAAGTGCCAGTTACTACAATGTATTCTTTGTTTCTAGTATCCTTTGATTTAACTGTCCAGCAACACTTCAAGTCCAATTTAGAATAACTTTTAGAAATAATCTAAGACACCGTGAAGAGAAATTTCAATTTCTTCCCATTTAGAATGAACTGCAAATCAACCATTAAAGTTGCACTTTTTTTGACTACTTTCGAGTTTTAGCACAAAGTTTCGAAAAAAAAAAATCCACTCTACAAATAACAATAAGTGTGAGTAGAATGTTATCCCATTTTTGGGGGACATTTTGTCACGAGTGGAGTGAGTGCAATTAAGGGGATTGCTACAGAGCGGGTGTAGAATAAGAAGAGCTCACGACAGACGGATAGGAAAAGACGTGAAAGGGGAAGAGTAAAAATAACTCATGCAGACAAGTGGGAAAAGCGTGCGTGTATGAGTGGTGTGGAAGTCTGAATGAGGCGAAAGCGCTGGATTACTATCACTGCAAGTTAGAAGGTCCTACGGATCGGACCTGTGAATAAAAGCCCATCGGGCGGACATAAAGGGAAGCAGTCGAGAAGACTAGTGAGTCTTTCCAGTTATGACTGGTATGTAGAACGTTGATTGATTATTATGATTGATGTATTATATTATATTCGTCTATTACCATGATGTGAATAAGTATATGTGAGGAATGTGGAAGTCCTTGATATTGGATATAGCAATGTGCGCCACGAGCGATAGATGAAAGTGAGTTCATGGATTTGTAGCGCGAGTGAGTAGGGTGTACTCCGATGGAGGTGTGTTACCGTAAGATGTGTGGTGAGTGAAAGGTGAACTAGTGTGTGTACGCTTCATGGATTGTAAGGAGAGGTGGAGTGAATAGAAATGGTAGGATATTATACCAATGTAATGTTATTCTTGTAGGTGTCGGGGACGGGCCGCAGAGCCACCTCGATGAGCACAGGGGATAGGCCAGCATAGGGCCGGAGGCCACACATAGGCCAGAAGTGAGGCTGTCAGTGCAGGACAGTAGAGGCACATAAAGTCGTGGCAGTCAGGCCACGGACAGGGACGTAGATATGAGAGTGAATGAGATACTATATTGTTGCCATGTTGATAGGCTAGTGAACTGATACTATGTTGTTGCCATGTTGATGGCTATGGAAATAATAGTGTGTTATTGCCCTGCTGAGGTGCGAGGGGAATGCTAAGGTGTATGACAATAGGAAGGTGATATTGAGAGACTGCGGTGCCAGTAAATTATTAATGTGCTATTAAGACCCTGAGGGAGAGGCTGAGGCCGAAGTGCCTTTAGGAGTAACTACCGGATTGTGGATCCGAGGGAGAGTGTGTGTGAGAATAAGGCCGTTGTACGGCAGTCATTTCAATAATATAATGTATGTAATTGCGCTATTATATGTATAATTATGTTTAATAAATGTGTGAGTCTGATGGGCTGTTTTGTTAAGTGTTAAACTTGTTTGTTCGTGATTGTCGTCCTGTCATAAACTATTACATCTCCCAGTCTGGGATTTGTGACACTGGGGGCTCTTCCGTTGTGACACTGGGGGCTCGTCCTGTTTACCTGTGGTCATTTTGACATTGTGTATTCGTTATATCTAGTTGTTTTTCTGTTGTGCTAGGAATTTGTGCTGTTGTCCTTGTTCGTGGGATGAATGGAAATTTCACGATGATATGATTTATGTATGTTTATGAATTATAATATGTATTGATGCATGTATTTTGATGAATATGTATTAATGTGTACTTAAATTTCAGAGAGACAGTGTGTGTGCGTGCAGCCTGAGGAGACAAGCAGCCAGAGCTCCGATTAGGTCGAGGACTTAAACTCATAAGGCTGAAAGTTAAGTAAAAGTCTAAAATTTTGTACCCTGGATTAAGGGCTGTCTTTTCATCTGTCTGTTTCCCTGTTTTTGCTGTTTTCGTTGTAATTGATTATACGGGCGGTGGCGCGGGTTTGCTGTGGTGAGCGTAGTTTGTCCTCTTCGGGAGGTGGGCTAAATTTGGAACTTCGTTCATCACAGTGAACAGTTCTGTAGGGACCTGTATTTGTGTTTAGATTGTGCCGTTCCATCTTCCTCGTTGTTTTAGGAAGACGTCTCTCTTGTCCCTCTCCTACCTTTCTGTAGATACGTTCTTTTTTTTCAGACGCTGTTCTTGTTCGTACCTTGTAGTGTAATCGGCGTATTTAGGTTGCATTTTTTTTCCATTATATTTTCTTTTTTAGGCCTTTGTCTTAGTCTGGTTCGTTGTCCTTGACGTACTTGTGGTCCTTCTACTGAATTTTCTCATTCTTATCTTTTCCTTTCGTTTTGTTATTTAATAGTGCTAGACATTTTATAAACATACAATTAGTTAGAGAGAGTAGGCTGTAGAATGTTTAGTTAGGGGTGTTTCTGAATTGTATTTGGGTTTTGTTATATCTGGTGTGATCTCAGGTCTCTGGTCGTATCGCTAGTGATCATACCGACAGGTTGGTCGTCTTATAATAGATACCATAACCATAAATCGGTGAAATGGCGGAACTCCAACAACTAATGAAGTTGGGTAAGGAACTTGGCCTGGAGGGAGAAGAGCTACGCGGCTGGATTAAAGAACAGCAGGCAGAAATGCGCGATGAGCGTGCTAAGGATAGAGAGCGAGAAAAAGAGGCTCAGTTAAAGGAGTTAGAAGCTCAGCAACAGGAGAGACAGGCTAAGGAAAGGGAGCAGGAGATAAGGTTAAAGGAGATAGAAGCTCAAGAGCGGGAGACAGACGCGCGAGTAAGAATCGCAGAATTAGAAAGCAAAAAGAGTGCGCCAACAGAAACAGTTGAGCGGCAGGTACCCAATAAAGGTGGCGTTAGGATTAAGCTCCCTACGTTCGACGACCGGAAGGACGACATAGACGCCTTCCTTTACAGGTTCGAACTGAACGCACAATTGCAATGGGGGGAAAATAAGGAATTATGGGCCACGTACCTGGCATCGCTATTGCAGGGGCGAGCGTTAACCTACTTTAAAGAGCTACAGCGCGAAGACGTGCAAGACTACGATAAGCTGAAGGCTTTGCTGCTTCGCCGATTTGCGCGTACCGAGGAATATTTCCGGGAGCAGTTTAGGCGGGCACGTGCAGATACCAGGGAGGACTTTGCTGCCTTCGTCGCGAGACTAACGGAGTATTTCGCGAACTGGGTAGACTTGGTGCATGTGGGCACGGATTTTGCTAAACTGAAAGACTTAATGATCCGTGACCAGCTGTACGCGTCGTGCCACAAAGATCTGGTGGCTTTCCTGAAAGAGAACGAACCCGCGACGGTGCAGGAGGCGTCTAAGTTGGCGGAGGCATACCGTACGGCGCACCCGTCCAAACCAGTCGCCAGGGCGTACGTCCAAGATGCTGGGTACGTCGCCGTTGTCGAGGGGTCGCCGGCAGGACTTAGGGACAGGTCGCGTCAGCGTGGTGCCTATAGCGGGCAAGCCCAGGGGCAGCGTAGGGTCTATCACCAATCACCGGCACATGGATCCGGTAAGTTTGACCGAGCAGGAGGGCTAGGTCGCGGTAATGGCCGGGGGCGATTTGTGACCTTTGCCGATGACCGACGGCATAGAGACTCTAGTTCCGGTCGCGATGGGTCACGGGGACCCAGGTCTAGAGCAGCACAGGGAGCGGAGTGTTGGACTTGCGGACGCGTGGGTCACTTTTCGCGCGAGTGTAGGGCCGCGAAGTGTTGGAACTGCGGAAGAGCAGATCACATCAGCGTGAACTGCCCTGCAGGTAGGATAGCGGCGAACGTGGACAGTAGCTCCAGTCCATGTTCCCCAAATAAATTTCATCATGCGGCTGCGTGTGTTACATCGGACAACGGAGGCGGACAGTATTCTAAGTGTCCCAGTTGTGAGAAGTTATTATCTTCCGGTATTTTACCTTGTGGGAGAAAGATCCCCGTTATAAATTCATGTCATACAGGAGGTGGTCTTAGGGTTTATCCGGGGTTTGTTGGGGACGAACCGGTCTCGGTTTTACGAGATACGGGATCTACCGTTGTGGGAGTGCACAGAGACTGCATTCGGGATTCACAGCTTACAGGTGAGACTGTCCCGTGCATCCAATTTTCGGGGGCCATTGAGAAATTACCCATGGCAAGAATAATGATAGATACACCTTTCCTTAACGGGGAAGTCGAAGCGGTCGTTGGTTGTTTTCCAGGCGCCCAGCTCATCATTGGGAATGTATCACGGGTAGTTTCCCCGTCCGATGAGAACGTGCAAGCATGGTCGCAATCAAAGGGTATTGACTTTTGCGCCGCGGTCGAAACACGTCGACGGGTAGCGGATAAAGATAAGATTAGACCTTTGGCGACGCCAGCGGTCAACCTAGATATCACGCCGGAGCGCTTGGCGAGATTACAAAGGGAGGACCCATCATTAAACCCATGTTTTGGGGAAGCGCGAACCGAGAAAACGAGGAGATATAAGAACGGGTCGTCCTCCTTTATTGTTCAGGCGGGCATTCTGTTCCGTAAGTATGTAACGTTGTCCTCCATTTTAAAGCAGGTCGTTGTGCCAGCGTTGCTGATCGCAACAGTATTGCATTTGGCACATGATGTCCCATTAGCAGGTCATATGGGGATAGCTAGAACCAAAGAAAGGGTTCTTAAAAATTTTTACGGGCCGTCGATCCACAGAGATGTGCAGGTCTATTGTAAGACGTGCAGTGCGTGCCAAAAGACGACGCATAAGGGTCGTACACCCCAGGCCCCTCTTCAGAAGATCCCCACGGTCTCGGAACCGTTTAAAAAGGTCTCGATAGACCTTGTTGGCCCCATTCACCCAGCGACCGATAGGGGGAATCGATTTTTCTTAACGGTCATATGTAATGCTACGAGATGGCCAGAGGCGGTTCCTCTGCGGACCATAACGTCTGAGGCAGTCGCGGAAGCGTTGTTTGCAATTTTCGCTAGGGTAGGAATACCAGAGCAAATTCTGTCTGATAGGGGCGCGCAATTTACGTCGCAGATGATGAAGGAATTGTTCCGCTTATTCAGTATACAACCCATCACTACCACCCCTTATCATCCGCAGGCTAATGGCATGTGCGAGAGATTGAACTCGACGTTGAAGTCGATGCTGCGTAAGGTAGCTGCTGATCGCCCTAAAGATTGGGATAGATATATCCCTGCAGTGTTATTCGCGTACAGAGAGGTACGGCAGGAGTCAACGGGATTCTCGCCGTTCGAAATGATGTACGGTCGTAGCCCTAGGGGCCCAACTGATGTTCTTCGGGACATGATGACGTCGCCATCATCGGGAGACGATGAGCAGATTTCGGTGTTTCAGTACCTTGTTGATTTAAGAGAAAGACTATCTTCAGCGCGCACTATAGCAGAAGAAGCGTCTAGTATCGCTTCGAAAAGAGCAAAAGACTATAAAGATAGAGGGTCCAAACTGAGAATTTTTAAGCCAGGAGACAAGGTCCTATTGTTGCTACCTACGGACCATAATAAGTTATTGATGACATGGAAAGGTCCTTATGTTATTGAGCGAGTTGTTTCGAAGGTAGATTACGCTATCCACATTGATGGATCAGTAAAGGTTTTCCACGTTGATATGCTGCGGAGGTTTCATGAGAGACCAGAGTATCTGTATTCTCATACTGGTATTAAAGGACATACCTAATGTCGTGTCATTCTTTGACGATATAGCATGCCATACGTCGACATGGTCTGATCATATTCAGACACTAACAGTAATTTTTTAACGATTACGTCATTTTAGGGTTAACTGCTAAACCCGCAAAGATGGATTTGGCATGTCCAGAGATAGTATTCTTAGGACATATTGTGGGTATAGGTGTTCAGAGACCTGAAGAAACAAAAATTGACAAGTTAGTAGGGTTGCAAATCCCTAAAACAAAGAAACAGGTCAGAAGCTTAGTGGGAATTTTAAATTATTACAGAAAGTTCATTCCAAATTTTTCCTCCTTGTCATCTTCCCTTACTGACCTTACTAAGAAGGGACAACCCGATAAGGTCCAGTGGACGTCTGAATGTCAGACATCATTTGATAATTTGGTGACAGCATTATCATCGTCACCCATTCTGATATTACCCGATTTTCGATCTAATTTTATCCTCAGAACGGATGCGTCGGACTCTGGTGTCGGCGCTTGTCTTCTACAGGAGAAGAACGAATGTCTCCATCCTGTATGTTATGTCAGTAGGAAGTTATTGCAGAGAGAAAGAAAGTATTCTGTGATAGAGCGTGAGTGTCTTGCCATTGTCTGGTCCGTCCAGAAACTAGGACGTTATCTCATGGGACGAGAATTTTGTATCCAGACAGACCACAAGCCACTGACATTTTTGTCGAAGAATCGTTCGTCCAGCCCACGCTTGTCTAGATGGGCATTGGCTTTACAGCCGTACACCTTCGTTATTCAACCAATTCCAGGAACCAGCAATCATATCGCCGACTACCTTAGTCGAGCCTAGGGGAAGATTTCAGGAGCTTATACATCGGAGGACAGGAACATTGACAGGATCTGTGTGAATGAGTCGACTTTAAAATATTGACATTATAAATATGATATGAAGAATGGTTGATAGGTTGAGTGGTTTTTGATTCTGTATTAGATATTGTGTTTAGTTAGCTATTCATGATGTGACACATATATGCATATTGCAGGCCATATTGATCCCCATATTTCCCCCTGATTTCGGTGTTCTATATACTAGGGGAACTGCTAGGTCATTTTTCTAGTGTAGGTATTGCTCACGCTCACTCGTTGACAGTCATCTTGATGCGATTTGAAATTAATTGCATTAATTTTTTTGGGGTGGGGGATGATGTCACGAGTGGAGTGAGTGCAATTAAGGGGATTGCTACAGAGCGGGTGTAGAATAAGAAGAGCTCACGACAGACGGATAGGAAAAGACGTGAAAGGGGAAGAGTAAAAATAACTCATGCAGACAAGTGGGAAAAGCGTGCGTGTATGAGTGGTGTGGAAGTCTGAATGAGGCGAAAGCGCTGGATTACTATCACTGCAAGTTAGAAGGTCCTACGGATCGGACCTGTGAATAAAAGCCCATCGGGCGGACATAAAGGGAAGCAGTCGAGAAGACTAGTGAGTCTTTCCAGTTATGACTGGTATGTAGAACGTTGATTGATTATTATGATTGATGTATTATATTATATTCGTCTATTACCATGATGTGAATAAGTATATGTGAGGAATGTGGAAGTCCTTGATATTGGATATAGCAATGTGCGCCACGAGCGATAGATGAAAGTGAGTTCATGGATTTGTAGCGCGAGTGAGTAGGGTGTACTCCGATGGAGGTGTGTTACCGTAAGATGTGTGGTGAGTGAAAGGTGAACTAGTGTGTGTACGCTTCATGGATTGTAAGGAGAGGTGGAGTGAATAGAAATGGTAGGATATTATACCAATGTAATGTTATTCTTGTAGGTGTCGGGGACGGGCCGCAGAGCCACCTCGATGAGCACAGGGGATAGGCCAGCATAGGGCCGGAGGCCACACATAGGCCAGAAGTGAGGCTGTCAGTGCAGGACAGTAGAGGCACATAAAGTCGTGGCAGTCAGGCCACGGACAGGGACGTAGATATGAGAGTGAATGAGATACTATATTGTTGCCATGTTGATAGGCTAGTGAACTGATACTATGTTGTTGCCATGTTGATGGCTATGGAAATAATAGTGTGTTATTGCCCTGCTGAGGTGCGAGGGGAATGCTAAGGTGTATGACAATAGGAAGGTGATATTGAGAGACTGCGGTGCCAGTAAATTATTAATGTGCTATTAAGACCCTGAGGGAGAGGCTGAGGCCGAAGTGCCTTTAGGAGTAACTACCGGATTGTGGATCCGAGGGAGAGTGTGTGTGAGAATAAGGCCGTTGTACGGCAGTCATTTCAATAATATAATGTATGTAATTGCGCTATTATATGTATAATTATGTTTAATAAATGTGTGAGTCTGATGGGCTGTTTTGTTAAGTGTTAAACTTGTTTGTTCGTGATTGTCGTCCTGTCATAAACTATTACATCTCCCAGTCTGGGATTTGTGACACATTTCTTATATTTTTTATTCACACTGAAGCCGAATATAGAAAACAGCTACCGTTGACTTCTCCAGCCAGCAGCAAGGCTCTACCAGTAACCGGCTTTTTTGGCTCTTCTGACTCCCTCATAGGTCAAGAATTTAAAAGTCCAATAACCCTGAAATAAATAGATAGATAGATAGATAGATAGATAGATAGATAGATAGATAGATAGACAGATAGATAGATAGATAGATAGATAGATAGATAGATAGATAGATAGATAGATAGATAGATAGATAGATAGATCTCCCACAATAGATAGATAGACAGATAGATAAAACGGACGGGTAAATGAATGGTTACAAAAAAAAGGAGAAAGTAAGTAATCGATTTTCAAAACCTTCTGCATAAGTCAAGTTACGTCAGTAGGAATGAGATAATGTCAGTTGATGAAAAAATACAAATTTGATGCTGAGGTGACCCAAACATCAATCGTACCGCAATCAAGAAGATGGTTGCGACATATATCTCAGATTGATCTACCGGGACCAGTCATTACCGCCGCTTACGATGTTGTCAGACACAATACCGTCACCTTCGCCTGTGATCCCTCCTGGGACATAAGCTGGCTACAATAGCTCTCTGGGCCTCCTGGGCCAGTCGTTCCTGCTGTTACCGTCACTTAAATGACTGAAGATGTCAGAGCAGAGTCAATACATCGTTATCTTAATGCCTCGCTATGTGCAGTTCCATGGTCGATTAACAAATAATTATGAAGATGCATTTTCCAAAATTTACATTTCTGGAGCATGAAGCTGGTGTGGTCATTTTCGTATGCTGGCGAATTAGTTATTCAATTTGTAGATTTTATAAATTCAGCAATTTACATTTATTATTGACATGACCAAAATTCATTATGAATGTTTGTCGACACTAGTAACTGCCCCGTTCTTCCAATGGTAAAAAGAAAACACAACAACACTGGACTACCACTTCAGTCTGAAAGGAATCAGCACAAAAACATTGATGTCGAGATTCGTAGGGTCATTCACAAAACAAGCGATTAATACATAGGTTGTACGCCTTTAGAATTGAACTTTTACCCGGTAGCCATTTTACACGTACCCTAAGATCAACATCCTACAGGAGGGGGGGGAGGGGGGGGGGAGAGACATTCTAGATCCCATTGCCAACAAAAGGAAAAAACGATAGAATCAAACATTTCAAAGCACACAATCCTTTGATCTGCTCCAGCTGCCAAAGGACAGATGGTCGGCTAACAATCACTGAGCTGCCAAACATCACAAATCTTAACATTCTTCATTCTTTAGCGGCGCAGGCAGTGCCTACATTTTGATCAGTTCAAAGTAAATGGATTTTTGTTTTTTAAATATGGAGCTGGAAATGCCTTTTCTGTTTATGATCTTGATCCGCAAAGGTCTTCTTCTCTCACACGGTTCCTCTACCACCTTCCCCTCATTTGTAGTAATCCCTGGTACAAAAAAAAACAACGAACATTTGATTTGTCCGACGTTCGATGTGTGACGTCCAAACTAGCACAAATGGTAGACATTTCCCATAGCACTTACCAATGCAATGGCGGGCGGCAGTAAACAAAGCGGTGGTGTGACGTCATGTTCACTCAACCTGTAAAGAAGACTTTTACCAAAATACTGGTAATTTCTGTCTTCCATTTTCCTTTGCGTTTCATTGTATTGTTTGAATATTTCTTACGCAAGGCTTTGCTACGTACAACTTTTTCTTTTTGCCAATTTTTTACTTTATAGATAGGACAGTACACGGTGTTCAGTGGTGCGCACCGAGAAGTTTTCAGGAAGTGACGATTTCATGGGCTCAGGCAGTGACGTGCATAACATACAAAGACTGCGCACCCCCTTTCTTTCGCGGCACGCAAAGTGAAACCCAATCGTGGAGCGAGGCCGTCTTTTTCCTAATATGGCAAAACAAACCGCAGATCTATATAAAATTGGCGGTTAGTCGCAGAAAGGCAATTTGTAAGACAACAGTTGGCAAAAAAAAACAAAAAAACGGTGTATTTGAGAATCCCTAAACACACAACCAGTATATAAAGACATAGGCTTTTGGCCTCTGGAGCGTATGTATGGCACATAGACACAGTGAACCGAAAGAAAAGGGGTGGATTCTACCTATCTATCTATCTATCTTCTATCTATCTATCTATCTATCTATCTATCTATCTATCTATCTATCTATCTATCTATCTATCTATCTATCTATCCAAGATGGCGGCTGAACTTTGTGTAGTGCAGTTCTTCCTGCTGTTTTGGGGCCGTCATCCGTCGTAACTGCCGCCGATAATGGTCCTGTCCCAGTGAGGTTTAGGAAGAATTGCGAATGATATGCGGATAAAATTTGGGGTTATTCGCAAAACATTCGCCATATTCGTGAAATATGCTGAAATCATTTGGGCAACATCCTCACACGTTCGCAATCATCCGCGCAGGGCCGTCTTTCCGCTCCCAGGATTTTTTAACAGCTCAAAATTTTGGTTGCGGATCAATTCCGTAACACATTCGCAAAGCGAACGTAAAATATTCGCAGTACACTCTCAAAACATTCGTTGTGCACCCGGTCATATTCGGTATGTTCCCGCCACTTTCCGCAACTGGTCATGCATTGCGGATAAGTAGCGAATTGGGAGAGAATGTATATGGGATATGTAGCGTGCATATTATGTGTATAGGACGAACTGTAAGAAAGAGTAGCGAATGCATACAGAATGGCTACGAATAAAACGTATATATAACGTGTGCTTTGCGTTTGACTTGCGATCAAAGTGCGAGAAAGGAGCGAAAGCATTACAAACATAAAACGGACATCAAAAGCACTATAGAAATGTATGAAAATTCTGCATTTCTTCATTTCCAGTCCAGCTGTTGAGAGGTGCACATCTCCCAATGGATCGCCAAAGACGAAATGTGATTATAGCAGCCATCCAAGAACATAACAATCAACTATTCCAAGTGCAGCAGTTGCTCCAGAGAAGAAGAAGGAGAAGAAGAAGAGAAAGAACTGTATGGGTAAGGCCATTGATCGCCAGAAGGCCAGAACTGGGTATCTACAACAGGCTGATGGTGGAGCTGAGGAATGAAGATCCATGTGCCTTCAAAAACTTCATGAGGATGCCCCCAGTCATGTTTGATGAAATTGTGACAAGGCTCACTCCAAGATTGACCAAGCCAAAAATAAATTTCAGACCAAACATGGAGCCTGGTCTCAAGGTGGCAATTACCCTGCGTCACCTTGCCTCTGGTACAAAATACACTGACATGCAGTATGCTTGGAGGGTGCCACACAACACCATCAGCAAAGTTGTCAGAGAAGTATGTGAAGCCATAGTGGAGGAGTACCTTGATGAGCAGATGACTTGCCCCACCACTGAAGAAGAATGGCGGCAAATAGCTGATGACTGGCTGCAAAGGTGGAACTTCCCTCACACAATTGGTGCCATTGACGGCAAGCATGTGGCTTGCAAAGCTCCACCCAACACAGGATCAGAATACTTCAATTACAAGGGTTTTTTCAGCATCATACTGTTTGGCATGGTCAGTTCCGACTACAAGTTCCTTTGAGCTGACGTATCAGGAAATGGCGCTGCATCAGATGCCCAAATCTACAACCACAGTGACTTGAAGCATGGTCTAGAAAACGACACCATCATGGGTTGGCCACGTCCAGATCCCTTGCCAAATGACATACAAGATGTTCCCTACTTCATTGTGGGTGATGATGCTTTCTCCCTGAGAACATTCCTGATGAAGCCATACAGCGCAAGAAACCTGACAAGGGAAGAGCGAATCTACAATTACAGATTGTCAAGGGCAAGAATGGTGGAAAATGCCTTTGGTATAATGGTAAATAGGTGCTGGGGTTGGAGTACGAGACCTTGATGCATCCCTTGACAGCACTGTAGGTGTAGAACTTGGAGATGGAGATGCCCACCTGGCTTCAGCATGACCAGCAGCCTTCTGCTTTCTCCTCCCCTGCTTCTGTGACTTCGGACGTGGGCTTGACATGCTCGCTTCAGTGGTTGTGGACAGAATAACGAAAAAACGAGAGCACGTCTCTTGTCGCAACTCAGACGCAGCGCGTGTGCAAAACTTCCGTGGTTTCCGCAACAGGTGCGCAATGTAATCGCTAAACGTACGCGATACTTCCGTAATGTTCGCAATGCGTCCGCAACTTATCCTCAATATATTCGTTATACATCCGTCAATTTCCGGTATGCTTCCTCAATATTTGCAATACATTCGTCTGTTTTTGACAATTTTTTCCCTCATCCGCAATCACATCCGCAATCATACGTTATGTTTCCGATTTTATTCGTCATACATTCTCTATACATTATTCATATATCCGTAATTCTCACGTAATATTTTGCAGATTTTTACAACTTTCATTACGGATGATTGCGGATGATTCAACTTTCTATCCTCAATTCATTCGCAGTTTTTCCTCTCCTCACTGGGACAGGGCCTTAACGTAGCCATGGTGACCAGAACTGAGGGCCTAGTCCCTAGGCTCAGAGTGTGTTATAAAAGTGCCATGAGAAGCGATAGGATAAAACTTATTTCACCTGGAACTCAAGATTTCGACCTGAACTACCAAAATGTCGACCATAACACACTGTTGAATCCGGTGAGTTGGAATCGCTTTAACAACGCCCAGCTTTGGGACGAATTCATTATATATGAAAAGGCTTTTCGTATTGCCATCAGCACGAAGCCTACCATCTTTAAACCCCGCTATGCTCACCCAGATCCTAGCATGTGGTGGAAAATACTGACTATTCTATCAAGTGTGTTCTACAACAAGGGCAGTGTGTGCAACAGAACTAGGCCAGACGGCCAACCTTTCAGTGTAGAGTTTTTGAAATATGTGAAACGCATCCTATCAAAGTTCCCAGTCCCCGTTCTACCGCTAGATCTGGGAACCAGTCAGACTTGTCCTTCAGAAGACGAGCAGCGAATCTCACTTCATAACAACATTGATGAAATGATAGGATTCATTAAAACACACATTCAGCCATCATTCAAACGGGGAACCCCCCGAGAGCCGGACGAGTCCATTGTCAGCAGGGAAGAACTCACGAAAATGTGGCAGAGCAACCAAAGTCAGGCTATAGAAGTCATAAATAACAAAGGGCGCCGAACTATCTCCCAGGCATGTAACATCGAGCCTCATCTAATTGAGGAACATTTTAAGAACCGATGTACGTCGTCGTACAATCCCCCAGATACAGCCGTATGCCCATGGCCGGAGGCTGTAACCCCTCTCCCGACATGGCAGCCAACCATTGACCCCATTACACACGAAGAGGTGACAAATGTTATAAAAACTTTACCAAACCGCAGGTCACCTGGTGCAGACGGAGTCACCTACGGCACACTCAAACATAACATTAGGAAATTCGTGCCTGTGCTCACAGCGATTTCTAACATCTGCTTGACACACTGCCGTGTTCCGCCTGAGTGGAAACACGGTATTATAACACTAGTCCAGAAAAAGAATGGCAACCCAAATGCAATTGACGACTGGCGACCAATATCATTGTTACAGACGTCTTACAAGCTGTTCATGAGAATAATTCAAACACGGCTAATGAAGTGGATAGTTGAAACTGGCCGTCTTACATCATGCCAGAAAGGTTCCATCCCTAGAAATGGTTTACAGGAGCACGTATTCTGCCTTAAGTCAGTTATCAGCAACTTTCTTAACAAAACTGGAAAGCTATTTATGGGCTTCATTGACATCAAAGATGCTTTTGGAAGCATTGAACACTCTTTCATGATAGAACAATTACATGAAAGTGGCTACCCCAATAAATACATACGTTTAACACATGATATATACAACGGGTCAAGTTTTCAAGTCAATATCAAGAGGAAGGGGGGTAATTCAAGGCTGTCCTTGGTCAGTAGATAAATGGCTCCGATGGATTAACCAGCCTTATGCTGTACAAGGACTAACTAGGAACAATCTTAATCCAGTCCAGGGTTACGTCGACGACGTTAGCATCTGCGCAACTGATGAGCGTGAAATGGAAGAAATGATAAGGAAAACGGATATATTTATGAAAACTTCCTGCATGGAAGTGAAGCACAGGAAATGCGCGATTCTTCACGGCCAGCGCACAGGGAATAAATGGGAGAAAAACGCTAAGACTGGAGAGCTTAACCTTTATATCCAAGGTGCGCCTATTCCAATGTACGAAAGTGACCAGCAGTACATCTATCTAGGTCATGAAATGAACATCACAAACACCAGCAACAATCAGCAAGTGGAAAAACTAATTGCAGACTTTGATACAACCATGGCAAATATTGACACATCTTTGTTACCAACGTCAGCAAAACTGCAAACTATCACCGTGATGTGTCTGTCTAAGCTGCCATTTTACTTCTCCAACTTAATGTTTACCGAAATGAATCTTGATCACTTGGAAGACACCATTGTCTCTCACATCCGACACTGGCTTGGGCTCAACTCACCATCCACCAGATCATATTTTTTCAGCCCTAAGTCAAAAGGTGGCCTTGGGATCTTGAACCCTCGAGTCATCTATTATGCCAAGTATGTCTTTCCACTTATCACTGCTAAACAGTGATGATCCTGTCGTGAAAGAGACAGCAAGAAGATCCCTCCATCTACATATGGACCAACGCAAAGCGACCGCCACCGAAGACTACCCAAATTTTGCTGGGTACGCAGTCAACAATAAAGAAGCTGTAGTGAAGAATACCAATGTGAAATGGGGAAGATCTGAATGGATCTTTCTTAATGAAATGTGTGCCAGAAATAACATCCTTATGCTGTGTCTCCATAATGAATACGCACTTGAAATAAAAATTGACGACGAAGTCTCATATATGTTTACTGATTCAAACAGGTTCTACTCTATGTTTAAGAGAGATCGTTTAAGAAGATGCCAGGAAGAACTGTTGTCAAAGTCATCTCAAGGCCTCATTGTCCGCGAGGCAAAAGGTATCAACCACAGTGTGTCATACGAACATTTGACTAACCATAGTTTGGATGACAAGATCAGATCATTTTTCACACGTGGGCGACTGCAGATCCTAGAAGTCGAGACCCTACTGTCCCTGTACTACCCCAACGCCTATACTAAATCATGCAAGTTATGCCACCACCCCTCGGAAACAGTATGCCATGCATTGAACGGGTGCACGAAATTCAGCGGCATGTACCAAGCAAGACACAACAGAATAATGGACATTATCGAAAGGAAGATCACTTATTACAATCGTAACAAAGAAGTACTAAAGGATACACTCATCAACCCATCAATGTTTGGATCAGATGCAACATCCTGTACCACCAGAGCAATACGTCCCGACATCACAGTTATAGACAATACTAATAAGAAAGTCCAGATCGTTGAAGTAGCAGTACCATACGACTGTTACATTGATAGATGTTATCAAGGCAAATTTGACAAATATTTCCCATTAGCCATTGAAATCAGTGCTATGGGATACCAATGTGATATAATAGTTTTAATAATTGGAAGTTTGGGAAATGTTCACAGAAGATTTATTACTGGGCTGAAGAAACTAAACATTAACAATTCAGAAAGTAAGTTCATATCTAAGTACTGTAGTATCAGTTCAGTTATTGGATCATTCAAAATCTGGAATAAAAGATGCAGGTCGTATAATAGGAATTATTAACTCTATTTAAAAACATGTTCCAGTTTTGCCCATCCCTTCCATAGAAGAGATAAAATAAAGCCACCCACCATGGCACAATTTCCACTTAGATGTAATGTTTCGATATTGTATCTGTACAATCTGTATTGTATTCACATGGAAATAAAGAATTTATATCTATCTATCTATCTATCTATCTATCTATCTATCTATCTATCTATCTATCTATCTATCTATCTATCTATCTATCTATCTATCTATCTATCTATCTATATATCTATCTATCAATCTATCTGTCTGTCTGTCTGTCTGTCTATCTATCTATCTATCTATCTATCTGTCTGTCTATCTATTTGTCTGTCTATCTCTCTCTATCTATCTATCTATCTATATATCTATCTATCTATCTATCTATCTATCTATCTATCTATCTATCTATCTATCTATCTATCTATCTATCTATCTATCTATCTATCTATCTATCTATCTATTCATTTTCTTTGATGCAGATCTCAATGTATGCAACCTGAACCTCCCATCAAAAACATTGATTGTGACTAGCCTGTATGCCATAGAATTCCTGCCCAGGATTTTCGGTCACTGTCGCGCGGAGAGTGGATTAGCAGATCTGTGTGGATCAACGTCACTTTCATTCACTGACACGTCCTGCCAAGGTTGGGTGACTTTTCGGGTCAGAGATGATATTGTTATCTGATGTAGGCCCTATCTATAAGTACAATCGTTTTCTAGCAGTGCTGTAGTTTATTTTGATTTTAGTAATATAGCATTTTATGTGTATGCAATGCTTTTTGCTTTGTTCCCATGAAATGAAGAGTAACTGGAAACCTGCTGGACAATGTTTTTCTTTCTCAGATGATTTTTTTGTAATCTCGATCTCCCAAGATGTGTTCTTTTTATGTTAAGAGAATATGTTGAAATAGATCAGTCACTGTTAAATCGTTTGCCATGACCGGACACGTTTCCTTACTGAGAACGTTACGGCACGACTCTCTCCAGGAGAACTATGAAGCAGATGGACACCCAGCCAGCAACTGTACGTCAGTCCGACGTAGATTTCCGTGGGATAGATAGGATTATCAGAAGGTGTGTGTGGGGGGGGGGGGGTAGCCTACATCAGGCCGACGGTGCAACCAGCGGATCTACCTAGGAACAAGGTCATGTAAATTTGATATCAATCATCTGTGTCAGACTTCCCTAGGGATTGCTGGATGGGTATCTCCAGCAGAATAATATATTTTTTCACACTTCCTTATGTGAATAAGAAAGAGCTTGAATGGAATTTTCTTCCCTTGCCATATTTGTTTATCTGAGCAGTGACTTGCAACAGAAAATGAAAGTAGGGCAACATTCCGAGACAACGGATTCCCTCACTTCGAACTTCCTTTTCGCTAACAAACTGTGAAACTAGTCTATGCTTAAACTTACAATCTCGTGGACATGCAAAATTTTGCCTTCCGAGTACCTGAGAAGGTATGCCAGCCTGGCTTTGTGCCAGAATGGACTTTTGTCTTCAGTGCCATCCTGAAGACGTGACGCAAATTATGAAATCAAATGTTTATGCTTTAATTTGATTTACTCGCTGAACTTGACTCGGCGAGTCGCATTCGACTACAGATTGAAATCTGGTTTAAGCGAGAGAGGGAGAGAGGGACAAAGAGTGAGAGAGAGACAGAGAGAGAGAGAGAGAGAGAGAGAGAGAGAGAACGAGAGAGACACAGACAGAGAGACATAGACAGAGAGACAAAGACACAGAAACAGTGACACATAGTCAGGGAGAAAGAGCCAGGGACAGAGAGACAAAGAAAGAGGAAAGGAGGGACAATACAGAGAGCTGAGAGAAAGAGAGAGACAGACAGACAGTCAGACAGACAGAGACACAGAGAGACACACTGAGTGAGGAGAGGGGGGGGTGGAGAGAGAGAGAGAGAGAGAGAGAGAGAATGCTATGTTCACTTCTGAAACGTCAGATTCAAATTAATGAAGCCACAAGTCACTGGTGTCACTTGCTGGCACAAACAGGACACGGTGGTAGCCCAGAATGTCCTAAATCACGTTGGTTTTACTCAATACTTAACCCTCTAGAACGCAATCTTCCAGTTTTGAAACAGGTCACTTCATGTCTATTTTTCAATTATCATTTGGAACAGATTTTAATTCATATGCTGTTTCGTGATAAATATTCATATTCATGCAAGTATTTGAGTATTTGAAATTGAATTTTAAAAATTTCATCATTTTTTAAAATGTCTTTGATGTCAGGACAAAAGAGGGTCAGAATAACCAAGGTTGTGTTCCAGACATTCCCTCTCACCATGCAATGCTCAATCTATTTACAACCTGAACATTCACGCTCCAGTACAATTCCTTTCCTGTCTTTCCAAGAAGTCTGCGCGTAGTTGGGGAATGGGTACGGTTATTGGTTCAAATAAAAATAGCTGAAGGATGTCAGTTGCTGAAGACACGAGGGTATGGGGAGTGGCCGAGGGTATGGGGAGTGGCGGAGGGCGGGGTATAGACACTGCCAAGGTGAGACAAATTTAACAGAAAGAATCAGAGAGAGAGAAGAGAGAGAAAGGGACACACACACACACAGAGAGAGAGAGAGAGAGAGAGAGAGAGAGAGAGAGAGAGAGAGAGACAGTAAGCGGCAGCATAACAAACGAAAAAAATATAAAATATGTTTTCTCCAATTTCATTTTTTTTTTTCGGCAGAGTGCTCAAAACAAAGAGTGTAAGCTGACGCACAGAAGATTCGCACGTTCATTCTGTGCATTCTCTGCAATTATGATCTCTAAGTTGGAATGCTAACTAACTCGGAAGTGCTTAAGAGAGTGAATGGGGTGTTTTTTAGAAGTGGGTTACCATCTCTTGGTCATCAGCCAGAAAAAAGGAAAAAAACTTTCCTCGGCCAAAATCCATTGTGTCTTAAGGTTTTGGTCTTCTCATCCTTGGAAAGTTTTACTGAAAGTTTAAAATAAAAGACACTGCGCAGTATTTTGTTCTCTGCCTTTGCGACAGAAGAAAAAGAAAATGGGGTGTGGGGGGGGGGGGGGGAGTGTCGAGATATCGTTATGCAGAGTTCTCGTTTTATTTGCTTGTTATGCCGGTAGATACATTTTAAGCATTCTAACGCCAGATGGTCACATCCGCTTCAGTTTGTGTGCAGTAACAGCTAAGTTGATGCTAACAAGAATCCCGGTTTGGTGCTCGAGTCATTGCAACTTAACGACTTGGGAACATCCGCGGGTTTAGAATTTTTCAGTGAATGTTGATTGGTTCCAGGTGCAGCGGGAAATGTTATAATCATAAAAACTGGAAGCGGTTTAAACTGCCTGGATATTATCAGGTGTGAACCGGAGTTGTCCCCCTTCGTGGACATGAGCTGATTATCGCCCCTGCTTTCGTCATTTTGTTTACACGGAAACAAGGTTGGATGAACTGCATTGATTTTTGTCTGTTCGACATGTTTGTTTTGTAAAGTCAGTTACCTAGTTACCGTGATGTATTCTCTCTAGTTCCGGGAAAATTAGGAAATAATGGTGATTGTATTATGTCTGTGCATGTTTTGCTAAGCAATCCTGTCAGAAAACAAACAGGAGCCGCCAGACATTCTACACAGACTTCAGTAACATAGAGTGCACGAACGAGTAGATAAAACACAACGTGAAAATACGATGCTATAAAATGGTCACAGTGACGGATTTACTCATTAGTTTATCAAACGCCAATAGATACGACGAATATCTAAGGGCTTCCGTTGGGGGAGAAATAATTGACGAGTCCATCCTGTATGTCAGTGTATATTTATATCGGTAGTTACTTGTTATTTTCATTGATCAGAGTCACTTAAAGAATGAGTGGGAGAGCTGTCTATAAAATTATTTTGTTTGCTATTAAAGCTATAATTTTTTTTAAAAGTGCCGACTTAAATTCTTTAATTTGAAAACAAAAATAGGCAAAGAAGAAAAGGGGGAGATCCCCTTTCCAAAAACAACAACAACAACAACAACAACAACAACAACAACAACAACAACAACAACAACAACAAAACAAAAAACAAACAAAACAAAACAAAAAACACGACAGTTGTACCCTATAATATGTCTATTAATAGAAAATATAAAATACTGATATAAAGTGCTTTTATGACCACATTTGAACAACAACAACAAAAAAAAGTGAAACAAAATCATGATACTAAAAATGTTGCAAGCCTTAGTGTCTGACTTGCACAAAACCGGGAAAACAGTGCGCAACGTTTTAGAGCTGCTGTTATAGAAAGTATTCTCATTCATGGCAGAGGCAGCAACCCTGTCTTTATTGTTTTCGTAAAGAAATATGTCATACCAGGCAATATACTCTTTGAGAAATGTGTCCAGCAGGCAAATGTGACAAGACCAGTCTATATACGAGATTCATTGTTGGATGAGTCTGGAAAACAAAGAATATGTCTGGCTTAAATAAATTTTTATTCAGTAGATAATAAATCCTTGTTAGCGAAGTCTCTTGTCTTGTCAGTCTTGAAATGAATAATAATAATCATACTCTACTGGAGCTAGACGGTGATATATAAGCACTTAAAACTTTGTGACTCTGAGAACCAAAATTATGAAATTTTGTGTACTGTCTCAATTTTTTACAATAAATTACGAGGACACATCCATTTTGGACAAAATCCAATTTTTATTGTTATTTAATTCCGATTGTGTTGGCCACAAAAAAGGAGATGCATTTTCCACCCTTGAAGTCGAAACGTATGCTAGGAAATTTCATTCTTCAGGTCTCTTTGTTCTATGCCTACCTTTAAACACTGCTCGTCGAAAATCTATTTTAAATAGCACATCCGTGTATTGTCTGAGTCAACGGGCCAAATAGTAATAGTAATACTAATGATAACAATAAAAACTGACTGATCGCCTTTGTAAGTATCGATTTATCTCTTGGCCGCCCCCACCCCCACCCAAATAATTGCTCACAGCCACCCAGTTTATCATAACATGGAAGTCTTATTTAAAATGAACAAAAAAAAGGAAGGGGAAGAATTTATTTATAGAACTTAGTAGAGCATGGCATTCCAGAACTGTACTTTGTTATATTTGGAAAATCTGTTCGTGCGCAATTATAAATTCTTGATTCCGGGCACCTAACTGAAGGAAGACATGGTATTGTTTCTGGCTATACAATACAGTCTCTGGTGGTGCCATATGTGCAATTTATGGACACCAATGGGAGAAAAGTACTTTGTAATGGACTGCAGTCGGTGCGGTTTAATAATTCGATTCCTCACATTTCAAACCCCAAATTCTTTCAAGATAATTTTGCCCCTGGGTAAATCCGTGTTTCTAAATTTGGCCTGGCCTTCAAAACCATTTTGTCTTCACTAAAAAACATAATTTCTCAATTAAATTGCAAAAATATGCAGTAAGGTTGCTTGGGCAAATGCAGTATTGTGGTAGTTCTCCCCAGTCTAAGTTTAACACTGTACTCGAACCCCCTGGTGATTGTAAAATGCTTTGAAGAATGTTCACACAAAATTTTGGACCCCGTGTACATTGATTTTTCGATTAAATCAGTATTAATATTATGTGAAAAGCAATCACAGCTGCTCACAGTTGGGTTATGCAAACATAAGAGGGGTGTTGCTTTTATACTAAATTTTAGATGTTTGAAAAGGGGGGGGGGGGGAGAGGGGGGGTAGGGGCGGACGGAGATTCCATTTAGAGTGTGAACATAATCCTGCACCGGGATTAATAAATTAGTTCGAAAACGAAAGAACCTCTTGCAGAGGTGAATTCGACATTGTGCTGTGAAGAGAGAGAGAAAGAGATTTATTATTAATATGCCTTATTGTTAGAACTTAGGAACTGTTAGGAACTGTGTGTTTTTGTTTTTGTGTGTGTGTGTGAGCAATGTTCTTACTTGTTGGTAATGCTGTGTGAGCAATGTGCGTGTGTGTGGTGTGCGTTAAAGACTTGTAGGTCTTCGATATTGTATTTGCTGTTGTACTGTTACTGATGCTGTGATAACAAATTTCCTGGAAACAGGATAATAAAGTCATATCTTATCTTATCTTATCTTATGTCTTCATTTGCGGACACTGCCTGAACAAGATTTAGTTACATAGGATTTCCATTCACAGAACTCCCAATATCATCTGAATTAAACAACGTCAAAAAAAAACAAAAAAACGCTGCTGGTAATTGTGTCTGTACTAGGACTGCCGCTTAGAAAATAAAAATAAAAATGAGGACAATAATAGTGATAAAAATTCTGCAATTCTTAGCAAAAACAGGTAAAATAAATAAAGAAAGAAAGAAAGAAAGAAAGAAATATTGGTGTTGGTAATATCAAAATACATGTAATAATAATGATAAAATTCTCGAAACTTTTGAAAAAACAAAACAAAATAATAATAATAATAATAAAATTCTCAAAATGTTGACAAAAACAAACAAACAAAGAATCATAGACCCAAATATCGGCTGAAAGGATCTGAAACTATTGTAGTAACCCCCCAGCCCCCCCCCCCCCCAAACCCCCCACCCCAACCCCAACCCCCTTTAAAAACAAAGAACACAACAACAAAAAAATGCAGACATTAGTTCTATAGCCTCAGATATCTCTTGGAAAGATCTGGAATTCTACTGACTGACACAGTCATTGCTGGCTTTGTCTCTAGAGGGTCTTCTGAGTACCTCGCTGGAAGAGAGAGGGAAACCTTTGGTGTGTGATGTGAGATAGGGGTCAATTCTCTGGACGTCTGGTGTCTGCCAGTTCACATGATGGTAAGACTAGATAATTTCCCCAGGAGGCAAGACTAGCACTGAAGTCTGGGGATCTGGACAAAAACATTAGGAATTGTGTGCTATCTATCTATCTATCTATCTATCTATCTATCTATCTATCTATCTATCTATCTATCTATCTATCTATCTATCTATCTATCTATCTATCTATCTATCTATCTATCTATCTAATCAATTGTCTGTCTGTCTGTGTCGGTCTGTCCATCCATCCATCCATGCATCCGCCTCTGCCCGTCCGTCCGCCCGTCCATCTATCTATCTCTACATAACTGCCTGCCTGTCTGTCTGTCTGTCCGTTTGTCTGTCTGTCTGTCTGTCTGTCTGTCTGTGTGTTCGCCCGTCCGTCTATCTGTATGTCTGCATCATCAAAGTTTCAGCGTCCCGACTCCTATGTTATCATGGCCCTGTAATCTGTGGTGTAGACGTCCTTGAGGCGTAATATTATTATCTGACAGGGAACTAAAAGGGGAGGGTAAGGAAAGACGGGGATAGGACGGTTGTTGGCATGCACGCGAATGATCTCTTCATCCACAAAACTGCATTATAGTGACGAAAGGCACCGATACACAGGCCTATGACGTGTACACTCTTTGAAACAGGCCAGACATTATATGGGAGACACCTTGACGCCTTCACATTATTTCCTCGAGAACATGCCACGATAATGATAATGTGCACATTGTTACATGACACGCACTACTAAGGTTAAGAAATTGAAAGCATGTACATAAAACCGTCTACCTTTCTTGCTTCTTTTACTGCTGTAGAAACGCCGTTTTCGTACAAGAACGCCGGCAGAGATACAGATACACGCACATTCATACTCAGGAACAGAGATATGAAAGCTTCACAAGATTCACTGCCAACATAATAGACAACAAATAGACATCAGTTTTACATGGCAGGTCTTTGACTGTATGAGCATTGATTTCACTCTAGAAGTCGAGTTATCTCTTGTGATTTTCGGAAGGTATCAATGTAATTGTTTAAATTCCAGACGAGTGCTATTTAATTGTACGCTGTGCACGTACAAAAATGATATGAATAATAAACGAAATAAGCCAATGTTTTGATTCATTTTATTTGAACAGGCTGGCACACAGCAGTAGTTAACGTTAGGATTTTTTTTTCAGTGCTAGAAAAGTAGAGGTGACAACTGCTGAGAAATAATCTACAATAATCTCTGAATGTTTTGTTGTTGCTGTTGTTGTTGTTTTTAAGCAAGAAGATAAGAAAAGGATAATGTCACTTCCGGACTAGAAGCGCGGGCAGCTACAGGCCCTTTTCTTTGAGGAAGAAGCCACAACACCTTCGTGTATTACTTTAATCGTGCCAGTCTTTTATTTAACCCCAGGAAGGTTTTTGATTACCGAGAGCTTTTGTAGTCTTCCCCTTTCAATTGAAATTCATCTGCAATTATGTAGTTGCCTTGTGGTTTTTTTTTCTTTTTTAAAAAGAAAAGCGGGGTGGGGGGGGGGTTGCGACATACACCTTTTTTTTGGCCATAATTTACTGAATCACCCCCCACCCCCTCCCCACCCCACCCCCACCCCATTCCCTCCGCCCTCATCTCCCTTTACGTGTCTACTCTGTCGAAAAAAAAAAAACAACAACTCGAACTCAAGATATCCGCTTGTCCATCGGACACAATTTCAACTGGAATGAGGAAAGCAAAATGAAGACACGGAGAAACAATGAAAAATGGCAGTAAGAGAGACCAGAGAAAGGCGTAACGAAGCTTGAACAAAGACAAAGGTAAAAGAAGACGAAAGACACTTGGAAGAAAGGAGAGGAGCTGGAAAGGAAGAGGGAGGAATAAAGTCTCGTTTCACAATAAATGAAGAAGACAGCACACCCACAGATCAATGTCTCCATCCCTCTGACCGCCCACGCCTCAGATAACCAATAAACCAACAATTCAGACATTTGGATGTCATTGTCCGCAATTCTTGAAATAAGGTCAGACAGGGCAAGCAAATGATAATCTCAACAGCCATCCATGATTTCGCCATCTGAATTGTGGGATTCTAGAAATGACTTCCAAATCCAAAGACTACATCGGAAAGGAAATAGCTCCAAATACATGAGACTCATGATAATTATTCTTAAGCATAAAATATAGAATAAACTGTCAGCAATGCCGAGTTCTCATGAAAACGAAGAGTACGTGTTTTGAATACGCCAAAAAGTTTGCCATATCATTCAATACACAGATGTAAAGAACTCGAATCTGTGTGTGCTGGATGATTTGCTCCAGAGCTTCATGTGGTAAAGGGAAATTTTAACAATAATTATCATCAACACATTTTGATCACATAAAAAAATGGAGTAAAATAAAAACAAAACAAAACAAAAACCTTCTCTATAATATAATTTATAAATAAACCAGAAAGCAGACATATATTAAACATATTTTGATGCATTTACTTAGTAAAATTGTGAGTTTGTTTTGTTTTAAATTCACTTGTTTTTTATTATATTGGGATGAAAAGACTATTCCCGATTGGGTCACCCTTTCATCACTGGTCACAATATAATGTATGCGCAGAATGGGGAGAGAGAACAACGTGTTAAGCTGGGTTCTCATGTGTACGGAAACGGCAAAAAAAATCCATCATGCAGTCAAAAGAAAGAGTGTTTCCATGTGTGCGGAAACGACGAGCGGAAACATTTGTTCTATTTCACTACTTGAAGGGTTTTTGATGTTTCCGTTGCCCTTTCCGTTTCCGTATACATGAGAACCCAGCTTTAATGTATTTCCAAAGGTTCAGGGGAAGGGGTGATGAGGATGCTGTCGATAATATACGTGTAATGGGTATAAACTTTAAATTCGAAGGGGTCAGTGGTGAATCCGGTATGTGACAATGGCAATGAATGCATCAAATCTGGCAAACGGCGTTTCTCTCAATTAAAAAAAAAAATCTACGTGTGATAATAACGAAGATGGTCTGGTGAATAAGTCTGTGAGTCTGTCGCCTTTGCAAGCATTTATCCTAATCTCCCATCATTATTTTTAGATAGAGCAATGGTTCTCCCATTTGACCAGATTTCCCCAGGGATTTCGTGAAGCCACCAGTGCAAATACGACAGGCGGGTCACCGTGCATACAAATTGGAGCCAGCCCCGAGAGAGGGGGTGTGGGTGAGGAGGGCTGGGGGTATTTATTTTTTCAAAGTTCCCCATGCTTTCTTAAACTCGTATGATGCTCCCTCCGATATTCCTCTTTCAGATGTTCAATGCCCTCTATCAAGCTTAAGACAATTTGGCAGATCTCAGGCGCAGCTGGTCTGTCTTGATACTTGATTAGGATTTTGGGAAAGCAGGCTCTCTGCAGGTTGAAGTAGTAATATCCACAACAGTGGATCATGGATAAAATTTTAGCTCACAACAATTACTGACATGCATATGTATATTAATGAACATTAATGAGCTCTATAGTTATATGTGGATTAATTTTTGTTTTTAAAAAAATGTTATTTCGGAACATCATTTACGTGTGGGACATGGGCAAAATGCACAGATGCAAATGATGAAATTATCCAGAACATAAAGACGTATTTAAATGAAAAATCGACTTTTTTTTCTTCTAGCTTCTGACTCAGCACTTCTCATTTGTCCTATTTTGTCTGATTGCAACAACTATGCCAAGAAATAAGTTAGAAGACATTGCAGGAAAATACGCACGCAGCGTTTGAAAATGGGCGAAGACGAACATTCTTATTCTATCCAGTATCATCTGCCATAGCTTTTACTAATTCAGAAAAAAACAATATGAAGTGATATCAACACTGACATTTGAGTAAGCTGGATTACTTGCAGCGGGAGGAAAGCATGCCCTTCCGGCATCAATCACTTCCATTTCTAATCTAGAATTGTCACTCTAATCAACACTCACCATGCCTGGGGTCAGGAGAAATGAGATGAGTCATGGATTGTGAGACAAGGTGTGAAGAGGAAAACTAACAAAGTATCGTAAAACTTAGAACAAGAAAGTCACCTGGTACCTTCTGAGGATCATTATTTTAAGTGAAATATGAACTTCGCAAACGTGGAAAAAACATACTGTAAACAATAAATAGTTCCATAAAGAGAATGTCTGTGAACTATTATTTTGAGCAGAAGATAATCAAACGCTAGTTTCTAATTCTAACTATGAAAGTATTCCTTTGGATTTGGATGCCAGAAAGAATGGAAGGACGTGTGCATGTACCCGGTGGAACAAAACATGAGGTGAAGAGGGATTTTAGACAGCAATGTGAATTTCTTAAAAAGATGGGTTTCTATTTCGCTGGTTGTTTCTTCCGTGCATAGTATATTGGTTTATTTCAGTGGGCGTCGCAAAAATGGACTTCCCTAATAGTTTTTTCTTGTTCTCAAAAGATCTACATGTGCTGTGTTAAGTGGAACGGTTTAAGCGTGATAACATCTGCAGTCCAGGCATCAGATGCTTTTAATAGCTAGTTGGTTTTAGCCATTAATATTACACCAAATATCATGCCTTTCTAAATAATTTATTCCCTGGCGAGTTTTATGACATCAAGTTAAAAAAAAAATGTGTCTAACTTTAACTTCAGTATTACTGATGTAACTAAAATAAACCAATCATTATTGTTCTGCTCTCATAAACGCCTGAGATACCTAGGACAGGATATTTCAGACTGAACCAGTTCAGTTTATAAAATTTCCCTCTCTGTCAGTTTCATTTTTCTGCGATACCAAAGGCATGAGCCTTTACGACAATGCGGGTTTTAAGCTTGTCTGTAATTCCTGTAGTTTAGAAATAATTGAATGGTCACTTATTGATGCGTGTTCACAACGACTAGAACTAAATTACACGGTTAGAGGCTTAACAAATTTTGCTAAGGCAGAAAATAGAATTTGATATCGTTGTGAGAAAAATGAGGCAGTCGTAGGATCACAAGCTAAAGATAAAAGAAAACTCTACACTCTTCAAAGACAGAGGGGGGAACATGATACTGAGGGAAACTGAAAGTACACTAAACGCTAAATGAACTCAACTCAACTGCCTCCCAGCGGTTTCCGCGTTTTCATACTTGACGTCCGTTAATCTGATTTGGGTAGACAAATCATCATTTGATTCGAAATTAAATCAACTCTTTATGTCATCTAATGGTTTTAACCAGTGAGCAAGTAACAGATAATTTTGCTGTAATTGTTTGGTTGGATTTAAGACACGATCACCTACTTTGTACATCAAATCTCTGCACACTTTAACCACTGTTTGATAAACTACCACTGCCAACTGAGCGATCTGATGAACTACTTGTTATTGATGTTTTAACTGATCATTCTTTCAAATTTATTTTGAGAACGCGGCTCGCTCGGTATAGGACACCTAATGCCACATCTATAAAAGCTGGCCATCATCTTCTCCCAATGCGTGAACAATTCAGGTAAACAGTCATGAAACACGGTTTATACCGAAACGGAATGGGAAATTTTTACTTTGAGCTTGGTGGTATCTCCATAGTGTAACGAAGAGCGAAGATGTGCAGGGCCTTTCATTGGGAACAGCAGTTTAATGCAGGATAAAATATTTCCCATTTAGTGGGGTTAAATAATATACTGCGCAATGCTTCCAGATGTAAAGTAACAACACATGGGTTTGTGATGGCTATTATCAATAAACTGTTCGCCATTTACTTTCATCCGTCCATCCATCCATCCATCCATCCATCCATCCATCCTTCCATCAACATTATATCAATAGCTCAAGCAGGCCAGGTAATGGTCAACCATCTACTGTACAAACTGGTCAATAAGCTGCACAAGCAATTAGAGATATTGGCTACCATACAAAAATGTTTCGCTGCTGATGAGAAGTGCCATTTTTATGAATGGCGCAGTATGTGAACGCAACGTCATGACAAAGCATAGCTTTATTGTACATTAAATGACAAACATTGACATTTTAATACAAAAACGATCAAAATGCCGTGGAAAAGTTAGTACATCTATACAGCATCTTTACAGATGTTACACAAGCTTATCGGGAAGTGCAAGAACAAGATTTGTTATGTTTCTCTTGTTACAGGTCAGAAGTGAAATGTTCCAACAATTTCCCCAGAACATGAACAATTGTCCTGGATGGTGAACATACTAATTTTTTTATTGCACAAAACGGTAACACAGATTTACACCTCAAAACCGGGGGAGTCGCTAGTTTGTCGGGCTGCAGGTAAAAAGTCACTGCCTATTGGTGTCGGATTAGCAAGCAGCGCCTCAGTGGACTCAGCCACTGAAAGACGATGTATTGAGGTGGAAAATCGCCACTGGTTAGCACACGCTTGCTTTTGTTTAGATTTGCTGGACACAGGTCGAGATTTGAGCATTTTCGTACACTGGGAAGACACGCGTGCTAACATGATGTTCTTCTCAAAGTTTGAAAGATTCACTGTCGGTAAGTCTGTGGCAACGAATATTCAGCCAAAGGTTTTGGCCACTAATGTAATGACTGCTTCAACCTCAGTTAATACAGCGGTGCTTTAAGATGTCATCTTTAAAGGACTGTGAACTAGATCTACAGCTGAATTGCTGTAGTTTTGATTCCAGTGGTTTGTAATGATCTAACCTGTAGCGAATGGAGATATCGGAGATAATTTCCCAAGAGTTTCTGTGACGAATCCGATAAAGGTGAGTACTTTAATTTGTAAATATTTTAATTCGTCTTTTGCTTTTGTCTGAATGCAAAGTCTGAAGCTCCGTCTTGTGTTATGTCAGAGTTTAGTTAAAGCGGTGGAGAACAGACTTGTGCATGTAACTTCATTTTACGCTGCAGATTACCCACGGGCATCACTTTTTGCAAGATTCAGACACTATTGACTATCGAGGGAATATTGAATTGAGAATGAACATTGGTGCTGATTGTTAAATTTTGATTTCATGTAGTGTCATAAGGGAAAGAAATTGAGGGATTGTTCCAAGTTATATAGTTTTGTTCTATATAATTCCATGGATGACAGGCGGTGATTTCTTTTTTGCCCTAACATTTGGCAAGTCTGTTCTTGAAACTTCTTTGATTGCTGAGCGGGATCAACAGATAAGGCTAGGGGCACACTGAGTCAAGTCTGTTTTGCGTCTATTATGATGCAGTGCGGGAAGTCTTTCATTCTGCCAGTTGACTCAAGACACTTTTGATGCGCCTGAACTAGTAAGACAGACTTGTTTCCGTCTCGTCAGTGCGCGAGGCCATGTTTAACTCCACAGTCCACACCTCACACCAGAACCCAGACAATAACAGAATTAACTCAGTACGGTCACACACCACCAGCCGTGGCGCTCAATTCACCCCATGAAAATTGTCCCAATGGCCCTGAATATCACAGCCATGTCAGTGTTACACGGATACTCTCATCTCACCTAGTCTAGTTCTTTCTGATCTGGTTGTGTGGCACAAAAATGTCACCTGACAATTTTAACTGATTGTTTCAACTTTCCTGTTTCACACAAGTGCTGTTACTGATGCCTATCAATGAAAACGCATTGGTGCGGCCTTTGGTGGGTGTCATCTGATTCTGTCATTCAAACTGATCGTAAAAGAAAAAATGCACTCACGACGTGTGAAAACATATATTATGGTTAATGGAAACACAGATGGAAACATACTTCATTGAACATCTACATCACTGATGATAGGAGGATGGGGGGGGGGTGTGGAGAAGGGGGATGCAAGGCTAATAGTTGGCGACCTTAATTCTTGTTTCTTCCAACTCCACTCTTGCCACAATTCGACATTAAATGTTTCATGGCTTTAATAATCCTTATAAGGGGTTAGAATAAATTGGAACTGTGAAACAGCTTGATAGGTGCCATAACGCATTTTAAACAAATAGTGTCAAAGTGCGCTTTTGTTATATAATATCTGCTACCAAGGATTTGTCTGCTACATACTAAACAATCCGAAATCCATCGCTTGACCCTTCCCTTGGCATCCTTGTGTTCACTCCCCTCTTTTCAATTATTTGAATATGATTATGTCCTCACAGACATTCTCTCTAGCTCGGTGTTTTCACTAGATAAACTATTAAGGGCAGATTGTATACCCAGTAGGTTAGAATATTAACAGCAGATTATTTTGAGAAAATTTTGTGACCGTATTTCAGTAGGATTACTCTGGGCATTTCATCAACGAAAAAATGAAAATAACCCGCTAACCAAACTAAACCTTAACCGTAATACACTGATACGCCTCAGATCCAGTGAAAGAGTTCTAGAGAGAGTTAACTAAAAGCCTATTCCGGTGAAGGATGTATTTTCGGCGCGTGTTTTTGACCAGTATTATAACAGTATCTCAAAAATACGCCTACATGGGTCGGGGGCCAACAGCACTGGGCTGAGGGAAAACCGAAGGGAAAACCGACAATAAAAATAGAAGGAGTGATTTCTTAGAAAACACGCGGGCGTGTTCACTGAGTGAAAAAGACATGCAGGAAAAATTATGAAAACACGCTAGATAGGCATTATATTACTTTACCCCTCTATTTGTTCTGGAAAAAAAGGGGGGAAAATGGGCATTGCGCGAGTGATGCATACATTTTCCTACTATGGATTGGTCCCGGTCTACTAATCAGAATGTAGTTCAGTGATGACAACAGATTGCAAGTTAGTTGTGCACCTGGCCTCAGAAAAGAAGAAAACATCAACAAATAAACAAGCCCAGTGCTGTTGGGTTACAGCATACATTGAAACAAAATTGACCGGTAATGCTCATGAAACTGAAATTGGACTTCGCAGAGGAATGTGGCCGTTCGCATTTTAATGACAGTGGTACAATAAGATATGTGCAGGCGAGATCAGTGTGCAGTGTGACACCAACCCGTGGATTTGACAGTTATTGAATTCTACGCTGGAATATTTTACAGTACCATTATTCTTTGCCTGGTGCTGGTTGTGGTGAGTTTAACAATTATATTCTTGCAACTATTCGTTAACTCCATTGCTGTTTACACTGAATGACTTCTGTACTATGTCGTAATGCAGAGAAAATAATTACGAAATAAATGAGCGTCATGCACGGCGACCATTATGTACGCAGAGTGCACGGGAAGAAACACACAAAACATATTACACCACTAGTAACACAAAGATGTGTTAAAAGTAAATACATAGGCATACATAAGATAGGACAAAAAGGTTCAATAAGAAATTTTCGTAGTTATTTCCAAAACGAGCAAAACACCCGTTGTACCAAAATATAGATAATAATATATTATGATATCCTATGCAATGAATAACGAGACAGTGCAGTATTTCATTCCATAAGTGTTATAAAATATTGATTATATTTTACATGGCACTAAAAACATTTCCTTGTAGAATTCTTATGGTAATGGGAATGACCGGTTAGAAAAAATATTTGCAATTTTATCTCGAATTCCATCCAGTGTTCGAAAGTCAAGACGCAGACATTCTTAGCCTGAAGTACTTTTGAAGCACCTACTGAAATATAACATAGAAGGCTGATCTTTGAGACCTGTTATTTATTTATTTTTAATTTTTTTAATTTTAATTTTTTGTTTATTTATTTACCAGCTGAGGTACCCGACTTTGCTGGGGATAAACTATACCACTTTTTTAAATTAAATCTTGATACTGCAGAGGTAAAATTCCCAGTTCAAATGGAAATTGCTACGGTGTGCTATTTTAATGGCGGTCTCCAAAGTCACCACTCAAATTGTAGAAATGAATGCATGACTTCGTGTACCCTTAAACGGCCTGCTAGCCAACACCCGCTAAAGTAGTATGCCGTTTCTGAAGCAACCAATCGCCTGACCACCATCATCATCTACCCGCCCCTCCCCCTTGGCCTTTTCTTGTCCGTACCAACACCTTGTGTCACTAAAAGGGTGGCTGGAATTTATTGTATAGCAGTCGAAAGAGAGTAGGCTAGGCCTTATGTGCACAGCAAAAGCCTTGCCGACTTGTGGATGGTCTAATCATGACGTCATCAGGTCAAGTGTTCCTGGAAAAGAAAGCATGAGGGGATCAATCAGCGACACAAAGCAAACTGAAAAAAATTCCCTCACCATTTCAAGCCTTTAAATGAAGAAAAAAAATCTGCAGGTCGAAAGCAATTTATTTATTTATTTATTTATTACTACCATCGTTACGAATACCAACACAACATCGCTGTCTCTGCTACTTCTATCACAAACAAAAGCCATAAAATAACACTATTGATATCGCTTCCGTTGTAGTCACTGTGATTCTATTGCTCTCATAACTACTCACTCCTCATTGCTATTTCTGTCTTTATGACAGTTGTTACAGTCGTTAATACCGGTAATTCTACACGTTCAGTGTAAGTATTCGACGGTCCTACTACAAAAACATCTCGTTTTATTCTCTTCTGATTTCTTCTAACGGCAGGAAAAATTACCGCGCTTATTACTTTTCCAGAGATCAAAACATTTACAATTCCCATTTCCATGCTCTGTGTTCGAAATCTGGTTTTTACATTTCCTCACTTTCAGAACCATACTTATGTTGGGATAAATCTTTAGGCTGATGAGCAGATAAATTACCCCAGTAGAACATTCTAGGCTGATCCAACCAGATTAATCCTTAGCATCACGCTAAGTATTTTAGTCCGATGTCTCCCAGGTTGGTTCGCATGCCCCATCTCGCGGGGCCTGAGACTTCAGAATGGGGCGTAGAAGAAATCTTATTTAACTGTACAGTGTCAAGGGCACAAGGGCAAGGCTCCATTGAAGTAAGAAACGCCTGTATGAAACTTGAAGTGAAGTTTTTTAATTATATTATCTTTTGAACGAACACTTACAGAATCTATTATATATTTCAGTAACTTGCAACCTTTGGCATGACTAACTGACCAAACTATACACTCTTCAGGCCTTAAATTTGGCAGGAAGGTGGCAATTGAGATAAGGAAGATGATGGCTATGATTAAAAGTTGTTTACTTCAAGCATGTATTAAAAAAAACAACAACAATGTTTATTGCTATGTAACATCTGTATTTTTGCATGTTTGTTTCGTAATATAATATAGTACCGTGCATGTCATAAAAAGTAACCGTATCAAGCGTTCAGTTTGGTGCGTAGTGTTCTGGTGCGCATGAGTCCTGAAGCAAGATTGTAGTTTATTACTTTTATTATACTAGAGAGGGGGGGGGGGGAGAATCACATGATTGTTTATTCTGGGCAATGCCCGGTAGGTCATCTAGTATATAACTATTTGTGAATCTTTTTACTTATACAGTATACTAAGTTTGTCGGATCATGGTGGGGCGGAGGGCTTTTGGAAAATTGAAGTGGGGCATGAGACAAGAAAGGGGTGAGAAACACTGTCCTAGCCATTCCTGTAAAATAATGAAATACTTTAGACCAGTCACGGGTCTCCAGCAGCAAAATTAATGATCTCTTGTTTTGGTTGCCAGCCATTGAGATATGCACACTTTCCTGTTTATTACATTAATACAGTGATAGTTCATAGATTTAAACGTATTCTAGTGTAACAAACTCTGACAGATTCCAATTAGCCATCATTTCTCGGGAAAACAATTATTGTACAAGGACATCAAACAGGACCAAGAAGGACATAAACGGGTCACAGCTGGTCCACTGACAAAATTACCACCGCCACCTCACCCTCAACCGCCCTCCACCCTTTCTCTCTGAAAATACCAAATGATCTGTAAAAAAAATATGAAAATAAAACCTGAATAACCCAAGCGGGACTTTCATTATGTTAGAACCATTATCACTGAACACTGCACAGCCAGAGTAACGTCCCCTTTCCCTTTGCCCTCTCTGTCCCATATCTCTATATTTGCTGCAAATTTGTCATTGCGGAAAGATAGGAGATATTATGTGTGTGTGTGTGTGTGTATTATATGCATGTATGTTGGGAGAGGCGGGGCAGGGGAGGACTGAGGGACGGAAATGCTACACCGTGACTTCATTAGTTCCCATTATGTCATACAGCATCCTGTTGACGTTAAACTACAGTTGCGTTCGAATGAATATTGAAATATCACATCGTACTGTCAACTAATTAACAGAGAGACACCACTGTGAGATGACAGTCAAACTGTTTCCTGTTGTCACCAGATGCAAGGTCATTGTAATAACACAGCAATTATCACTTGCCAATACCCGCAATTGTATCGGGGGGGGGGGGGAGGTGGAGGGAGGGGAGGCGTCAGGGAGTCTATGATGAACAGCACGGTGCAAATTGCAACATTGTGAGCATGATGTGAATCATATTGTGCACCTACATATAATTCGTTCAAGATTGTGTTTTCAATGCAGTCTGTATCAGTGGTAAGTGGAAAATAGTAATTACATTAAAGCCTGGATTTCTAGTATCTGGTGACCGTTTCGTCACCGTTCTCTAAGTATTCGACTACATTCAAAGCCGCATCTAACGACCTTGGTTTAACCTCCTAAGCCGAAAAATAATTGAATAGCAAACTTCCAAAAAGTCATAGTCACTAGACCAGTTGTGCTCAAATAACACAGTTTTTTGCTTCTCATGGGACTTAGAACCAGTTACTACAGTTCCAGGGAACTGTGACGTTATGAGGTCGCGTCTTGAAGTCAGTGGTCAGCCTGAAATAATAATATTGTGTAAAATTTGAAGGATATGTAGTAACTATTAAGGAAAAAGTAGTGAAAAGTATTCTGCAATGACTAACGCTTTTCTTTTATTAATGTCGATAATGCAGTGAACAGCTGTGGCATTTTTTATTCAAGAAATCCTGTCTGCATTAAATGATGCAGTAAAGAATCTGATATGACAAAAATTAATAACCGGCATGTCTATTTCACTTACGCCACTCAAACTTGTGATATTGTCCACGAAGCTTTGAACAGCATTCCCTCTCATCCAGTACACGGCAGCTGAGCATGCGCACTTGCAAAGACTTGGTTCTTGGGAGAACGGAGAATGATACATGGCCTTTGAATTTTCCGCAAAGGATGAAATAAAATACAAAATTTCATAGGAGTACGTGTGCCATGACATCATGGGAAACACACCTATACAAAACGGGCAGAAACAGCATCTTCGAGCCAACAACAAAATGAAATACCAGGTACCCCGCATTATAAACAGTGCTATTTATTTAAAGCACATATTGCAGATTTCTATTGAAAATCCATTTTTTGTTTTAAAAAATTTTGAAAAATTGTATACGTCAATATTCGATTTTGTAGCTAAGCATAGGAAGGAATTTTTGTCTTAAACTGTGAAATGACCAAGGTCATTGTGCTTTCATAACATGAAACCAAAGTCTCATATATCGTGATGGATATAGAACAGTGGTTAATAACATTTCTCAGTTCTTTTCCCCGAAACAGTCATGTCTCATGGCTTTAAAATATTCCGTTCTTATTCTTTTTACTTGTAACTTGCAATGGTGATGATTATCACCCGGCAGTGAAAACATATAATAAACCATTCTTGTGCTACGATTGTAATTATTTCACTCATTGTCCCTATCTACGCCCTGCTTTCCTCTCGTCTTTCATTCACACTATCAAGCACCACATCCTATTGCTCTGTTGTTTTTCCCCACCTATCTGATTTTGGTCTCATCAGCTTCCACTCATATTACATGTATTATTTTTTTTCCATACCGCTGTCACTGTCCCTGCTGTCTCGCATAGATCTCATTCCAGGTTATTTCTGAGTTACGGGAGGAAACAAAGCAATGAGTTATTATGTACTTCATGATTGTCTATACTTCTCTATCTCCCTCGTTTTATTTCTTGTTTTTCCGGCATTCAAAGACTCACTGGTTCAGTTTTCACTACAGACTAATAAATTAACCAGAAGCTTCGGGCTGTGTCGTTTTTTACGGAATTTCCCGAGCGGCGACCATATAAACAACATGGCCGCCGCTGGGGAAATTCCGATTCTAGTTCTTTCTGCAGTAGAAATTTCTTTTCATTTGTCAAGATTGGTTGTACATGTATTAATTTCTTGGTGCGGAACCAAACTTCCGCGTTCAGTAGGCGTGTCAAAATGGTGTCATTCAAAATTGTAGCCATGCTGAAGCTTCGGTCGCTACCGTAAACCTAGAATGGCGGATGGTTCATGACCTTTCGCTGTTTTGTGACGTCACACAATGGGATCATCCAGTCTGGGTATTTTATTAGTCTGTGGTTTTCACCGACTGCAGTAAAAAGTTGTAATAATAATGCTCACCACGCAATTAATAAGACGCAGGAAAACACAAAATGACATCTCAGAAGATGGCGCGGCAGAATTAATTATTTCCTTACACCGACAAGTGTGTCTACAATTCATAAGATCAAAGGCACTCTGACCATATGTATTAGATAATTCTAATGCACCTTGTAGTGTCAGCGGTCAGCTGTTTCAAACACTTCAGCCTAGGTGATGTAATATTTCCAAGTCTTTCTATATCTCCCCCCCCCCTCCCACGCACACAAGGCGTCATTCAGAGATGGCCGCACTTATCAAATACATAAATTACCGTGTCCATGCTTCACTAAGAATATTTACGTTCAAGATTCAATTTAAAGGCGATCATGCACCGATATTATTATTTTACTGTTTGTCTTTTGCGTAGCTCACGACTGAAAGGTGGTGGACATAAGGACCATTCACTTTGTGAATAACATTACATGTGTATTATATATTTTTGTTCTTTCTGACCATAACTTCATCTTTATAACCATGCATGTCATAACAGTCTGAAACAGCGCGGAAGAGGGAGAAAAAGTGAGAGATTACATTTTTTCGGGGTGTGAGAGGAGAGGTCTCTAGTTACTCAATAATACTTCTTCTTTTATCAAATCACTAGAATTTAAACGTGTTTTTGTATAACAGCCTTGTTTACTTCTCTAATCTCCTCTTTCCCACAGCCTGTCTTCATCCATCTACAGCGTTTCCCCAAATATTGTGTACTTTTTGTCTTTTTTTTTCCTTTGCCCCTTGATATATATACCTGGCTTGTTAAATAAACTGTACTTCGTGTCAATGTATTCAATTATATTTGTATTTGTTGGTGTATGTCTATTTTTCTATGCATATGTCAGAAGCAAATTATCCACGGGACCAATACAGTGTATTCTGTTCTATTCTAGTCTATTCTATTCTATTCTAAAACAGTCAAAATCGAATGTACAACTTTTATGAAAGGTCCTTAACTGTAGTGTGCATTATTTAATATCGTTATCTCCCCCTGAAATGGTGAAATTTCCCCCCACGCCCAACCGCATAAAAACCATACTTTTAAGACCTTCCTCACGACTGTGATCTGGTAATTCCGAGAGCCCAGCGAGTGTATAACGTCATGAATCAGCGAGTAGCTGGAATTCAGATCAGTGATCTAACTATTGCATGAATAAAGACGGAAAAAATAACCAAGGGGCTTAACTCGGGTTTTAAGTCAGTTGAGGGGAGGAAACTCTTTCCGTTTCATTGATAGGCACTTATTTATGGTTACTGATAAATCTAACTATGTGGCGGTATCGTGAAACTGTGGTCATCGTCTTGCCCACATAAACTGGGTGCTTTCATACATTCATTTACTCACGGTAAACTTGCTTTTTTATTATACATATATCTAAATTCTTCTGTTAATCAAAATTATTAGTCCAGTCTTCATCTATCTATCTATCTATCTATCTGTCTGTCTGTCTGTCTGTCTGTCTGTCTGTCTGTCTGTCTGTCTGTCTGTCTGTCTGTCTGTCTGTCTGTCTGTCTGTCTGTCTGTCTGTCTGTCTGTCTGTCTGTCTGTCTGTCTGTCTGTCTGTCTGTCTGTCTGTCTGTCTGTCTGTCTGTCTGTCTGTCTGTCTGTCTGTCTGTCTGTCTGTCTGTCTGTCTGTCTGTCTGTCTGTCTGTCTGTCTGTCTGTCTGTCTGTCTGTCTGTCTGTCTGTCTGTCTGTCTGTCTGTCTGTCTGTCTGTCTGTCTGTCTGTCTGTCTGTCTGTCTGTCTGTCTGTCTGTCTGTCTGTCTGTCTGTCTGTCTGTCTGTCTGTCTGTCTGTCTGTCTGTCTGTCTGTCTGTCTGTCTGTCTGTCTGTCTGTCTGTCTGTCTGTCTGTCTGTCTGTCTGTCTGTCTGTCTGTCTGTCTGTCTGTCTGTCTGTCTGTCTGTCTGTCTGTCTGTCTGTCTGTCTGTCTGTCTGTCTGTCTGTCTGTCTGTCTGTCTGTCTGTCTGTCTGTCTGTCTGTCTGTCTGTCTGTCTGTCTGTCTGTCTGTCTGTCTGTCTGTCTGTCTGTCTGTCTGTCTGTCTGTCTGTCTGTCTGTCTGTCTGTCTGTCTGTCTGTCTGTCTGTCTGTCTGTCTGTCTGTCTGTCTGTCTGTCTGTCTGTCTGTCTGTCTGTCTGTCTGTCTGTCTGTCTGTCTGTCTGTCTGTCTGTCTGTCTGTCTGTCTGTCTGTCTGTCTGTCTGTCTGTCTGTCTGTCTGTCTGTCTGTCTGTCTGTCTGTCTGTCTGTCTGTCTGTCTGTCTGTCTGTCTGTCTGTCTGTCTGTCTGTCTGTCTGTCTGTCTGTCTGTCTGTCTGTCTGTCTGTCTGTCTGTCTCGTCTGTCTGTCTGTCTGTCTGTCTGTCTGTCTGTCTGTCTCTCTGTCTCTCTGTCTGTCTGTCTGTCTGTCTGTCTGTCTGTCTGTCTGTCTGTCTGTCTGTCTGTCTGTCTGTCTGTCTGTCTGTCTGTCTGTCTGTCTGTCTGTCTGTCTGTCTGTCTGTCTGTCTGTCTGTCTGTCTGTCTGTCTGTCTGTCTCTGTCTGTCAGTCTACTTGTCTGTTTGCTAGTTAATCATTTTAATTTTCTTCCTGTCTGTCTATATGCTTTCCAGTGTGTCTCTTCATCTCGTCCTGAAGTCAGTTTAAGAACCTATTGAGTATTTCTACGAACTATGTTTGGATAGCAGAATATCGACCCGAACTAGCGTCAGACACACTAGTCTGACAATTTTGACGCGATACAATGTAATCGATATGTCCATGCGTCTGCAGTCTCCGATCCGATTTGGAACTAGGGATTGTGTATAGTAAAAACTAAACCAGCACAAACGCTGTCCTGGCTAGAACCAATTGCCCCCTTCAATCCCATCATATTATTTCATATGTGTTTTTCCCCTCTCTCTGATCAGGATTGACTTGTTATTCTAATGGGAAACCAAGGCATGAGTGATAGCAGATAAATGTGAAGTTGGAATAGAGAATTTTTTTGCCCTTCATGAACTCATTTGGCCCAAACTGCAAATTTCATCTGCCTCATCTTTTTTTTTTTTTTTCAATGTCTTAGGATAGTATGGTGAAGTTTTGAAGAGAAAAAAAAGTTACAAAGATACTATTCAAATTATAACTTCATTTAAAATAGTAACACCACCACCACCGACACTACCACCATTACCACCACCGTCATCAACACCAGCAACAGCAACAACAACAGCAACAATACATAATGATAATAGTAGCAGTAGTAGTAGTAGTAATGATAATAATAATAGCAATAAAAACATCTCTGCTGCTAACTGTTCAACATTTTCGTAGAACAATATTTATGAGCAGGAAATTTTGACACGGTTATTGAGCAATCCATGTCGGAGTGATTAGCTTATGTATCAATTTAAGTCAATATTTTTCGTCACTGTCCTTATCGACATCGTCACTACCATTGTACCACCAGTATTTTCATTAATATTACGACAACTACCACCTCAAACACCCTCTCCACTATCCATACAACAACTCCTGTCATCACAATTACGACTACCGCCACCATTACCAACTCAACTACCACAACCAGCTCGACCTAACACTGCGACCTTCATCACCATCCGCCACTTCAACCGTTATCATCACCACTACTTCTACCATTTCACAATGAATACCATAACATTAAAGCCATCACCATCACTTTCACCACCGGGATAAAGGTCTGTTCTATAGTTCACCCTGATAGAAATCTAATTATTTCATGGGATAAATCGTGTCCCGAGAATAGCGAGGTTTTATCTACCTTTAAAAAATATATCACATAGAACCGTGTTACTCCCAGGTCCACCAAATATCCCATTCCATTATATTTCACCAGGGTATGACCCCAACTGACCGTTAGAGTGGCTGGTTTAGATTTGTCCTGACCACATTACGTACAGTCCTAATGGGTGAGAAAAGGGCAAAATCGAAGTTATATCGGATAGTATGTAAGTATAGAGAGGTTTCACTATTGGTCGATTTGCACTGCGAGACACGGGAGGCACTGCGAAACCACTGTTAGCATGGAGCGGAAAGTAGGTCGTTGCCGTAAACAATACCCGTTTGTGCATATCCGCCGGGCGTAGGAGCTTACAAACGGTTGTAAATAGTTTCAATTAGCTCAAAAATACGAACAAACCACAGTAAACAGATATGCACACTATCTTTGGTGAAGGCGGTCTCTTTCAATATTTATTTACCGCAGTGACCTAGTTTCGCGATTTGGCGGATCTCTCTATAAATATATACTCTCTGGTTATATGTACACTCCATATGGTGGTCGTGATCGCTTTGTGAACCGTTTTGGCACATACTGAAATAGCCGGAGTTCAAAGAAGATCTTTGCTATAAAACTGGTCTTCTTCAGACTCTCTCCGATGTATAGGAATGAATATTGAAAGCTGTTGTGCATTTCCAAGGTATCCATTTTTCACAAATCTGGTTTGGCTCAAATGTAAAATGCTAAATTAGCGAACATTTCTATGTGAGTGGATGAAGAACCTGAACAATCACACCATACATGCCGTCTTTTATTCAAAACCCATTTGCAGCTTTTTTCAACTGACACCCCGCGGGCTTTATCTTCTATATAATAAAGCTACAACAAAACCCCTAATAGTCCTATGGACTCGGAAACTACACAACGCACCGATCTCAAATTTGGCACAAAGAATTATGGGATAGGGAACATTGTTCCTATCGCTATACACAAATAAAACCGTTTGTTATTTCTGAGTTAATCGGTAAATGCGGTTATAATTAAAGACTAAATTCACGAGAGCGTTTGATCCGAAATTTACGATCAATAAGATATTGATGTATGTTTCTAATAATAGCCCACTTCCGCCTACATAATTTTCCACTTCCGTTGTCGAAATTTGATTGTGTTGTGATCGCTACCATGCCGTCATGCCTCCTTAAAGGCGTAGCTCGAGAATGCCTCCTAAAAGACGTAGCATCGGGGGATACACGACCAGGTACGTTAGACAGCGCAGACAACAAGAACAACGCAGGCGACACAGCAGACCTCATATTATTATGAATTTAGTGTTCATTTCTTTTACACTAAATCCAGCAGTGAATCACACTGACCCGTGCGTAAATTATTCATTGCAATTTCATGAATGCTGACGAGGCGCATATGGCGCCAGCGCGCAAAGGGAGTGCAGTAAGACTTATCTAAAAACAAACAAAGAACAACATACAAAATAAACATAAAGGAACTGGCAAAGTTATGCACACCCACTAGAATCACCCCAAACTCAAATGCACAGACATAATTATTCTTCCCGGGCAGGGCCGGGTAACTCAACTAGTTTTACTAAAAGGGAGAATATCTGGGGCGAGTAGATTGTTTTTCTCCCTGTCGCAAGTCATTCTCTGTCCAAGGCGATATAGTTAAAAATACATTCGATAACATTAAGAAGGATTACTAAAACATTATTCAAACATAAGGCTACCCAGATGTCGTGAAGTCCACCAATAAATCTTAACATCTATAAATCATCTTAAATCTAAATTAAATTATCAGGCTTACTATTTAAACCCTAAAAATTACTTTGATATTTTTTTTTTTATAACAGGGAGCACCGACTTATTAGTGTAATTTTGTTACAAAACCACCGTTTTCACTCTTATCATTAATGCTGATAAACACGATTCATGCACTTTTACTTTAGTCAAGCATACATCAGTCAGTCTACATAAGTCAATTTTACGAAATCCCTTGAACTTTTTTCTGTAAACAAATTCCAAGATGCCGGGTTTACGACACTGAAACTGGAATCTGAATCACCGTCTGGGTCAAGTACAAGTCTGAGGCGGCTCAGTATGAAAACGTGTGGATGTAAAGCGTTTAAAGGCGGTATAGACTACACTGTGCTTGAAATTACGATGGTATTATTTACTTCTGATATCTTTTCCGGCAGTTCCGTGGAGGCAGTCAACTCGAGCATGACCTTAAATCGGATGGGGAGCTAATGATCTTAAACCTGAGGTCTAAGATAGAAAGTATAAATTTATCCAACATTTTTACTTAAAATTGAATTGGAAATGATGGTTTGGGGGCTTAATGTAACTTGAGGGATACTGGTGTTTCATCACTGTAAATATTATATTACACACCTTATCCCGAGAGTAACGCCTGGCTGAAACTGTCTAGTTTTAATATCGGAAATCTGTCTTAAGCAATGATGCATTGTCGGCAGTTTTCCAATTTATTCAGAGATGTTTAGATACCGCTATTACGATTTCTCTCATGTTTGGGGGCTTAAAGATAATTTTGAGCTGTTTCGATCAACTGGCTCCAGATGTTCATTTGTAGTGATAGTCGATTATTTTCATCTCTAAAAAATTATCTTCCTAGACTGCTCTTTGAAATAATATAATTTGTGGATTCCTCCGTGGTGCAATCGAAGGAATACGGAAAACAACATGTCAAGATGACCCCCTCCCTTAAAGAAAGGAGAAATAATAGTGACAAGGAAGGGAAAATATTGATGAAGAAAAAGAAAGAAGGATGGAAGTTATTCAGGAAAAGACACCACGCAAGCAACTGTGTCTAAATAATTTCCCATGATACCAGCACACGCGCTGTGAGCGTCAAGCGTGGCATGGCGTGCGATGATGCCTGTGGGCGGTCTCTTTTATAACTAGAATCGAGTATTCATATACCGCTCTTTTCTCAGTCAAATAGAATACGGAAATGAATAAAACAGTGGCAAGTTTTGAAACATTGGGAAACGGTGTAAACAGTTTTCATTTTTCAGTTTTATTTGTATGGTGTTTTTTTTAAACTCCAATTACTGATACCAGAGAGCACATGTGTATAGAGAGTTCTCACTTCCGCCAAATCGAGAAACTAGGTTGCTGCGGTAAACAAGAAATTGAAGAATTGAAATAGACCTCCTTCACCAAAGATAGTGTGCATAATCTGTTTACTGTGGTTTGTTCATATTTTTGGACTGATTGAAACTATTTAGAACCGTCTGCTAGCTCTTACGCACGGTGGAAATGCACAAACGGGTAATGTTTACCGCAGCAACCTACTTTCCGCTCCACGCTAACAGTGGTTTGTCGGCGCCTCCAGTGTCCCGCAGTGCAAATTGACCAAAAGTGAAACCTCTCTATACATACATACTCTCTGCAGATACTCAGGGAGATTTTCAGGTGAAACAACAAACAAAAAAAAAAAAGTTCGAATTTTATTTCATGATTCAATGCTAAAATTTTATTTTTTTTTTAACTGAGAAGAAAAACTAAGACTGCTACCAGAGACATTACTTTTAATCTGTTGCTCTTGATAGGACGACTACTAGTACTAACTACTGCTATCATTGATGCACAAAATAAAATAAAAAAGAGAGAGAGAAACTGAGCATAGCATCATAGCTAGGCTTGGTACAAAGTTGATGGTAGAAAAAAAAAATTGATTGAAAAATGTGTATACGTAACGCACACATACACACACGCCCACACACACACGGACAACGACAACAACAACAACAACAAACTATACAGTGAATTCAAGAAGAAAAATAAATTTTTAAAGAAATTGTTAGAACTAATTGTACAGTTTTTCTTGGTATTTGCCATAAACAAAGGGCGTTGCAAAATACAGCTGTTTCTGTTGTTAATGTTTTTTTAATCCACTTTTCAATTAGCCAACTGCTGTTGCAGCTATTATTAACACTGATTAAATTGCTAGTACCGCAAGCTCAGCTACGTCCATGCTACCGCAATGTTCACTAGTCTCACATCAACAGTAGCGGCGGGAACGCAGTCGCAGTGTTAGTTGTAATGATGGCGATGATCATACTGATAGCAATAGCCACGACGACGACGACGACAACAAATAACCCCAGTGACAAGAGAGATAGAGAAAGAGAGAGAGAGAGATAGAGAGAGAGAGAGAGAGAGAGAGAGAGAGAGAAAAAAGAGAGGCATAGACAGACAGGCAGACAGACAGAAAAGGAGAGACAGACAGAAAGAAAAAAGAGAGAAAAACCGAGATAGGAGAGAGGGAAAGAGAGAATGAGAGAGAGAGAGAGAGAGAGAGAGAGTGAGAGAGAGCAAGAGACAGACAGACAGACAGAAAAAGAGAGAAGAGAGAGAGATGGAAAGAGAGACTTACGGTGAGAGAGAAAAAGAGAAACGCAGAGATAGAGAGAACGAGGATGAGGACGAGAGAAAAGGAGAAACAGACAGACAGACAATGAGAAAGAAAAGGTGAGAGAAAAAAAGAGAGAAAAAGGAAACGAGAGGGAGAACAAGAGAGAGAGACAGAGAGAGAGAGAGAGTGTGTGTGTTGGGGGGGAGAGAGTAAAAGAGAGAGAGACAGAGAGAGGGGAAGGTGAGTGGTGGGGTGGGTTGGGGAGGGGGGGGGGGGGAGTAGATGGAGGCGGCAGAAACTTCAGCCCACTGAAAGAAGACAGAAGCTACTTAGGCGGTATCGATTCCATCTTAGACTTAGTTGGATTTACAGACAGATGTCAGGATAGCATAACCAGCCGTAGCGGTGCGAGGGCAGGGGCTCCCCCGACCTGCACTTTAGCTTACACTCAGAGTAAATAGGCCACTTTCTTTGATACAGGCGCTTAAAACTAAGATCTTCTGTGCTAAGTTTGTGGAGTACGATCACTTTATCATACGTTGTTTACCACCGTGAGTGTTGACCTTCAGGTGAGTCAAAGTTTTGTTTAATTCCTTCTGTTTTTCTGGTAATATGTCTGTTGTTTATTTGTCTGTTTCTTTCTTTCTTTTCATTTGTTTGTTCTATTTCTTTCTTTCTTTTCAGCTGTTTATTTTGTTTCTTTAATTCTTTTCAACGGTTTGTTTGTTTGTTTCTTTCTTTCCATTTATTTGTTTGTTTGTTTCTTCTTTCTTTCATTCATTATTTGTTTGTTTGTTTGTTTCTTTCTTTCCATTTATTTGTTTGTTTGTTTCTTTCTTTCTTTCCATTTATTTGTTTGTTTCTTTCTTTCTTTTCATTCATTTATTTGTTTGTTTCCTTCTTTCTTTCTTTTCATTAACTTGTTTATTTGTTTGTTTGTTTCTTTAATTCTTTTCAACGGTTTGCTTGTTTCCTTCTTTCTTTCCATTTATATTTGTTTCTTTCTTTCTTCCTTTCGTTCTATCTTTTGTTTGTTTGTTTCTTTCATTTCATTAATTGGTTTTCTTCTTTCTTTTCTTTTTTTATTGTTTGTTTCTTTCTTTCTTTTCATTTATTATTGTTTGTTTGGTTGGTTTCTTCCTTTCTTTCTGTCTGTCTTTGTTTCTTTCTAGTCTATCCCTCTAATACTATTCTCCATGTCTTCCCCTTCAACAATTTCCGCTCCTGCCATCATTCTTCATTTCTCCTCCCTCCCCCTCATCCTTTTCTTTCTTCCCTCCAAGCACTTTAACTCCCAACCCCTTTTTTTCCCAGTAGATAAAAACTGTTAAAATATTGGAAGTGGATATTTTCACAACACGTCGTGGAAATCGCCTCCGTGAAGTTTTCCACGACATGTCATGAAAATGGCCTTGGTGAAATTTTTCATGGCGTTTCACGAGTTATTACAGCTACCCCAGCCCCTTTTTGCCTGATTAGTCAATCTGACTACCGACCATTGACACAAACTGACTAGACCCTCACGCCCTCCAGGTTCCGACCTCCCGCTCAGTGGGAGCCGCCATTTTGAGTCAGAAAACGATCAACTCTGATTGGATGAAAAACGTGTCGTGAAAAAAATCTCTCCACGCCTTTTCCACGATATGTCGTGTGCCTAGACACTTCGTAAAATATTTCATGTCATAAGCTTCAGTAGATTATATGTGGTACCGACGCAACTAGATCTATTTATCTCTCAGGGCGACAGTTTTATCTTCAAATAAGGGAGTTTACTTTGTCTTTTCACATAATTATGACACTGCCTTAACCTCAGTAACATCACACACACAAACACACTGATGTGCACACTTATTTATTTAATCACACATACACACTTACAAGCATTGTTCCCTCTAATTTTTAGTAGTCAAGTGTGCGCACAGATCTTATATTGTGCAATTTCTTTTTCCCATGACAAAAATATACATAGATTATGCATTGAATATTTGACGTGCAAATGTAACTTGAAATTGTTTCAAGATAATGTTGGCACAGACTATCTCCCATGGCTAATAAAACACAGTTGGCCAGTTATAATATAATTAAAAATATGCTTGCAGAAACAGCTGGCGACGATTAGCACACTTTAATTTCCTTTGTGTGCTAGTTGCAAAACGGGTGTGCGCGGCTTAGACAGAAAGAACACGGCTTAGTGGCCAGACCAACACTTCTCCACAGATACACATAATTATCCACTTATGTCACAAATACATCCCCAAAAAGCACTAATTACTGACATTTATAGCTAATAGAACTAGCAAAGCACTAATTACTGACATTTCTGGCTAATGGAACTAGCAAATGAAAATCATTGTTACATCTTTACACCGTAATTGATCTATCAGTAAACAATGAGGACAAAATACTGTTTTGAACTGACTGGTCTTTTGGTCCATGTCATGACATGTGCTGCATTGCACTGTTCTCCTGCTTCACTGGTGTCCCAATCTTAACTAGAGACATGCAAAAGGTCATATAAATTATCGTACTCTTATGTAAAAAAAACAACAAAAAACCCATTGCCACAGATCTGTAACACGTAGGACATTTCTAGTGTCACAGGTATAATTCTCAACGTATTATTATTACACTATAAGGAAAAAATTGCTTTCTTTCTGGTCGTAATACATATTTAAGCATTGATGTGTCGTTAAAAGCCGTTCCCTGGGTATCCTTAGCCTTACAAAATAATTTAAATAATGCAAAGCACAAGTCGTAAGTCCGACATGTTTCAGAAGTAGAGATAATTCATTTGGCTTGCTTTTTTACCCTTTACAGTCTGTAGGTTGTGTTATAAGTTGTGGGTTGGATTCTGATAACTGAGGGTTAAATACCGTTTTTAAAAATAATATTAATCATAATTATTAAGTCTGATGAAAAATGTTATTCAGTTTTTTGCCTTCCTTGACAAATGTGTAAAAAACCAAGTTACAAGAGGTTTGGACGCGCCCTCGAAGTATCATTAAAAAATATAACGTTTTAGTATATCGAGCGGGTTTTCTAACATTGTTTGTATTGAGAGATCTAGATCCACATAATGCCTCATGCTTGCAATAACAACTTAAGTGGCAAACCAAATTGGGGTATTAATAATAATGAGCTAGAGTACCGCCCCCCCCCCCCTCCTCCGAATGTAGGAACATCTGTTTGCCTGGCATGGATTGAATTTGAAGAACTCATTGGTCCAGGCATTCTTGCGTGTGACATTTGGGAAACACTTTAAAGCAGACTCACTTTCTTTATGAAATGATATGCCATGCCGTTAATGAGTTGAAATCAAAGGAAAAGATCAGCCCAGGCACATTTATAATGAACTCACAAAGTGATAAAATCGGAGAGAGTCAACACATCATCACAATAACAAAAACAAGAGCGCTTAATGCAAAACTTTTTGCAGGTTTACCTTGAGCTATATTTGTACCTGCTTTCCGTAGCTTGTTGTTTTTCTAGGACAGAATCTTTGGCTTGTAAATGATTTTCTTCGAACATATGTTGCGACGGTTTTATATGAATGAAAGAAAGAGCGAGAGAGAGAAGGAACTTAGTAAGAGGGTAGAAAAAGTGAATTAACATCACCATCGCCATCACCGCCATGACCACCACCACACCACCACCACCAAAATTACCACCACTATCACCATCACCACCACAACCACCGCCGCCACCATCATCGCCCATAGCTAATAAAATACAACATTATCTTCAAACAATTTCAAGTTTAAATTTGTACAAACTATACGAACAAAATACTGTGCTGAACCATTAATGTCACCACTAAAGCCACCAAAATTACCACCACCGCCAACAACAAAAATACCAGCTACTACCACTGTCACCACCAAAATCAACACCACCATCACCATCACCACCACTAACACTCCTAACAACTCAATAATCAATAATAAAATACATCAGCTCCTCACTGACCTGAAAGAGGTTTTAATTACAATTAAACTCGGTTGATTAAAGTGTTCTTCATTAACTATGTAGAACTTTAAGCATTGTCCTTGGTTATATCTAATTGTTCCCTGCAAAGGTGACCTCTCTCTCTCTCTCTCTCTCTCTCTCTCTCTCTCTCTCTCTCTCTCTCTCTCTCTCTCTCTCTCTCTCTCTCTCTCTCTCTCTCTCTCTTTCTTTCTGTCTCTATTTCCCCACCCTTCGCCCACTCTACTCTTTCTTTCTTTTTCTGGCCCCTATATCTCTCTTTCTTTCTCTGGCACTTTTATCTCTCTTCCTCTCTCTTTCTTTCTCTGGCCCTTTTATATCTCTTCCTCTCTCATTCTTCCTCTGGCCCTTATATCTCTCGTCCTCTTTCTTTCTCTGGCCCCTATATCTCTCTTTCTCTGTCATTCTTTGTCTGGCAACTATAGCTCTCTTCCTCTCTCTTCCTTTCTCTGGCCCCTATATCTCTCTTCCTCTCTGTTTCTTCCTCTAAGTCTCTCTGTCTCTGTGTTTGTTTGCTTCCCCCTTCTCTGTCTCCGAGCTTCTCTGTCTCTGTCTGTCTGCGTGTCTCTTCATTTCCTTTTGAAGTATTACACGAAGTATTAGTTCTGGTAAAGTAAACGATACGATACCATTCAACGCTTTCTGCATTTCATACATCTGTCTTAGTTCTTCGACAGTTGTACCAACATGGGCGCTTTGTTTATAGATCTTTTTTGAGGTTATGATTGGGGAAAGAACGTCTGATGTTAGGGATCGTGATAAGGGTTTAGTTTTGTGTGTCCTTGTGGTCTGACTGAGACAGAGAGAGAGAGACACACACACACACACACACACAGAGAGAGAGAGAGAGAGAGAGAGAGATAAACTATCCTAGAGATGAAAAATGGACTGAGTTTGAAGATGGCAAGAATACAGGTAGACACCGCGCCTTGTTTCATTCACACAAATTTAGTAAACTCTATTCGGCTACGGGGTACATGTGTAAATTAAGAAGGAATATATTTAAGCTACACCTTTAAAAAAATGTTAACGCCTTTCATTTCTGATTCAAGAGAGGGCGGTGGGGGGCGTAATGAATAAAGACAGGGCAAATAGAAAGTGAATATATAACTCGTAAATAGGGAAGAGATTATGGAACATGAGAGTGAGTACCTGATTGATGTTAACTCGATACATGTGAGTGTGTGTTTGTTCTCTATGTGGTGTGTTAGAGCATTCCATGTGTTCGGGAAACAAAGTAGATGATGCAGAAAAGATGAAATGTACTGAGGAAAAAGGTAAAATAGTAAAATAGTAAGTCTGGAATGAAATATTCTAATCCTGCTTTTATTAATCATATATAGTTAGGTGAGTTTCTATATTACCACAGTTTGAAAAAAAATGTTTGTTTGTATGTTTGTTTGTTTGTTTTTCAGTGCAGGATGTCCTTTTCAGTTCTGAGGAGGAAGAAGTAGGAAGTAAAGAGGGTTTGGCAAGAAATATTTTCAGTAGACTGATCGTTATTTGATGTAGTTGGCTAAGCCTATTGAGACATGGCCTAGTCGGCGTATTTACATACAAAGTACAACACGCCTCTACCAGACCCCTTTTCACGGAATGAAAATCCCTTTAATATGGATTTCTGTTTGACAATGATTGTACATTGCTGGATCCTGTAAGTGAGTGAAGCGGATTTAGCAAACAATATGTAACCCAGTTTTTCTATTTCCTGTTGCTCTCATGTGTCGACGAATGATCCGCTTTGAGTTAAACAGATTTCCAATCGATTGGAAAGGTGTAGAATCCGAGAAACGCGTAAATGTAATTCTTTCTCTGACCGAAATTGGACCATTGTATAGGAATAAACATTGGGTGGTTTTATAAAATGGTTCTGAATTAATTAAAACAACAACAGGTGACGCATTCAGTTCCAAGCAATCGCATACATTGTATAATTATGTGATGTTAGTTTTGTGCTTTATTGAAGAAATTAAAACAACAGGGCGTTAGGACTTACTCTTCTGCAGCGGGCGGGTGGTTGGCGGGCCCTTCTGATAGGTATTTCTTGGGTCTCCGCCTGTCCTATCATTCTGTTATATGCTGTCCATCGTCTTGCTTCTTCCTGGCACATTGTGACTGTTTCCGTGTCGATGTATTTTTGTCCAAACTCAAACTCCCCAGCAAAACATAATGTAAGGGATGTAAAGTTTATGCATAGAAATGTGTTACTGTTGTGACTTTTGGGCGGAGAGAGCTGGCTGCCTGTAGACGAGGGGTGAGATGAGGAATGGAAACTGCTGGGAAAAGGAATGGCAGAGGAAATGAGAAAAACAGTTTTAATCGACTGGATCAAACTTCCTTTTTATTTTCCGGTGTTATTAGAGGTCGTTATTGACAACTGCGCCATTTGCCCGCTTTTAACTTCCGGCCTGACATGTGGTTTTGATCTTGGTTACTATCTGAGACTTGCATGAAAAATATCGTTGAAGCTTGTTCTACTCCCTCCCCTTCCGCATTGGATTAAATTCACTTCGTATCGGGAATCACTATCTGTGAAACCTTTAGGTAGGACTACAATTTTGTCTTTGTCTTGGACGCAAAATTATTCCCTACGGTATTGCTAGAAATGTTTACCTCTGACAGATACAGGACTTAACTAAAATCTTACTGCATTCCCGTGTGGCATCGAAATACTCGTGATAAGAAACAGTCAAAGTTATGGACATTATAGATTATAATTATTCCAAGATTACAACAAAATAGAAACGATACAACAACAAAATAGAAACGATACAACAACAACAGAATGAATGTCGACATCAACAGCAACAGCAGCAAGAACAGCATCAACCACAACAAAAAACACAACAACAACTCGCAGCAGTTCTGTTTCATTCATGTGTTGGAAAGTTTTGTTAGAAATTAAAATTCCTGAACGCTCATAACATCGATAGCTGGGATTTTGTGAGAAATATGATCAAGTTAGAAAATGGAAATGTTCTATGGAAATGGGATCAGTTTACATATTGTAAAAAGCAAGTGTACTCCAAAAACTCTTGACCCTGGGCTGACGTTCTTTCCTATCACTTTACTGCACTTACTGAGGCCGTGAGTCTACGCTGGGGGTAAGGACGAGTCCTTGACTTGGCATGCATTTTAAACCTATATGAGAACATGGGGCCTAGGCGCACATTAAGCTGGGTTTTCATATGTACAGAAACGGAAACGTCAAGAACCGCTCAAGTGATGAAAGAGAAAAAATGTTTTCATGTGTATGGAAAGGCTGTCGGCACAATGGCTTCGTTGTAGAGTGCTTGACTTAGATACGAGAGTTCGCGGGTTCGAATTCTGATGAAAAAAACAAAAGGGGGCGGGAGTGTACCTAACAAATTTTTGCAGGTGCTTTAAGATATTCACTCACCGGTTGTCTGACAGAGGCTCAAGTCGTTTCTTCTATTACAGGCTTACATTCGTTGTGCTGAAAATGGACGTAAAACGGCTTAAAAACAACAACAACAAACAAATAACCAGAGAAATGTTTCTCAACCTTTCTTCTTCCACGCCCCATTTCAATTTTTTTTAAAAAGACAGAAAAAAGCCACCCACCATGATCGGACAAAGTTAGTATACAGTGTTTACAGAACGTTTATCTGTACTGTTAAGTTAAAAAACACTAAGAAATTAAGATTTCTATGAAAAATCTCTACCCCTCTTTCTGAAGACCCAAGCTTCAGTAAAATACTGCCGGGCCCCACCTTGAGGAACACTGAACTAGATCTATGTATCTTTCATTCTTCTCGGTAAGGAGTAAATTAGTTTAATGCAGCCCACAGATAGGAACAAATACCCTTTCAGTCACTGCCTGCCAGTGGGAATAAATTGACTAATCTGAGAAGTAGAGGGTTTCTAAGCTAGGGTTAGACTTGGTTGGTGCCCCGGGCCGCGGGAACTACTTATACTTGTATGGATTCGTTGCATCCACTATCTAAGGAAGTATTAAATCTATGTCAGGTCATAATATCAACTAGTTTCCATTAATGTGCATTGGGCAATGTTGCTTTTCTTTAATCAATCATGCTCCGATTAGTTCATGATCATGTCAGTGACTGATGACGGTCATTCACCTGTCACGAATGCCCCAGAGCCGTCTTAACGCATGGGTACACTGAACAGTTGCCCAGAGGCCCCAAGGGTTTAGGGGGCCCCCATGCATGCAAATTTACATTGGTTTTTGAAACAGGAAAACGCAGCCTATTACTTTGCCCAGGGGCGTCCATAATGATATTAGGACGGCCCTGGAAGAACTTTTCAGTCCACAGCAAGAAAGATAATAATATACATCGCTCCAAGTTTATTGCTCTCTCTGTTAACTCATCGCTTATGTCAGCTTGTCAAACTATGTCATGGGCGTTTTTGCCAAGGTTATGCTGCACCTTTTATTAATAAACGGTTTTTAATAGCCTGGTAATTATTCAACTGGTTGAAGTGACGCCAAGAAATAACGGAGATTCTTTTTTTCTTCAAATTATTATCTGGAAAGAGAAATAACTTTCATATTTCACGTTCATTCCCTTTTTTCCTTACATTCTTCACCTTCTCCCACCCTGGGAATCTAACTTATCTCCTTTACCTCTATACCGATACGCTAGATGCAGCATGGGAGTAATATAAAAAATGCATTATGATTTGAGAAACTGGAACATCCAAGGCTATATTTACATGCTGGTCACAAAGCGCTCCAAAATATATTTGCAAAAGTGGAAGTGATCGGCGTCTGAAGCCGCTGAGAAGATGCATGATAAAGAATGTGGCTCAAACCGTAGAGCAAAACAGGGTTCTGAACATTAATTTTAAAGCTGAATTTTACATTACCTGAATAGTTTAATTTACATGTAAGTCAATGGAACGTTCAACAAATAGATAGTAAGCTGTTCAAAGTATCAGTTATTAATAATAATTATTTGCGGGGCGGAGTCTACTCTGTGGTGTACTGGTTGAACAGTGAGATAGAGAAAGACAGAAAGAGAGAGAGAGAGAGAGAGAGTGAGAAACAGAGAGGAGAGAGAGACAGAGACAGAGGAGAAACACTAGCTTTATTCGCATTGTATTTTGAGTTGCTTTGTTTATTGCTTTAGAAATTTTCATCTGAAACTGAACAAGGTAGAAAACATGAAACATAAAAAAACATACGTGCACCTTTGATCTTTTTTCCCGAGCCACGTGTGTCTTGTAGGCAGGTAGTCAGGGTGAGTCGAGTGCCACCTGAATTTATTCGCATGTGCACACTGTCATGCGTTACTGTATATTTCAGCACTGGTTTGGAACATTGCCAGCTTGAGGATCCTAGCAATTACCCACTGTCGATCATCGTCGCCAATGTGTGAAATAGTTAAATATTTACTTTTATGTTCAGCAATGGATGGAAATGCATAATGTGTCCACCCTCTCTCTAACCGATATCTAACAGAACTTTTCTCGTCCCCCCCCCCCCGCCCCCTTTTGGAATATTGTAATGACAGACTGACCTGACAGAAAATAATTTTTTGTTATTTCTTTATTGGTTTAATTTCTTTCCTTCATTCCTCTCTTGTGTCTGTTGTGTGGCAGACTCCGTGAAGACTGAGGGGTCGAATCACTCCGTCTACGAAGTCATTAACTGTGGACTTCTGTGGGCGTTATCAACTAGAACTTTTCCCCCATCGACCCATTCAGTACTTGGGAATGGTGTCGAGGACTCTTACGTGGAGCTAACACAAATTCACTATAGCTGTTTTTGAGACATGCTGACACTACAACTCATACAGAGGATCAAAGTCTTCCTACTCAACGGTGGACAAACAACGTAATTCTTCCGCTAGTGTCAAGTGTCCTACATGTGAAAGAAGCCCACTGTGTTTGTAATATTTTACCGAGAAATAGTTTTATGTGAGAAACATTTAAATCCTTGCACCCCCCCCCCCCAAATAAAAAAGCAAAACAAACAAACAACAACAGCAACAACAGTATGTGACTCTAAGGCAGTCAACAATGCACACTACATTCCTCTGTTCATCCACTTACTGGAGATATCATTTCTGTTACACACACGTAAAACTTTGTCGGTAAGGTTTCCTCCCGATGACAGCTTCATTAGTCGCCAAACATTTTACAACACTATCTTTCTCAGCATTAGAAGATCCTCTTTTGCTTCTCTAGATCAAGACCGTGATAAATGTAATTGGCAGTGACATAATAGCTTTATGAATGTCGTAATGAAAAGCCGAGTGGAACAACGACGCATTCATTATGGACATGTTAAGGTGTTCTGCCCCGAACGAGCATACCCGTTGTAAACAATTATTATTCTAAGTGTTAAAATGTTTGATACGTTATATTTCATCATTGCCATCTTATCAACCATTCTCTATGACTGCATATAAATATAATAAATCACATTAAGTTACTGTATTGTCGTTGCTGTTGTGTTGGCGGGGATCAGAAACAGCGTCGTCTTATTACTTTAGTAGTTTCTGTGGACATTTTGTATTTCTAAAAGATTTGAAAAATATTTCTTGCATGACTTGTATCTGTAAGCCTTTGTGTCTTCTAATTGTTATGAGATAACAAAAGGCTTAAAATACATGTATTGCATGCACTGGACGAAAGGGGACCAGGACCTCCCCGACATAGTTAATGTTTCTTCCACAGAGGTTTGAGTTTGATTTACAGGCGCATCGACATTATAGTGACCACTTTGCTCTTTCACAGAGAAAACTTCAGGGCGAATTTTGCTTATCTTAATGAGTGTTTGTCCAGTATGATATATAAATTATAATTATGTGTTCGCTATGTCATGGCTGTATGGCCGTATTTGTGAACATTGTACTTCCTTGGCCAAACATTGTAAGTAAAGTAACTCGCTGAGGGACTCGTTGTTCATTTGCTGAGTAAGAATCCAAACACACTGGCTTCGGTTTGGTTTCGCTTTCGACTCACTTTCTTCAGTTTTGCCTAAAGACATCAATCTAGATGAAAAACGAGACGAAAGCGGAAGAACTAGGCGATCTGATCGGCGTTATGTGGGGTTTTCGCGTCCGACACGTTCTCGGCTTTTCGGCCAGACGAGAATGATATCATTCCGCAAAACTGCCTAAAGTGAGCCGTGGGCGAAACGAAAACAAAGCCACTGTATAGGTCTAAAAGTTTCGGTTAAAGAAGAGAAGGGTGGTGAAACTGGTCAACCACCGACATCTTAGTCTAAGATACATGTATCTCGGTCAGAGACGGTTAAGGAGGTTCGCTACTCTTTCCATTTACGCCTCTCTCATATCTCTGGGGTCAACACACTGTTTATACAACAACCGGCTGTTGCTGTTAGTGGACTCCCGGAGCTGTGAACTGAGACACGTGCAGCAATTCCATCCCACCGTTTGGCCTAGTTCCCTGGTGCTTGACAGCTCTCTAGGGTCAGGAAGATCTTCTTGATAAACTACCGCTTCAGTTGGCACTCACCAAAAATGGAGAACTACTCGGCTAAAACTCATCAGAATGTGTTAATGTTCTCACGGCAGCTTAGATACTTTGTGCAGAAAACGATTTACTCCCAGAGCGGGAAAATTTATGGTAAAAAAACAACAACTCCATAATGATGGGATGGTTATCTACCTACCCACCCGTCCATCCATCTATCCATCCATCTATCCATCCATCCATCTATCCATCCATCCATCCATCTATCCATCCATCCATCTATCCATCCATCCATCCATCTATCCATCCATCTATCCATCCATCTATCCATCCATCCATCCATCTATCCATCCATCCATCTATCCATCCATCCATCTATCCATCCATCCATCCATCTATCCATCCATCCATCTATCCATCCATCCATCTATCCATCCATTCACCCATCCATCCATTCACCCATCCATCTATCCATCTATCTATCCATCCATCTATCCATCCATCCATCCATCTATCCATCCATCCATCTATCCATCCATCCATCTATCCACCCATCCATCCATCTATCCATCCATCCATCTATCCATCCATCCATCTATCCATCCATTCACCCATCCATCCATTCACCCATCCATCCATCCATCTATCCATCCATCCATCTATCCATCCATCCATCCATCTATCCATCCATCCATCTATCCATCCATCCATCTATCCATCCATTCACCCATCCATCCATTCACCCATCCATCCATCTATCCATCCATTCACCCATCCATCCATTCACCCATCCATCCATCAATCTATCCACCCAAGTATCTATCTATCTATCTATCTATCTATCTATCTATCTATCTATCTATCTATTTATCTATCTATCTATCTATCTATCTATCTATCTATCTATCTATCTACCTACCTATCTATCTATCTATCTACCTACCTATCTATCTATCTATCTATCTATCTATCTATCTATCTATCTATCTATCTATCTATCTATCTATCTATCTATCTATCTATCTATCTATCTATCTATTTATCTATCTATCTATCTGTCTATCTATCTATCTAATTGTCTATGTATGTATGTATGTATGTATGATTTATATAAGTATGTATGTATGTATGTATGATGTATATAAGTATGTGTGTATGTATGTGTGTATGTATGTATGTATGTATGTATCCATTTATCTATGTGTATGTCTGTTTATCTGTTTGTGTGGTGTATATGTATATGTGTGTGTATGTGTGTGTTTGTGCCATTTTACATGTACTTTATTATTTTTCCCTTTAATTTGTGATCAGTTGACCAAGCCTTTAATTTTATTCGGGGGGGGGGGGTGGAAGGAGGGGGTATTATTATTACAGTGTTCCTTGTGTTTTGTTTAGCTATATTTATAAAGCTTATTTGGCACGCAAACATTCAATTACGAAATGTCCTATCGTGACTGACGTCGATATCATCTGGTGCAGGCTGCAGCTTGCATGTAATGCATAATGATTAGGTATCTGACAGCTGACGATCAATGGCAAAAATGAAGACGCAAACATGATACTAAATAGTGGACAAAAGCCATTGGAAGGAAACACTGTAATTTTGCTGGAGAATGACGGAACGATAATGACGGGGAAGGAAGGAGGGAAGGAGAGAGAGAGAGAGAGAGAAAAGTATTGAAGAAATGTAGAGAAAGAGAGAGCGAGAGAAAAAAGAAAGAGAGAGGCGAGACGTAGAATAAAAGGCGAGACAGAACCTGTGAGTGAGAGCGACAGACAGCGAGAGCGAGAGAGATAGAGAGAGTGAGAAAGGGAGAGAGAGAGAGAGATGAAACAGCAACATCAACAAATACATATACCCTTAACAACAACAAGTAGTTCTGTCTTACGTAAGGTCAGCTGCCTTTCCTCACGAATTCAATACAAATACTACGTCAAGATTTGTCCAATCGTGAGCAATAAGCATGTTTTTCTGTTTGCTCACTCCAAGGCATTTATCTGAATGTCACAACGTCTTTACCGCTTGATGTTGCAGGGAAATTTTCTTCTTATTTGATAACTCTATCTCCTTCTCTATTGACATCCGAAAATTGTTGGGTGACATTTCAGTGTTTCCTAAGGCAATTCGGTGATTTTTGCCCTGTTTCGTGGACTGCTCGTAAACCAAAGTGGGTGCTGTGGTATATTTGGATAATATGTTTGAATGACACTCAAAACCTATTGAGAACATGGGTGATGATGGTGGTGAAAAAAGAATGAGAAGTAAAGATAATGAATGATAAGACCAAGCGCAGAGAGGAAGTCAGGAAAGCAAAGAAAAAGAAGAGTAGAAAAGGAAATAATTATATGGAACGACAGACTGAATGGGAAAATAGTAAGCAAAAGAGAGAGAAACATTACTTCATGGCAATCATAATATAATTATGTTAAATAAATAAATAAATAAAAATAGATAAATAAATTAGACCCGACAAGATATAATAAATTAAATTCACTGATCACTTTTATGGTCAAAATTTGAGTTACAATGGGACTTTTAGTCTCTCTCACTGCGTGTTGAATGGGCTACACCATGTCTAGCTATGCTGTGTGAGAGCTTAGGGTAGCCACACAAAGGCCACCGAATTCGGTCACCGAACCACTAGGCGCTTTGGGTGAGAATAATTGCACTTATATAATTTCAACAACTGCACATAGAGCCCACCTAGATTCGGTCCGTTTATATAGTGCAATTCTTCTCACCTAAAGCGCCTAGTGGCTCGGTGACCGAATTCGGTGGCCTTTATGTGGCTACCCTTACACATACAAATAAATAGCTTTATTGAGTAAAATTAATTTGGAGTGATCAGTACGTATTTCCCCCTCTCTTGGAAATAGTCTTGTCGTATTTATAAGGTATGCGAAAGAAACTATGAAAATTATTCTGCAAACTGTCACTGTTATTGGGAAAGATACAGTATGAAAGTATTTTTAGCGAGTTCCCGTTAGATTTTATGTACGACAGTAATGAACTATTTTAGGACAATTCAGACTAGTTAACTGCATCATCCTTTTCTCTCTCCCCTTTTGTAAACATCGAGACCTTAATTCTTGTTTGGTCTGACTCCATTTTCTGAAAACTGGAGATCTTTTAGTATGTAGACCAGGTATAACAAACGCACACTTTGACAGTTGTTTAAAATGTGTTGTGGCACTTATGAAGCCGTTTCACAGTTCCGATTTAAATCTTTACCATAATACTAAAGCCACAAATGTTTAATTGTCGAATTTTTCAGTTGTGCAAAAAGTGGAGCTGGAACAAACTAGAATTGTACACATCACCTGCCACTCTTGTCTGCACCAATTCAAAGCTGGATTTGTGCCTTATCTTTGTTTTGGTGCTCATGTTCTCCAACTTTTGACCTGTGGAGATGAATATTTGTCGGGGGTGCGTGCACCGAAGCTGGCCGAGCGAGTGCAGTGTCAAGTATGTATCTCTCGTCCCATGTCAGTCTAGAGCGAGTCAATGTCACGAATGCATCTCCGGCCTGAGGTTTTAATGTTCACCTCACATTACGTATAATTTGCAGAACACTTTAAATTTGTAAGTTTTTGGAACATCAAATACAATGAAATGAGAGAAAAATTTATATAAGCCAGGAGAGAACAATAGAGCAATCACTATGCATAATTATGCACGTACACAAACACAGACGGAATCTCAACGATCAGCTTTGAGTATAAGTAAATGTTGCAAAGAGGAATTACAGCATGGAGTCAATAAATATTATGATACGAAATGCGCACAATTTCTGTTTCACATCACATGAAACATCTTACATCAGGAATTATGCATATTTTAATGCCGCCTGAATTTATACTTTGTACTGGATGTGTTTGTATTATTAAATAGAGCCCAGATAGAGTTTGCCGTGAGCTATTTTATTACTCATTGCTCTTATCTCGCAACCTATTACTATAAGGACAGATGTTGCCACTTCATCCTTGTTGATATCTTAAGTTACGTTGATATCTGTTGACTGTTTTCATCGACCCTTTTGTTATGTTTCAGCACCATTTGATATACTTTATAATTTATTTGATTTTCACTGTGAGAGAAAAGCTGCGGCATAGATTGCAGTCTGTCATCCACTCGATCACTGGTTCCTTTTTTTTTCTTTATGTGAATTTTGATGTGTTTGAAATTCGCGAACTTCGTCAAGGGCAAAATTGCTTAACCTTGGTAACAAAATTTCAGATCACGACACAATGCCTTGGAGGCAGCCAAAACCTCGTTGCCAATAAAATTGCATCAAAGCGCACTCATAATAGAAATAATAAATTTTATGTGTACACTCCCTTTTGCCAAAAAATCATAATTGCAGCTTTTATTTGGTCAGTCAATAAAGTTTCTGGCCACACACTTTTCCTTCTGTTTTCACAAAACCATAACATGATTAAAAACAAGCCAAGCCCCCACATTAATTTTGATCACAAACCAAATCCTTCTGCAAGTAAGCGAGATTGTATGACTTTTATTTTCTTATCAGCAAGTGATTTCAGTTATTACTTTCTCTTGTATTTTAAACACACACAAAAAACTGAAATATTTTGACATATTTTCATTTTAAAAAAAGAGGGAACGCCCATTTGTTTTCAAGGAGAAGCTCTAATTATCGTTCAATATGCCTATTAATTGAGTACGGAAGAGAAACGTATGTTAGTGAAAATGCAATTTAGTTTAGTGAGAAAGAAAGTCCCATGTTAGTCAAGCTGGTTCTGAGTCGCAGTATTTCAACATATTTCATACTGTTAGTAAATGAACTTAGAACCTGTATGTCTAGAATGCTTGGCTATTATCTAATTACGTACAATGAAGCAACGGGGTTGGGGGGTGGGGGGGGGGGGGGTACGAGACATGGGTGTTGACAGAAACATGCCCGTCCATATACATCTTCGTGAGCCAGTTATTTACAATTACACTCCTCTGTACAGCACGGATGGACAGCATTCAGCACCTTTACTTGTCCTAAAATGAGAAAGTTTCACATTGTTAGGGTCATCACCGTAGACTTTAGCATCGGCTGTCTTTTCAGTTTAAGACCAATAATTACCGGTTTACAATTTTCTGACAGAGATGTAAAACTGATGATGGAGGCAAATAATGAAAGCAGACAAATTCAACACTATTCATTCACTTATAAAAACCCCTAATTCTAACCCGAACCCTGTTTCATAATCACATTTCCCAATACGTGTTCTTAATCCTCTAAAAATAACGAACTTCATACGTAATTCTTTGGGTATGATGCGGTGCCTATGATGAGGTATCATTGGTGGTCCAGTGAGTCAAATCTTTCGTCTCGGTTTAGTGTGAGATGTTGGCTATGGAGTTAAACGGGACCGTACGCAAATATAGCAATATGCACTAGCAAATTACTGAAACAAGCTGTTTTAGTCCAGTAAATTTAGCAGAAAAAACCTTGTGGGTTTGAACAAACTGCAACATAAATGATTTTTTTACAGAAATATAGTTATTAGTCTGGCGAACAACATATCCAAAATCGGACAAAATCGGACCATGGGAAATATGTTTAAAAAATTAATAAAGATTATAATTTTGTGTAATATCCCCAAGTTCTTAACGGTGCACCATACTTTCTTAATTCAATTTAAGCGTTTACGACCTCGCGCCAACCCTGTTCCGGGGAGTCTGTCGGCTCAGATAACAAACGGAAGTCTAGAGTGAAAAGGCTTCTTCTCGTTTGGATTTTCTACAATAGGCGCTGTTGTTTTGTTTTTAGCAGTGGCGGGCCTCACTAAAGTAATAGTAAAACGATATCACGCGTACTTTTTCTATTCGTTTTCATTGGTTTTCAAATGGACCAGAACTTCATATTTCAAGTTATATAAATAAATGTCCATTCACAAATATCAAAATATCAGATCATTGGAAAAGGATTATAGGCCTACCTCTACTGTCTAAACAATATAAACAATGCATGTGGTTGCAATGACAGGTCATTAAAGATATACCACAGCAAAGTGACAATAATCATTATAGAAACAACAAATCAACACCTATGAACGTCTATTATTTAAAACAACATTTAAAAACGACAGTTCTTACAATTACATCATTCAGGACTTACCAGCTTTCCCCGTTCTGTTGGTGTAAAGTTCTGTATCCAAAGTATGGAACACCGGTATATCACTTTGTTTAAAGTTCACACATCAAACGAACACTTTGTCAAAATCTGTATCCACTCGTTTCTGCTTTATGTAAGCCTGGTGACATGGAAACTTAAAGAGTTATCAAAATGTTTCATCACTTTCTTGGACAGCTGTGCCTTATTCGTGCAACTTGTCCCGTGGCATTCCTTGCATGCGAACGAACACTCTAGTCCATGTTTCTTGCAGCCACATCTTGAGCTCCTGCAGTCTGTCTTGCAGCTACATCTAACGACTGTCAAGAGATTTGGAGGGGCCGGGGGAAGATCAGTGTGAATTGGCATCAGGTGGCTTTGATGATGTTTCCATCCCCATTCTGTTGGATCCATATCACTTGACTGGGAGGTCCATTCTTTGACTTGATAACAGACTCTCCAACTGTGGAACTTAGCTGCTGCTGATGTGGGGGGAAGGTTCTGTGGCTCAACCGAAGATGTTCCTGCAGCAGTTTTCTCTATGAATCTGTGATATCGAGCAGTGTCTAGAGAAACTTCACTAGGGCAGCCATACAAGAGCAACAATGCCTTCTCGCCAAAAGCAGTCACTGAATCTTTATTAGGTGCACTGAGAAATGATCTGGCAATGTCCTGGAACGTGAGATTTGAAAGATGCTTAACAGAAGATCTTTTTCCAAGGCCATAAAGACGTGACGTAGAATCACATCCAAGCAGGGCATGCGTGAAAAGAAGATACTGACAAAGTGGTCCGAGTGCTAACTTTGTTCCATGAATGTCCCATACAGTCTGTTCCTGCCTATGAATATCTGACTTGAGAAAAATCTTTTTTGAATGTGGACCCGCATGATGGCAGAGGAGAATAAGAAGATCGGTATCTTCTCCAACCACGACGGTCGGTTTTGTTTTGGCAGATTCTGTAGCAGTTGTGGTTATGAGTACATCTGCATCTCCTGTTGCTTGGGTGATCTTAACATGCGTTCCATGGAAGTGGGAAGAAAGCAAATTAATGAATCTCTGTTTGTTGTCGAGATTTGATAACAAGACTTCCTTCTTGCAACCCAGCACCATTCTTCCATGGAACAGCACTTTGTTTCCATTTGTTGCACGCCTCCTGATATGGACAGTATCTTTAATTGAAGGCCCGCCAACATATCCGTCAAAGACGATTGTTGCGTCTTTGTATCGCCGTACGACGTAGTCAACGTATATTTGACATATCTCATCATATGTTTGTCCTCTTGGCCAAGGGATGCGGTGAATCAGAGACCTACCATCCAAGACATAAGCCAGATCCTCCTCAGGTCCTGGTGTGCTCTTTGTGACGCCTGGAATTTTGTCTTCAGCGAGGGTCTTGATTGAATCGGCGAAGTCAGACTTCTTTGCAGCTCTCATAAGACCTGAGGATTCAAAGAGGGAAGCTGGGTGTCCAGATAGTTCATATTTGAAGATGTCTCTCTGATCTTCAGGTGCCTCTTTGGATGCAGTCACCAATCGCTGGAACAAGAGGCATGGATCAATCTGTAAACTGTCACTGCCAATCTTGATAGCCTCCTTTGCTGACATATTTACGGCCCGCTGCTTCTTGCTGAATGAATATTTCTTGATATCTTTGCCACTCATTGATGACAGTATAGTCTGCCCAATGAGCTTGGCATTGGTAATATTAACAGCCTTGTCCGCAACAAATCCAGTAGAAATATTTCTCAGAGTAAGGATATCATCTGCAAATGGATTTCTGAGCTGCAGAAAAGTGATCACTTTGCCAATGTCTTTCCTATCACGCTCTCTTCGAGAAAAAGTGACATCCACATGCTGGTCATTGTCTTCTTGGCATCCAGTAACACGATCCATTGCTTCACTCACGACAGTACATGCAGGCATTGACAATAACCATGACGTCCGTTGTGACTCATCCAGTCCACGGCCCCGGGTCAACCCTCCGCTGGACTTTAAACTTCTCATGAGAATCTGTTCGATGACGAGGTCAGTAGACAGTCCGGCCCAGAAGCGATCAGTGCGTCGCACTGTATGTTTTCCACTCATGAACAATCTGTACACCCTTGGAGACGTTTCATGGAGATCCAGCATCGTCTGTAAGTATACGTAACTGGATTTGACATATGCATTGTGCCCACAAGCAGCAAAAAAGGGTAACATATCCGCAACCGCTTGAAGGTGCAGCTTCCAGTTTCCTGTTCTCTCTGCTCTGATAAACTTGCGCAGAACCTCAACCATGTCCATGTACAAAAACCACAGTTTTGCAGTCAGCCTGTTGGCCTTATCTGCCATATTCCTTTCTTCTAACAAACTCTGATTAATGGAAGCAATAACGGTGGTTTCATATACTGCCTCAGCAGGCGTTTTACTTTCAAGAAGATCACCAAGCATTTGTGCTGCTCTTTGCATTGTGTTATCTCGACTGTCGTCACTTTTCTCCTTTTCTGCATCTGCAGAGTCCTCGTCATCATCTTCATCGTCGCGACCAACATGAGGCAATGGAACACCAAAGTTCCGCGAGATAATGAGTGCATGGAGGGCGGTATCAACACTGAAGTGTCCACGGAGTGCTCTTGCCACTGCCTTTCCACTCAGCATATGTCCAATGGTTGTTGGTGCATATATAACTTCCAAAGCATCTTCAAGACCGGAGCCAGCCATGACATATCCGATGCATCCCAAGAAACTCATTTGCATATGAAAACCTCCCAGCCTTAATACCATAGATTTCAACAGACTTGTCGCAGGTTCCGAGTCAATTATCATGCAAGCTTTCCAGTACAGAGGTTGATGAAAGGTGACAATGGGATATACATGGTAATTCTTTGCCTGGTCCGAAAGGAAAGTCAATGTTGAAAATATGCATGATAAGTCATTCGGGTTTAAGTCAATTATAGGGAGAAACCTCACACTAGATGTGCCCTCGTGGGCTCCTTCGCTCGTTGACTGCATAAAACCAGCCCAGGAGGGTCTGTTTGGGCGCAGAAGCCAACATGTTTTCCACAAAATATCAGTGCCTATAAATGGATCCTCAGCCCCGACAGCGGGTAGGTGTTTGAGAATCAGAGATATTTCAGCTTCTCTTTCGGATCTGTAGAAGTGCACTTGAATCTTTCCAACAGCTGCAACATCTTCGGCTGTGACCTTAATTCTCTTGACAGGAAATGAACAATTCACACCTGGTGTAATCACACCAATCATGCCCATTCCATGAAATGTGTTAAAACCATCAAGGGTGCAAGAATTGTGGTCTACGTTGTCGGCAACATATTGCAGTAAATGCTTTTCTTTGTCAAACTCCGGCATTGCAACTCCACGGCAGACTGCGGCAGAGCTTTCAAATCGCTTCACCTCAGAATAAGAACTACAGAAGCCAAGGGAATTCAGTGTGTCAGTGAGGCGTCTGGAACCAAAGAGATGATGCATTTGAACGCCTAATCCTATCTGCAGGGGACAAATGAGTATTCGTGGCCTTGCTGACTGCATTATTGCTTGACCTATAGAGGCAACTTTCAGAGAGGAATTTTTTCCCGTCATCAGTTCATTCAAAAAATCTTTTAGGGAGGATGGCAAGAAGTCCAAGCTTTTGTTCAGAGAAGATAGCTCTTCATTAACAGGATACGCGTTGTCTTTGTTTGATGGAATGTCTCTAATATCAGACAAAATAAAACGTGCAGCAGTATTTATTATGAACCTCTTTTCGGCTTCAGGATCATTCCTAGTTTGTCTGTTGTAGAAATCATGGAGTATCTCCGATACAGTCTCTCGAAGTGTTACTACATCAGCCTTTCCGTGCATTTCTGCAATGACAATTTTGTCACCAAAATGGTCCTGAAGTCGTTTCTTCATGTATCTTGTTGAATAGGGGTCATTGGTAAGTTCACTCATTTTTTCAACCAGATCACTGACAGTGATTTGCCCCTCTTTGTGAGCTTGCAAGTAGTCTACGACTTGATGAAATGCATCGGCCTTTCCTGGTTGAATTGGTCTGCCTCCTTTAGAACGTTTTGCTGGCTTCTCAGTGGTCTGCGATTGAGACACTGGCTTGCGCTTATTGGTACGAAAATTAACACTGCAGGTTTGGTGATATAGTGCATCACTGGCATGCAGATCTCTTGCATATTAGAGTCGACCAAGGACCTGTTGAGCCCAGTCGTCGTTGCGCTTTTGGCAAAGTTCTCTGATGGTATCTGTGAACTTTCTTTCCGTTCTGACAGGAAATGAACCTGGCTGCTTTTGTTTTGAGGTGCTAGGAATTGCATTTCCACAAAACAGGCAATCACGCTGAAAGTTGAAAGATGTGTCCGATCGCAACTGACGCTGGAATGGAACAACTGTCTCTTGACTGCTTCTCTCCTTAGATCGCTGGCGAGGCTGAAATAGCTTTAATATTTGTATATTGCTTACGGCATCCAACATGGACTCTTTGGCCTTCCACGACATCGATCTTATCACCCCGCATTTCACTAGCTCGGTTATTTCCATCTCGTCCCTTTACAGTCAGTTCTGTAACAATTTCTTGATTGCCGAGTATGCAAATTTCAGTCAGATCTGGTGTTGCCATCATTTAATGTCCTGTTGGAAATTTTACTACACCAACTGACTGAACTCCCAAGCATCCTACATATATAGTTAAACAAGAACAAAGACGGACAACAAACTTGCTTTCTCACGATGTAACGTACAACGACCCTAGGACAGGTGGAGAGGAGACAAAAGACAAGGTTAACTATTAGGAGGGTACTGACCACGGTGAGCACATAAATATGCCAGTGTGATCGTGTGTGTGCGTGTGGTCTTCCAGACGTGAGACCGGCACAACAAATATAATTCACCTCTCTACGTCAAATTTATTGACTACGACAGCACCGGCAGACCCTCTGGAAGTTGCTGAGACACTATGGAATGCCGAGGAAAATCACCTACATTATCAAAAAACTCTTATGAAAGGATGACCCTGTGAGTGATACCCAACAGACAGGTCACCGACCCTTTCCAAGTACAGAGAGGAGTGAGACAGGGCTGTCGCCTCTCACCTTTCCTGTTCCTGCTAGCCATAGACTGGATAATGAAGACATGTACGGCCCAGAAGAGAAACGGCATTCAATGTACCATCCTTGTACATGTACCAAAATTATATCAGTGAAGTACATACATTGCGGAAGTCAAATCATATTATTATTATATTATTGTCATTTCCTGTGCAAAGTAATTACTTTTCTCAAAAGGCTAATCGCAAGTTTCAGCACAAAAACAAAGCACAAAAGTTCCTGAGGACTGTTTCAGTCTCCTTTTATATCTTTAGAGAAATTCTGAAAATCGACAGAAATAGTGTTCCATACTTTTTGTTATCCACCGGCGGTTGACATCTACACCTTTGTCAAGGGTGGGGTGGGGACGGTATGTGCTTTGATCTTTGACTTATGTGACACCTCGGTAACGGCGTTCCCGGTGCGGAGTAAAAGTATGGAACTCCGGTTGCCAAAACGCGTCATGTTATATAATTTTAATTAATTAAAATAATTTTTTATCTAATTTCCCGTGGTCCGATTTTGTCCGATTTTTGATATGTTGTTTTGGATGGTACGGACTATTGTTCTGTAAAGAAACCATTTATGTTGCAGTTACTTCAAACCCATGTCTTAGATTTATCGGACTATTTCACAAGTTCGGGCACATCAAAGTTTGTCTTGAGTCAGCTGCAGGAAAGAGAGACCTCTTGCACTGAGACAAAATAGACGCAAACCAGATCGGACTCAGTTCGCCACCAGCTACTGCGTCCAATCATGCCAGTACCAAAGATTTCCTGTAGAACATTCTGTTACGTGCAAACCACTCTAGGTAGAAAACCTTCAAAGTTTCTGCATTATCAGATCTCATTTGCCTTGCTTGGCTGCTCACATCTGCACAAGGGGTCGCCCTCCCAGCACTTGTTATTTTTCGTTTATCTGACAGCCGTGTCTTACAAGACCTAAATAATCATGTTATTACTATGCAAAGGTGTTATGTTTCGGGTAGAGGGCTCATCAGTGAGGTGCAGAGAGGGCGAGGGTTTGCAGTCTCCGAATGCTGTATGCAATCACCACTACTCACGTAGGGAGTCGGCGCTTCTTTCATAGATCTGCAACAGTATACTCACAGTCCCAGGCCACATCCCCCCCCCACCCCCCATGCGCCTTGCTATGCCAGGTTTCCTCAATCCCTCCCTCATTTTCAATAGTCATGTAATAATTTTTTTTCACCATTATAGTCTCATAATGGTAATTATTACTGAAACAATTTATGAAACTAAATTTCTTTATTAATCGCAGTCAAATGGAAAAATCCTAACTTCAATGGAGCATAAAACTTCTTTTTGATTTAATGCATCGCACTAATAGTTGAATATTGGTATTTCATCTGATACATGTGTAATTACACTGAGTAGAGAGTACATTCTTTCCTAGTCTAGAGTCCCCCCCCCCCCCTTACTGAAATTCCTCCCTAATTTAATCCCCTTGCTAAATTTCCTCCCCCTAAATTTGAAATTTCTCACCTGGAAGCAAAGTGCCTCTCGTTTTAGAATCACTAATTTCCAACAAAAGTCTCTCTCTCTTATCTTTCTCTGCTGCTCATAGTCTTGATGCACTCACCTGTTCAATCTTCTATCATTTCATATCCTTGTTTTTTCACTGGATATTTCCTCTTTTTTTTTTTCTTTTTTTCTGTAAGAGTTCCCCTTCTCTTTCCTCATTCATTTTCTTCCTGCTTGTAACTGTTTATGTAACACATCCTTGTTATTATTGCTGGACTGGATTTTCTGTTGTTGTTGTTGTGGTTGACATTGGTCGTGGTGGTGTTGATGTTGGTGGTGTGGCTGTTAATTTCTCTGGTTGTTTTCACCATTTCCGTGTTATGCGAATCATCAACCTCTTGGTGAATTCTTTGATCTATAATATTGCATTTTCCAACCTGTGTCCATGTTGCTCGTTCTCTTTCTTTCTTTTTCTTTCTTTCTTTCTTTCTTCCTTCCTTCCTTCCTTTCTTTCGCTCTTTCTTTTTTCCTTTCTTCCTTCCGTTCTTTCTTCCTTTCTTCAAATTGCGACAACAAATCTGAGGATACATGAGGAAAAGTAATGCAATGGGAAAATGGATTATATTTTTGGATATAGCAGTTCTGCCGAACCATGCTTTTAGTGGTACGACCGTAGGTAGGCGAAAAGGTGGCAAAGGTGTGGATGAGGGTGTGAGAAAGCCCTTCCCTTGCGATCTCATCTACGTATAACTTCCATTTCCTACACTTTGCAACGGTCGACCACGTCGTGATAATAATTTGATTTACACCGAACATGGCTAATAGTCTATTGCTAGTACAAATCTATGAAATTGGAAAGATCGCTTTGGCTTTGGGTCAAATTATGACTGAAGTATGGTTAACACTGGTTATAAAAAAATTTGTCGAGTCCCTTTCCGGAGTTAACAGCTGCTAAAAGATCTCATCTAACACTATAATTATGGCCATAAAATCCACAATAACATAACACTCTGGACAGGTGTACTCGTGCAAAATTCCCATCACGACATAGTATTTGGTCCCTTATCTTGTAATGAGATCCTTGTAAAGCAATTTTCTCCCATTGTTGTACAAAAAGCCGTAGATTTCGTACATGTATAACACTATTACAGTGAGTTGGTTACCAGTACAGTGCATTTGCCGACTCGCCAATGGTTATTTTTAGCTGACCAGTGCAGTAATTATAGATAACAGAATGGTGTTTGGGGTGGGATAGAAATGGAGAGTATTAGCACCTTGTGTACAGCTATGCTACACTCAAAATAAATGTTGTTGGTTTTTTTTTTAAAGTAACAGTAGACACATTAATCTACCACCCTCATGATAATTATATTGTGAATATTAGCAGACATTATTACTCTACCGCACACACAATATATTGTGATCATTCTTTGTCAAAGAAATGGTAAACATTTCTCCTAACTTACAAATTTCAAACATGGACGACATAATGAGAGCGATAAACAAACAGAAGATATAGAAAGAAGAAAAAGAGAATGAGCGTATTTATTTATTTATTTATTTATCTGTTTATTAAGAAAAAGTTTCAAAAAGGATGATGAATATTGAAATCAGTAAAAGAAGGGCGAACTGGCGAGTCAGAAAAAAAGAAGCCAATTAGGGGAGCGAGGATTGATTGGTTTGTGTTGACCGAAGAACAAAGAGAATACTGGTCCGAAAATAGCAGACAAAGAAAAAGAAATGGGAATAAAATGAATGGCATGAAAGGCAAACGAAATACATTCATGTGGCATGTACACCATTACAGACCCATACCAAGTGGACAAGTATGTACGTACATGTATCTGCCTATCAGTTAGACAGCTCACGCAGTCTTCTAATCATTCTCCAGAGCTAACCAAAGAGCAGACAGCGGTCATATGGCAGGCATGAGTGAACAGTTTTGGCAAATATATTCCGTCCGGCCGTGAGCGGTGCTAGCTGTGTGAGGTAACCCATGACCTTGCTTAACAAATGAAAGACAAAAGCTGGAGGCCAAGGATAATCGACTTGGCTTGCTTTTGAGATCAGATTTGAAAACGGTGTCTAAACGTCTCTATAAGGCTGAAACATGTTCTTTGTGGTTCTGCGAAATCGTGAAAAATTTCGTGTTATGCAGTCTGATGTTGCTTCACCACAAGTGACATAACATTGAGGTTCAGTTATTAAAATTGAGTACTCAAGTTAGAGAGACCGGTGGCTCCAGCATCTCTTACATTTTCGCACAACTTCTACTTAATGGATTTAATGCTGCTGTAGCAACCGGAAGCAAAGGGCATGAACTTACCTTGACCTGGAAAACAAGCAAATAAAACATAATAGATTATCTAACCTGAACCCAGACTCACGTCTATGATCTATCATTCATAGCGTTAAATTTTGTGTAATGAAAGTAAATTTCTCTCGTATATTCTCCCTGCATTGTTGAGCTTGTGATAACTGTTACACAACGGTGCCCAGTCGATTGCTGCAAAAGGAAATTTAGATTAATAGTAAACAATGTTACACAATGGTGCTAAGTGGATTGCAATAAACTCAGATAAGGCCCGGTGCGCATTGGCCGATTTTGATGGATCAACTAGTTGGCTCGTGGTGTCAGGACAAAGGGACAAAACAAGCCCAGTTGATTGGTATGTGACATCTGACTTCTCATCGATCTCATTGAAACTATACGTCGTCACGTCACCCATCCAACTAGTTGACCGATCAAAATCGGCAAGCGCAAGCCTAGACTAATGGTCAGTGCCAAGATGGGTAATAACTAGGACGACTATCGGTCTAAAAAAAAAAAAAACAGCTTTTTAAATTATCTCTAGAGCCAACTGGAGGTAAAGATGCAATTATTAAAATAGAAATCATGTACCATCATAAGGTCATATTGAAAAGTTAAAGACTCGGAAGGGAAAAAATGTAATCCAAGCATGTGCTCGAAACGTATAATTATGTGCATTTTTGAAAAGTGGATACTGCGTCACTGACGCGTACGTTCTTGTGAGGAAATCACTCATTTGGATGCACGTAAGATGTGAACCCATTAACTGTATGCGTTTTGTGATGTAAGGTCAGAGTAGCCAATTTTCGGGAAGACTGAACGGAGTAAATCCATCCCAGTGGTCTGGGGGGGGGGGTGGAATATTGTAATGATTGACTGACCTGATAGAACTTAACCCTGGCCATCTCTTCTGTGGACATAATTTCTTTCCTCCCGTTCTACTTGTGTCCGTCTGTCTGTCTGGTAGACTTCTCGAAGACTGAAGGGCCAGTTCTGGCTGTCTTTGAAGTCATTAACTGTGAACCTCTCTGAGTTATCAATACTAGAACAACAGTGTTTCTCAAACTTTTTTGTTCCACTTCAAATTTCCAAGAAAACGTGAGCCCAACCATTATCAGACAAAGTTAATTCACAGTATACAACCCTACACACCATTTTGAAGTCCCACGCCCCACCGTGCGCCCCACCTTAAGAAACACTGGACTAGAACATCTCCCGCCATTAACCCATTCAATACATGGAGACATGGCCAAGAGCTCTTACATGGATCAAACACAAAATCGGTACAGCTGTTTCTTACAGACGCTGACACCTAACTCACAGAGAGCACCAAAGTCTTCAGTAGTCAACGATGGACAAATGTACACACTCATCCCGCTAGTCTCCAGTGTTCCATTGTCTGAACATGCCACCTGGTGCCTAATGTTCTGTAATTTTAATACTTTCCAGTATTTAATCGAGAGGTAGTTTTTCGTGATAAATATTTAATTTCTTTTATTTATTTGACCCCTTTAGATCAATGTTGGCAGGTTTCAGAAGCTGTGAATGCTGTCATCTACATTAATTGAACGTTAGAGGGTTCTAATTACCTTTTCGGAGAGCGATCAAAGCTGGTAACAAAAATCCGTTCATGAAAATTCATGCATATTTTGGCCACATGGCCCAGACAGACCCGACCTACTTAAGTACGGGAACTCTGTAAAGTTACGATGAACAGCACGTTCTTTAGTTACATCAGTTTGAACAAGCAGATACTGCACTCGTCTTATTTTCTTCATCTTTGAGTCAATTTCTAGTGGAAAGAAGTGGTTTTTTCACGCAACTTCCTATCCGAAACTCATACAAACCTCTGGGTGAGGTAATTGGTAATAGACCAAACCGGGTTCTGTTTGGTATAACCATTCTGGAATATTTGCGGTGAATGGGGTGAACGTTGTGTCATGGGTGTGGCCCGGGTTCAAGATGGACAAGTAGATTGTAGCACTATAGCTTTCCGCTGCTAAATTTATAGGCTTAGCCTGAACGTTTATTTGCTTGCATGCTGGAAATAGCAGGTAATGAGCGTGAGGAGATACGAAATTTGCAGAGGGTCATGACAAACTTTGAGAAAATCTTCAGACATGAAACCTAATCTTCAAACACAAACATTGGACTGCGGTTTCACTACATTATTGTATTATTGAATACTATTATCGCCTGTCTGCGCTCCCCCCCCCCCCCCCCGCTCAGCTGTATATCTTTCAAGAACTATCTTATTACAAGTATGATTCAGCATGCCGCCTTTACATCCTGGCTATGTTTTTGCAAAAGTTACCTGCAAGCGAACATAGAATAAAGTTAACTCACGTTTAGCTCTTCCTCATGCCGTCACTCGAAGGAGATCTCAAACTGAAAGAGTAAAATAATTCTATGCAGTTATATCTAATCGTAATATGATTTGATCTAGGAACACGTCCCAGTTTAGATATCATAAAGCATAAATATCACAGGCAAAACATTCTGCACGTAACAAACTTTCAGGTAGGAACAGATTGGAAAAAAAAGTTTCAAAATGAACATACAAGATCATCAGTGGATGAAATTATATTACAAACCTAGATCTATCCCCAGACTCCATGGCTGTAACGGGATTCTGCAATTGAAAAGATATGAGAGGAAAGAGTTGAGTCTTGGTAGGAACGCAAAGGGCCATCACAGGCATGTTTTGCAGTATAAACATCAAAGAAACACCAAACAGATTTTATAATCATGGAACTGCAGGTTGAAATTAAACTTAACTGAACTTTTTGCATTCAGTAAATTTAAGCCCAGACCACACGACGCGGAAAGCATAGACAACATAAAAATGGTAATGATGGAGCAGGAACTGGTTTAATATGTATGTAACCTGGTCAGTGTTTGTTTGTTTGTTTGTTTGTTTATTTGTTGCTTCATTTGCAGATGCCGAACTTATTTATTTACAAGTTTTATTTAGTATTTATCTATCTATCTATCTATCTATCTATCTATCTATCTATCTATCTATCTATCTATCTATCTATCTGTCTGTCTGTCTGTCTGTCTGTCTGTCTGTCTGTCTGTCTGTCTGTCTGTCTGTCTGTCTGTCTGTCTGCCTGCCTGCCTGCCTGCCTGCCTGCCTGCCTGCCTGTCTGTCTGTCTGTCTGTCTGTCTGTCTGTCTGTATGTCTGTCTGTCTGTCTGTCTGTCTGTCTGTCTATCTATCTATCTATCTATCTATCTATCTACGGTCAGCTAACGGGGTTAGTCGCATGTTTATGTGTCTGTGCTTTGTTCGCTGTTCTGTGGAGGGATCCGTGGTAGCTGCCCTCGATAACGCAGGAATGGCATATGGAGGTATGGGCCTTGTTACAGGGCTGAAGATGACGATGACACGGTGAGTTGGAGAAGATTACCCCAACACCTACACCAAGTCGTGCGCAATCATCCAAGCGAAACAGCATCACACGCCCTTAATGGCTGCACAAAATTTCACCTTATGTACCAACAACGACACAACAACATCTTGGACATTTTGGAAAGAAACATTCGTTCATTCAACAGAAACAAGACCATATTTGAAAGACACTCCCCTCAAACCATCTATTTGAAAGTGACTCTATTGGTTTCCATCGTAGAGAAGTGCGGCCAGATATAACAGTGATTGACAGAAAAGGAAAAACAGTCAAACTAGTAGAAATATCGATACCATTTGATGCTTATACTGATAAAGCTTACAAATCAAAGTTTGATAAGTACTACCCATTTTCTTTAGAGATCGACGCCATAGGGTATCATTGTGAAATCATTGTGCTAATTATAGGCAGTCTCGGAAATGTCCATGAGAGGTTTACAATAATAAATGCGCCAGTCTTAGTTATTGTCCACTTTTACCATCTATTTATGGATAAAATAAGCCAAGAGCCAGCAGTTATGTTCAGTCATGTAACGGATTAATATTTACAATGCCATTCTATTGTTTCCTGTATGGGTATCGTGTGTGAAATACTGTACCGACTAATTGGAAATAAAGAATTATCTATCTATCTATCTATCTATCTATCTATCTATCTATCTATCTATCTATCTATCTATCTATCTATCTATCTATCTATCTATCTATCTATCTATCTATCTATCTATCTATCTATCTATCTATCTATCTATCTATCTATCTATCTATCTATCTATCTATCTATCTATCTATCTATCTATTCATTCATCCATCCTTACCTCCTTGCGCCCATCCTTCCGACCGTCCGTCCGGCCGTCTGTCCGTCTATCTATCTAGCTATCTATCTGGCTGCCTGTCTGTCGGTCCCTTCGCCCGTCCGTCTGTAAGTCCGTCTGTTCGTCTCTGACCCCACCCCCCTCCCCCCACCCACCCTCTCTGTGTCTAGCTGCATATCGGACTGCCTGGATTCCCACCTCTTTCCCTGCCTGTTTTAACACTTTTAACCCAAACCCATTACTATCATTTGCCAAGAGTAGTTTTCTCCCCTGTCTGAAATACGTGCATGTTAGAGAATAAGTGATATTCTCGTGGTCCATGTTGTATTTCTGTTGCAAATTGTTTATCTCTTTGTCAAGGTCCATTATCTTCATCTTGTTCAATTTCTAATTTAGGGTCCGTCTAATCGGTGCACTGTAAATAAGATGACTGATAAAGAATTACCTCTGCGGCTGTATTTGTCACGAAATTGGTGCATTGTCCAAAGAGAAACAACTGCAATAAAAAAAAATGACATCAGTTATTGCGTAAGTCTTTTAAATTTCACGCCCGTACACGCCTGATCAATAAAAAAAAAAAAGGAACTAAATGGTAGATGAAACTGAATTCTGTATTTACACGGACTAACTCAGCACGGCGCTTCTCGTTCATGCACTTATTTTTTTTTTCTTTCATGTTTACGACAATTTTCCACAACAAGCGGGGTCCTTTGAAACACAGATGAGGACACTGATACGTGAATAAGTCATAGTATAATGACTATAATTATTACAAGCAGCCACAATACAACACACAAGAGTACACAAGAGCAATGAAGTTACGGGTTTCAGCAGGGTTTTAAACATTCATCAGGGCTAAATTTACGGCCTCAAGACCCCTAAAAGTGTCGTGCTATGATAAAACACAGTTTAACTGTAATTGAAGTCCAAATTCAAAATGTGCTTTATATTGCATGGCCTCCACGTGTATACGAAGGTGAATCACCTGTACCCCTGCCCAGGGGTCCCTACCCACTGCCCTCCAGCTGCTTGAGGCCATTTTAGCTTTCATCTGTGACTCTTCTCTTTTCTTATTAACCGGTTAAAAAAAAAAAAACACAGAAAAAGCTTTAAATAAGAACTATAATTTTGCTGGTATATAGACGTGCATATTGCATACATTGTCATGTTAGCGGTTTTAATCTGAAGTTGAATTCTGTCCAAACATGGCTTTTCATCTCCGAAAGGTTAATGGCCCCTGCCTTAGCCGATGGAGCTGTTTTACGATTTTTACTGTTACCACCATTCTTGACCCAGGCTACGTCGCGACTTTAATAGATTATTTATTAATCACAGTGTGACACGGATACTTTAAACTCGCATTTCAAAAATTTTTTTTTGGTCTTCTCTCCCATCATGTGGCAGTCTTGATTTATTCATAGCCTTTGTTAATTAATAATTTGGGCAATGAAAGACATTTGTGGCCTTTCTAGCGTTACCAAGCTTTCTGAAACTTGCACCTGTCTAAATAATGCAAGAACTGATTGAGCGCGTAGGACAAACATAATGGCACATTAACTTCATTCAACCAGAGGGCGTGACACCTCAGAGAGAGAAAAAAGACCAACAGCTTCTGTTGTGTTAACGTCCCCACGTCCCGTTTCCAAGCAGAATGAAGTGGACAACTCGTTTTCCACATCGTTCCATTGCTGTCTGGATGCAAGATTGCAAGGTCTGCGCAATATCAACACAGAAAAAGTCCCGCGTAGGAAAAAACGACGAAAAGTTACAATGAATTAGAAATGAAGAGGAAAAAACAACACAAACTTCGATCTGCAAAGACCTTCGTCAGGCAAAAACTGAAATGGAATTTATTTTTAAAGAAAGAAAAAATATAAAGGAAACAACAACAACAAAAACAGCCATTTAGATTGTCGTGAGTCCCTCAGCTATGAAAAAGGCCTGTCTTCTGGGCGCTGCGTTCTTGGTCAGCTCGGGCTTGCTCCAGTTGTAACTGGGCTGCAATGACACAAAGGCAAATTTCCCAAATGGGATTAAAGAGTTATACAAATACAAATGCAAACAACAAGAACAACCAGGGGCAGAAAAACCTACATAACAGACAAACAGGGGCTGACTGGTTTTGAAAACTGGTTCCACCAATAAAATTATATGAATGTGTGAAATTATTACTATTTCTTGAAGTAAGTGTCAAGCAAATTGTACTTATCATTGGGGGTCTATTCTCATACCCATACGGACAAGGTGAGCACCGCTGTAGTGACGTCATTTTCTAACAACTCATCCCAAAGGAAATGACTACAGAAGAAAAGGCAAAAGAAAACAAAGCAAAGAAGAAGAAATTAACGACCAGGAACCAAATCAGTGTCTCTCAACTGTTATGGGGCTGCGTGTCCAGGATGTAAAATTGTTTCATAAGGGCTTAACTGAGTTTAAGACAGAATTTGATCCAATTCTGTGATCTGTCCTGGTGGAATAACAAAACAAACAGGATGTTGTGATAGGCACTCATGTTTTCATTGATCTTGTTCTACATCCATTGTCATGTACGGAATCATACCCCTATATCCAGACAGTAATAAATGCATAATGTATTCTGTTGCTGTCCATCGATTATTTGTTAGCTATATGAGAAACAAGCAAACAAAAAAAATGTCACAAACTTTACTTCCGGAACCGCCCACGGTTATGTATTTCACGTGCATATTATATGCAATTGGTAATTAATCTGCCCAAGAATACATACATAAATGAAATATTAAATAACCCAAGTTATTATCATATTTGACAAAGGCGGCGAAAATATGATATTGTTGGAGATCTATTTCTATTTTTATGTATTGATTACATAGCTTCTTTAAGAAGACTCAATTTTTTGCGACGTGTCCTGTTCGCAAGCTTATTTAATATACTGTGTCTGGCAACCAGGACTGTCCAGTAATGCACCGCTGTCTCAGCCACACCACACCGTGGCTTGTCTCGGGACATTGATATCAAATTTATGAGTAGTGGCTAGAATTTGGTATTTCACGATTGAGACGTAATTATTACACTAAACGCTGAAAACGAACAAACAAACAGCAACAAAAATTATAATAATACTGTAACAACGTTAACAACAAAGATCAACTGTAGCTCTTCCAACATTATGCAGCTCTCCAGTAAAGAATGATCAACAATTTGCGCTTGTCATCGATCATCCACAAGAGACCAGGCTAACAATGAGGGTGATATAAATAACAGAATGTCCCCACGCACATCCATAATTTTGTGGTTATCAAGTTGCATTTGTCACCTACCATGGTCTGCATCATAAAGAAAGTAAAGTGGTTGCACTTTTTCAAACAGCTGGTATCATGATTCACTGAACCACTCTTGGACAGTACTGATCAAAAATCATAAAAAATTGGAGTCGTTTCCCTATTTATGAGAAAACAGTCTTTTTTGTTCATGATCTTAATTTATAGATTTATATGTATTCCAACCACCGCGCCTCACCCTTCTTTTCCTGGGCAATGGCCCTGACGGGCCGGCTAAACTAGGTGAAATTGACCTGAAGGGGTCTCACATGGTTATTGTGCCGGGGACTCGCTCATTCTGGCATGTAATGTCAAGACTGCCTCTGTGGATCAGTACATAGAGGTATGCAGAAGCTTAGAGATGGCGGGTTCGCTCCCTGCCGTGGTCACTTGTTTTTCTTCTTTCTTTCTCGCCCGCTTATCTGAGCACTAATTAGGCACATACAGCTCTAATCACTTCACCTTTTTTTCTGTGGATCAGGCATGGGAAGTAATTCAACGATTTGTAGAAATATTACAACAGCGCAGTTTGGAGTTCCAAGGGCATTTCATAGTTCCTTAGACCATTCAATGCAGCCGGAGATGTGTCCGAAAGTCACACTCCTTCATAAACTCTGAACTCACATACATCTGAGGTCGAAAGATTGAGATCATGCCCTATACACAGGCTTTTTCATTTCAATATGTTTCATGCACACGTTTCATTGTGGACAGTCTCCTCTCCTTCAACTTCCTCAATCTTGGGGAGGACCAGTAGCGGGCCTACGTTTTTGGTACCCTGAAGCTTGAACTGTTGTGGGGCCTGTTGGTAAACAAGAACAATAAATCCAAAATTCACTCTTTAAAAAAAGGTTTCCTCAGAGCCCCCCCCCCCCGGGATTACGGGCCCTGAAGCTTAAGATTCATTAGTTTCACCGTCGATCCTCCACTGGGGAGGACCACGGCCATCACCTTTCAGATAGCCTTTATTGCCCCTTCCCTCCGTTCCAATCTATTCAGATGATGTCCCTTCGGCACCCTCCTTTATGTTTATTCAGTGCTTAGGGTGCGAAGCTACATCCGAATTGACCGATAACTGCACCCGCATGGTCTCCTCGTCTTCCGTGAAGCTACCAAGAAGACACTTAACACCAATTCGATCCTATTCTGTGTCTGGAACATTCTAACCTCACATCGTAAAACTGCGGACTCTCGCCACAGACACGAAATACCAAAAAACAAGAAAATAAATCGTATTAGCAAAGAAACGGGATAGTCTGTTTGTCTGTAGGAAGATGGCATAACAATCTTTTCGAGGTCATTTTGTATTTTTGAAAATGGAACTAAGTGAAAGGAAAAGAAAACATTTGCCGGCCTAGTTAAGCAATATCTATCTTCATTGTGGTATTCGTGACACTTGCTATCAGTAAGTTAACTGCACTGGCAATTTTGTAAAGCCTCAACACTAAAACAGCTTTAAAATCATAGTTTAAAAACAATTCCATTGTCGTTTGCCAATACAGCTTTTAGTGTCTATGATTAAAACGATCAGTGCGAACAATTACAGCAAATCATAGTTACTCACGCAGAAAGAATATCAAACAGTCAGCATCACGCAAGGCAGAAAACACCCTCGGTATTTAGATATTTAATTTTTGATCAAGCCGGTCAACTGTTGAATGGAGTTTGATCTCCCTAGCTGGTGTTCTTTTTTTTTCGGGGGGGGGGGGGGCTATAGCAACTGAGGCATTGTAAAGTGCCAGCAGTTACACCTTTGCTCCCTGGGAATAAACACATTCACAGGTATAAACCTACTACACACACACACACACACACATGTCATCTAATCATGCACGAAAGTTTGGCCTGACACAGAAGCATTTCTGCAAAATACGTTCACTTATATCCTGCAACTTGCACACGTGATATCATAATCAAATACGACCTCAAGCCGGAGAAATAGTTTGTTGATACGATGGATTTTCGTGACAGAAAATGGGATAGTTTGAAATTCATTATTATTGAGCCGCATCAGTCAAATTGAGGGGGATATCTACTGATTTAATTATTGTTGCAACGGGTTTTTCACAAGAGGTGACTTCCTGTCATTTTAACACGCCATCGGCACTATCCGTCCTCAAGGGCGTAAGTAGACATACGTCAAAATCTTCTTTGTCTCTCTGAAACTGTTAATTTTGTGACAGCAAACAAGTTATGAGCTAAACGCCGAAGGGAAATTTAAAATGTCATTCAGTAGAAACTGGGCCATTTATATCTTTAATACCTAGCAAAATAATAACTTTAACAAAATTTAGTCCTACGGTTGAACAGTGCAGAAATGTTCAAAATACTGTGGTCACCACTAAACTTAACTTTCCCCAGAAACTCACCCACGCGTACTTCATTCCATATTCAAACTCTCTCACAATTCATTCTCCTCATCAACAATCATGCCAGAGAAATCCACTGCAATTAATTCACATTACCGAAACGAACGGCACAGTTCAGTTGTTTTCACAGTCGAATGACCGGAATACAAAGTGAGTACTGAAATAGCCACTTTGCGCCTTCGATCACAATGAGATTCAAGAATCAACTGACTAGCAGCGGACAAACCTACAAACCTAGGATTCTATCTATCTATCTATCTATCTATCTATCTATCTATCTATCTATCTATCTATCTATCTATCTATCTATCTATCTATCTATCTATCTATCTCTCTCTCTCTCTATCTATTGATCTATCAATCTATCAATCTATCCATCTATCTATATAGCTATCTATCTAATCTATCTATCTGCTCCCCTCTCTCTCTCTCTTCACCTCCTACCAGGATGAGTCCACCCTGGTCAAGAATCCCACCGCAAGCTGCGACTAGGGCCTCCTGCCACCACTACACCACCATCAGGGCCACCATCACGGGCAAGAGCACCAACAGCACCACCACAACCATCATGTCAACAACAAGAATGCACGTAAAACAAAGAATGAAGTCACCAAGAAGATAAATAATATATCTTACTGACACCGGAGACTTTTTTATCCCCACCACTCCCCCCTATGAACAAAATCTGTGACGTTTCTACACTCATCCTTTAGAACATTATTATTTAAGAAGAATGTAATTACTTAACCTAATCACGGAAATGCTTTTTGTATGCAATTAAACATCACTATCATGCAAATTACAGGGCATTCAAGGGGCATTGATTAGAGCTGAATGACGTAAAACAAACCACTGTTGATTAATTAATGAAAAGCTAAACATACCCTCTGACCCAGTTCTTTTCTTTTGTTCTATTTCATTTTATTTTACTAGTGTAAGGGCCCGTTCAAAGAACGGATTGCAAACAACACGCACAATCAGCACACAGATTATGTAGATCTAGGAAGAAAACAACTCACAACTGGCACAGCAACACCCGCATGGCCCGTACCGTGCATAAAGCAGACGACACAGAAACTCATGAATGCCTTCAAACTTTGAAACGCAACCGGAAGTTTAAAGTCGAAACAAAACAAAGGCAGGAGGGAGGCAACCATTGTTGAGGAGAAAGCATTATTCGATGACGTACTCTCTCTCTCTCTCTCTCTCTCTCTCTCTCTCTCTCTCTCTCTCTCTCTCTCTCTCTCTCATAATAAAAGTAGTAATCTGCAGTCCTGCTTCAGAACGCATGCGCGCCAGGACACTGCGCACCAAGCTTGATATGGTTATTTTTTATGACATGCACGGTACTAAAGTCGAAACAAAACACAGGCAGGAGGGGGGGGGGCATCATTGTTGAGGAGAAAGCATTATTCGATGTTTTTAGGCCTATTTTCATTTATTACAAAATTATGATACTTCGCTTTCATGTCAAAGGAATCGACATAGTAGCAAAAAGAACTATCTTTCACATGTAATTTTTTCAGGTCTGGGCATTTCTTCCTCGCAGCAGTGAATTTTTTTTCCTTGCTGTTTTTTTATATAGATTCTGTTTTATTTATTTTATTCTATCTTAATTTACCCCGCTTTATTTCACATTATTTTATTTTATATTATATTGTTTTAGTTTATAATAAGACGGTATTTTATTTTACTTTGTTATATCTTGCAGGTACTTTATTTTATTTTATTTAACAGGTATTTTATTTTCATTTTATTTTATAACATATTTTGTATTTTGTCTTCATTTTATTTGACGCTATAATTGTTTATTTCTATTTCTTTCTCAGCTTTCTTTCACTAATGATAGGTAGAATGCGTCATCTTTAGTGTCCGATGGCAATGGTGGCACTGATTTTGATTCGTTGGCTAATTTGCATTGCGAGCCACGATCCTACCGGCGGCGAGCTAAATGTAGCTCACTGCAGCAAATAATGGCGCGTGTGTATATGTTCAGTGGGAGACGTTCGGTCAATACTTTCACTTTCTGTCCCTTGTTTACACTGATGGTAGGGAATCTGACGTGACCAGCTTGGATCCATCCTTTCCACCCCTGTCATAACAACCAACTACAGTGCAACTAGCAGGCATTTTAACCACTTAGACATATCTCGAAGTTACACTAATCAGGTGATCCACCGGCCATCCTTAGTTGCGGAAGAACAAAACAAAAACACTCTGTGACGTCATGCCAATTCTACCTATACCGACACGCAGAATGCTGAGACGAATAATTCCTTCTTTCATCATATGTCCACAAAATGCGGGCCTATAAATACCGTGAGTACTACTTGTTTTTTGTTCAATTTTGAGGGAGTACAGTGCGAAATGTTGCATTGTTGACATCGATGATACGCGCGCAAGTCGTCGGACGGAATGTAATAAACTGATTCGACTCGGTATCCTGTGTCTCAGGTTATGATGTCGGAGTTACTGGGAACGGTCAACTACAACAACCAATGGTCCACAAGCCCCATCGCCTAAACTCCAGTCAAATATATGTGTGCATGCCAAGAAAAATAGTTCGCTTTTGTAGATATCGTAATAATAATCGTTGGCCATGAAGGAACACATTAATTTTGTGATTAGACACCCGTCACTCTTTTTCCAGAGTGGTCTTGTCTACCTGCTCAATGGTTTTCTCTCTACGGCATTCTGCAGCTGACAGAAGGTACCGCGCACTTGAGTTTCTTTAATTTTCTTTCTAGTGTAGTCTATTTGTTTTTCTGACAATTTATTTCATTCATCGAGTTGCAACTGTTGTTGTTGTGGTTATTGTTGTTGTTGTTGTTGTTGTGTGTATATCTGTTTGTATCTGCGTGCAACATTTAAAAAAAAATAATAGTCAGGTATGACCTTATGAAGCAGGAAAGAGTGCCCAGGTTACAATGGAGATGAGGCGATACAGACTGCACATACTTGGAGTTAGTGAGACCCGCTGGATACAGTCCGGACTGAAACAACTTAATACTGGGGAAAAGATTTTGTATTCTGGAAGGGAGGACAAAAAGCATACAGAAGGAGTAGCGATCATCTTGAGCAAGCACGCCCAGAGGTCACTGAGGGGATGGGAACCCTATGGAAGGAGAATTATATTGGCATCATTTACTACTAAGAACAAGAACATCAACATGAACATTGTGCAGATATACGCCCCAACAAATGAAGCAACCGATGAGGACAAGGACGACTTCTACAACCAGCTTCAGGAAATAGTTGACACATTGCCAAGAAAAGATGTGAACATTATAATGGGAGACGCCAATGCCAAGATAGGACAGGACAATACAGGGTATGAGGACATTATGGGGTGCAATGGTTTAGGACAAATGAATGAGAATGGAGAGCGGTTTGCAAGTTTCTGCGCATTTAACAGCTATGTGATTGGAGGTTCAGTATTCCCACACAAGAGGATCCATAAGGCCACTTGGATTTCACCGGATGGAGTAACTGAAAATCAGATTGACCACTTTTGCATCACCCGACGATTCAGACGCTCACTAGAGGATGTCATAGTACAGAGAGGAGCAGATGTTGGATCTGACCATCACATGCTGCTGGCAAGACTCAAACTCCGCCTCAAGAAACAAGGTACCAGAGCAGGAACAAAGAGGAGAAAGTTTCAAGTGAGCCTTCTGGATGGAGACAAGAAGGAAGAGTTCCAGCTGACACTGAGGAATAGATTCAAACCTCTTGTTGACCTCGAAGAGACAGTAGATTTGGAGACTCACTGGGCTAAGGTAAAAGGAGTATTTACATCGACATGTCAGGATGTTATTGGGGAAAAGAAAGTGGAACACAAGGAATGGATCAGTCAAAAATCACTGGACTTGATAAGGATAAGAAGAGACCTAAAAGAACGGGTAAATGCAAGTCGTACAAGAAGCTCAAGAGTTGGTAACCAGGAAGAGTACCGAGCATCAGCTAAAGAGGTCAAAAAATCAATTAAAAAAGACAAAGAGGAGTTCATAGGAATGTTAGCAGAGAAAGCAGAGAAGGCAGCAACAGGAGGACACATGAGGATCCTCTACCAGACTACAAAGACTCTTGCTGGAAAATATGGAAAACCTGAAGTTCCTGTCAAGGATTACAACAGGAAGGCTATTTTTGGAAAGGAAGCTCAGGCAAAAAGATGGATAGAACATTTTAACAGCCTCTTGAACAGACCTCCACCAAGCAACCCACCCGACATTCTACCCGCAAGAAATGATTTACCGATCAGTTGCGACCCTCCGACTAAAGCAGAGATTAATGATGCCATAAAGCAGTTAAATCGAGGCAAGGCAGCTGGACCAGACCAGATCCCACCAGAGGCGCTGAAGGCAGATGCTGCTGGGGCTGCAGAGGGTCTGCACTCACTATTCTCGAGGATTTGGATCGGAGGCAAGTTTCCAAAGGACTGGAAGGAAGGACACCTCGTGAAGCTCCCAAAAAAAGGGGACCTCAGCAATTGTAGTAACTACAGAGGAATCACACTTCTCTCCATCCCAGGAAAGGTTTTCAATCGGATTATTCTCAAGCGAATACAGAATGCAACAGACCAAAAACTTCGCGAGGAGCAAGCTGGTTTCAGGAGTAATCGATCAACCACCGACCAGATCGCCACGCTGAGAATCATAGTAGAGCAGTCGCTAGAGTGGAACTCCCAACTGATAGTGAACTTCCTTGACTACGAGAAGGCCTTTGATAGCATCGATAGAGAAACACTGTGGAGAATATTGAGACATTATGGAATCCCAGAGAAGATGGTGAATCTTATCAAGAGCATGTACGAGGGGACAAGTTGCAGAGTCGTACATGATGGTGAGCTTACTGACAGCTTTGATATCAAGACTGGTGTTAGGCAGGGTTGTTTGCTGTCCCCATTTCTGTTTATCCTGGTGATTGATTGGCTTATGAAAGAAACCACCAGTGGAGGAAGAAATGGCATACAATGGACCCCATGGACACAGCTGGACGATCTAGATTTTGCAGATGACTTGGCACTATTGTCGCACACACACGACCAGATGCAAGCAAAGACTACAGCTCTAAACAAAATTTCAGAATCTATTGGATTGAGGATACATCCCGCGAAGTCGAAGGTCCTAAAAATTGTTGCACCCCTAAGCGAACAAGTCACAGTAGGAGATCAACCACTGGAAGATGTAGAGTCCTTCTGCTATCTTGGTAGTATCATTGACAATAAGGGAGGAACAGAGGCAGAAGTCAAAGCACGAATTGGAAAGGCACAGGCAGCTTTCACATCCTTAAGCAAGATTCGGAGAACCAAGGATATATCTCTAAAAACAAAGCTGAGGATATTCAACTCGAACGTGAAGTCAGTCCTGTTGTATGGATGTGAGACTTGGAATGCGTCCCAGGCCTGCATAAAGCGAATCCAAGTTTTCATCAACAGATGTTTGAGGAAGCTACTTAAGATCAGATGGACAGACAAGGTCAGCAATGAAATTGTATGGAAAAGAACAAGACAGAACCCAGTCAGAGAGGAAATTGGTAGGAGGCGATGGAGATGGATCGGCCACACTCTCAGGAGACCAGGAAACAGCATCACGAAGAAGGTATTGGACTGGAATCCCCAGGGCAAGAGATCAAGAGGAAGGCCGCGTGGAACGTGGAGAAGAGCCAGAGAAAATGATGTGCAACGAAGCGGAAAGACTTGGAATAATGTAAAGAGGCTGGCCCATGATAGAGAGGGATGGAAGGTGTTTGTTGGTGGCCTATACCCTGATCCAGGGTGAGAAAGGCAATGATGATGATGATGACCTTTTGCGTGCTCTGCCAGTGTAAATGGCTACAAATTACGTGTAGATCTTAAAACAAAATTTGGCTTGCCTCTTTTCTCCTATTCATATCCATATTCTATCATCTACTTACATTTCCCTTATGCAGCTAGTTTCTCACTGCATACATGCATTCTTGTTCTTTACTGTTCTTTCAATATGGTAATGATAATGTAGCGTCTCATTCTATCACTAACAGGTCAACTTATATATGAAAATATACCCGGCGTGGAAACATTTTACAGACAGTGTGAGATATTTGGGAAGCTTCTTATACACGTTCAAATATCACGATGATAATGATGTATCTTTCCAGTACTGGAACACTGCACGGTTCTGCCTTTCCTGTAAATTATGACACTCGTTTCAGAGAAGCACTAGCTTTATTGATAAGTTCATCTCTCCTCACCTTTCTGGCTTCTCACCCCAGCCCTTTTCTCCCTGTCTTTTCTCAAGTTACAATTGCTTATTTTATCATCATGTTGTGGTTAACAACAGCACAGTTTACATATCAAATGGTTGATGCGCGCGTCTAGCATGAGCAGTATATGCATTCATGCTGGAAAACTTGGAAAACAATAACGACAAGATCCGCATTCCAGGCATGTTGGGTAGATGTTGATGACCCTCTAGTGCAGGAACAGAACATAGTCACAAACGTAACTGAAGACAATCTTGCATCCACACATTCCCCCCCCCCTCACATACACACACACACTAAACACACACAAACACACACCTAGACAATTAATAGCCAAATTGCCAGCATGTAAACCACCCACATTAAAATAAAAAATAACGTTTACGAAAGGGCACCTTCGTAGACTAGAACAAATTTGGCCTAATAGTGACCTTCTGTATCTTTTCTCAGTGACACGTCCGAGTGATTGGGGGACGCACCTGGTAGGGCTCTCTTCTGTCCTGTCGTTCTGTTCTATTCTGTCTATCGTCTTGCGTTTTCCCCGCACAGCATGGCTGTTATCAGGTCCAGGTGCTTTCTCAAAACTCAAACTCAGAACTCAGTGACACGAACATGAACAGCCACAGATAAAATATTATTGTTTACAGATGGCGCTTCTTTGTGCGTCAAACGACAAAAAAACACCTGTTTCAGTGGTCGCTGATCCCATTATCCACAGACATAATTTAATATACACTGACGTACAGGATGGACTCGTCAATATTTACTCCTCAACGGAAGCCCTTAGATATTCGTCGTATCGAATGACGTTTGAAAATCTAATGAGGAATTCCATGAATCTGACAATTTTATAGCATCGTATTTTTACGTTGTGTTTTATCTGCCCATTCATGCATGTTTTACTGAAATATGTACGGAATGTCTGGCGGCTCCTGTTTGTTGTCTGACAAGATTACTTAGCAAAACATGCACAGACATAATACAATCATCATCATTTCCTAATTTTCCCGGAACTAGAGAGAATATGTCAAGGTAACTTGATAAGTGACATTACAGAACAAGAACCAATCCATTTCATCCAACCTTGTTTCCATGTAAACAAAATGATGAAAGTAGGGGCGATAATCAGCTCATATTTACGAAGGGGGACAACTCCTGTTCACACCTGGATGTTTAAACCGCTTCATGATTATAACGTTTCACGCCGCACCGACAACCAATCAACATTCACCGAAAAATTCTAAACATGCGGATGTTTCCAATTTCCACTTGGTTAAGTTGTAATGACTCGAGCACCAAACAGGCATTCTTTTTAGCACCAATTTTGCTGTTACTGCACACCAACTGAAGCGGATGTGTACATCTGGCGTTAGAATGTTTAAAATGTATCTGGCGGCATAACAAGCAAATAAAACGACACCCCCCCCCCCCCCATTTTTTTTCTTCTTCTTGTTTCCAAAATGCAGAGAACAAAATACTAAGAAGTGTTTTTGATTTCAAACTTTCAGTATAAATTCCGAAGGATGAGGAGGACCAAAACCTGAAGACACAATGGATTTTGGTCGAAACAAACTTTTTCTTTTCTTCTGGATGATGTTTAAGAGATAGTTACCCGCTTCTAAAAAACACCCCACTCACTCTTTTAAGCGCGTCCCGAGTTAATTAGTGTTTCAACGTAGAGATCATAAATGTAGATAATGCACAGAATGAACGTGCGAATCTTCTGTCCATCAGCTTACACTCTTAGGTTTGAGCACTTGTTCCCCCCCCCCCTCCCCCAAAAATATGGATTAGAGAAAACATATTTATATATTTTTTCGTTTGTTATGGTGCCTCTTTCTCTCTCTCTCCTCTCTCTCTCTCTCTCTCTCTCTCTCTTTCTCTCTTTCTCTCTCTCTCTCTCTCTCTGTCTCTCTCTCTCTTTCTCTCTCTCTCTCTCTCTCTATCTGTCTCTCTCTCTCTCTCTTTCTCTCTCTCTCTCTCTCTCTCTCTTTCTCTCTCTCTCTCTCTCTCTCTCTCTCTTTCTCTCTCTCTCTCTCTCTCTCTTTCTCTCTCTCTCTCTCTCTTTCTCTGTCTCTCTGTCCCCCCCTCTCTCTCTCTCTCTCTCTCTCTCTCTCTCTGTCTCTCTCTCTCTTTCTCTCTCTCTCTCTCTGTCTCTCTGTCCCCCCCTCTCTCTCTCTCTCTCTCTGTCTCTGTCTCTCTGTCCCCCCCCCTCTCTCTCTCTCTGTCTCTCTCTCTCTCTCTCTCTCTCTCTCTCTGTGTCTCTTTCTCTCTCTTCTCTCTCTCTGTTTCTTTCTGTTAAATTTGTCTCACCTTGGCAGTGTCCATACCCCGCCCTCCGCCACTCCCCATACCCTCGTGTCTTCAGCAACTCACATCATTCAGCTATTTTTATTTGAACCAACAGCCGTGCCCATTTCCCAACTACGTGAAGATTTCTTGGAAATACAGGAAATAAATTGTACTGGAGCATGAATGTTCAGGTTATAAATAGACTGAGCATTGCATGGTGGGAGGGAATGTCTGGAACACAACCTCGGTTAATTTCGCCTTCTTCTGTCATGACATCGAAGACTTTTCAAAAAATTTTGAAACTTTTAAAATTTAATTTGAAATAATCAAATACTTGCACAAGTATGAATTGTCACGAAACATCATAAGTGAATTAAAATCTGCTCCAAATACAGAAAACTGGACATGAAGTGACCTGTTTCAAAACTGGAAGATTGCGTTCTAGAGGGTTAAGTATTGAGTAAAACCAGAGTGATGTAGGACATTCTGGGCTACCACCGTGTCCTGTTTGTGCCAGCCAGTGGCACCAGTGACTTGTGACTTCAGTAATTTGAATCTGATGTTTCACAAGTGAACATAGCATTCTCTCTCTCTCAGTGTGTCTTTCTGTGTCTCTATCTGTCTGTCTGCCTGTCTGTTCCTCCCCCTTTCTTTTCTGTCTCTGTCTCTCCTACCCTCTTTCTTTGTCTCTCTCTCTCTGACTCTTTCTCAATGTCTCTGTCTCTCTGTCTGAGTCTCTCCCTTTTTCCCTCTTTCTCTCTTTCTCTCTCTTTCGGTCTCTCTCTTTGTCTGTCTCTCTCTCGCCTAAACCAATTTTCAATCGGTAGTCGAATACGACTTATCGAATCAAACCCAGCGATTAAATCAAATTAATGCATTAACGTTTGATTTCATAATTGCGCCACGTCTTCAGGATGGCATTGAAAACAAAAGTCCATTAGGGCACAAAGTCAGGCTGGCATACGTTCTCAGGAACCTGGCAGGCAAAATTTTGCATATCCTTGAGATTGTAAGTTTAAGTATAAAAAAGTTTCACAGTTTGTTAGTGAAAAGGAAGTTCCAAGTGAGGGAACCCGTTATCTCGGAATATTGCCCTACTTTCATCTTCTGTTGCAAGTCACTGCTCAGATGAACAAATAATATGGCAAGGGAAGAAAATTCCATTCAAGCTCTTTCATATTCACCTATTAAGGAAGTGTGAAAAAAATGTATTATTCTACTGGAGTTACCCATCCAGCAACCCCTAGGGACGTCTGACACAGAGGAGTGACGTCAAGTGTGCATGACATTGTTCCTAAGAAGACCCGCTAATAGCAAAGATGGACTGATGTAGGCTACCCCTCCCCCCTCACCTTCTGATAATAATGTCAATCCCACGGAAATCTACGTCGGACTGACGTACAGTTGCTGGCTGGGTGTCCATCTGCTTCATAGTTCTCCCGGAAAGAGTCGTACCGTAACGTTGTCAGCAAGAAAACGTATCCGATGATGGCAAAACATTTGACAGTGACTGATCTGTTTCAGAACACTCTTAACATATTAAGAACAAATCTTGGAAGATCGAGACTACAGGAAATCAGCTGAGGAAGAGAAACATTGTCCAACAGGTGTTCCGGTTACTATTCGGGTCACGGGAACAAAGCACGAAACACTGATGCACATAAAATATTATATTACACAATTAAAATAAACTACAGTACTGTTAGAAAACGGTCGGACGTATCGATACATCAGCTAACAAAGTCACCTCTGACCCGAGAAGTCACCCAACCTTGGAATGACGTGCCAGTGAATGAAATTGACGTTGATCCACACAGATCTGCTAATCCACTCTCCGCGCGGCACTGACAGCAAATCCTGGGTAGGAACTCTATGGCATACTGGCTAGTCAAAATCAATGTTTTTGATGGCCAGTGCAAGTTGCATACATTTTTGAGATCCGCATCAAAGAAACTGAATAGATAGATAGATAGATAGATAGATAGATAGATAGATAGATAGATAGATAGATAGATAGATAGATAGATAGATAGATAGATAGATAGATAGATATAGATAGATAGATAGATAGATAGATAGATAGATAGATAGATAGATAGATAGATAGATAGATAGATAGATAGATAGATAGATAGATAGATAGATAGATAGATAGATAGATAGATAGATAGATAGATAGATAGATAGATAGATTTCACGACCTCGTTCAAAGCTCAGAGAAGCCTCACCTTATCCCTTATCCCCCCTCCTCATCCCCAGAAAAAAAAATTTCTATCTCTCCTCCCAATTCCTTTTTATTTTTTTAAAAATCTACCCACAATCTTGACCCTCCACCTAATTTGCTCCTCCTCTCTTCCGCCTCTCTCTCTCTCTCTCTCTCTCTCTCTCTCTCTCTTTCTCTCTCTCTCTCTCTCTCTCCTTGCCCACCTCTTTCTCTCTCTCTCTCTTGTATCATAAATCGTAATTTACTGACCACTTAAATTTGCTCCCCCCTTCCCTCTCTTTTTCTATCTTCGCAATTTCTCACGTGTAAACACCTGATAATTTGAGGACTCGCTGAGTGTACGAAATACAGAATTTACGCCCAACTTGCTTCAGCAGTTCCCGCCCCCGAAAACGTCTTCGCAACCCCCTTCCGTTCCAACCGACCCTCAGGTTGAAAACCCCTGTGCGAAAGGGACCCTCTGGCACACCATAGAATTCTCGCGGAACACAGTGATTGTGCGGTGTACCGTAGATTCTTTGTGGCGGACCTGGAGCAGAGGATATAATGGTTTGTTGCAGGTCATATGGCACCAAAACTTGTAGTAACGGTTCACAGAGAATCAGTTTGACGTAGCTTTGTCAACACGGTTCATTCTTGTGTACCGTGTAAGCTACTTTTCTTGTTCATCATCATAGTTTGCTTTCTGTTATTTCATTCACTTCTGGTATAAATCTGTTGGGTAAGTAATTTGCTGTGTAATAATACCGTTTGTCCACTGTTGGTATATTTACAGAGCCTTGTATCATTATTTATGAGTAACATTTTGTCCATTGTGCAATAAGGTGACGTAAAACATTAAGTGAATTATTACTGCAACTCCTCAAACTCTTTCTTGATTTATTCTAAGAGCTAGACTCAGAAGAAAAACTTTTGGAACTCGTAATGTGGCAAACATACACCCAAACACACGCGCGCACACACACACATACACACGACTCGATGTTCAACTGTTTATTTGATTATAATTTCTTGACTTAGTATTCAGCAACTGATTTTGATTTTGTTTTTTCGGGTGTATTGAAAATAATCAAGGCACCGTCTAATGAAGTTAAAAACCTCCTAAATGAAAAGTTAAAAAAAGAACAAGAAATAAGCTACAAACACAGAAAGAGCCAGTGGTTTTTATTAGTCCATCTAAAAACAAGCAAGCAAGTAAACAAACAAAACAAGATAAGATAGATAAGATAAGATAAGATGAGATAAGATATAACTTTATTATCCTGTTTCCAGGAAATTTGTTGTCACAGCATTCAGTAACAGCACAACAGCAAATACAATATCTAAGACCTACAGGTCTTTAACGCACACTGCACACATGCACATTGCTCACACAACATTACCAACAAGTAAGAACATTGCTCACACACACACATTGAAAGAACAGTCCAATGAAGTCCATGAAACCAGAATTATTTGACAAAAAGGAGTGCCTATCTGAATTAGTATGGATAGTGAGGTATCAGGAGTACACTCGTGCCGTATCAGGACAGGGTACGGTACGATCCAACATCAGTTCCTCTGTCAATAAATTGGATAATCTACCAGTCAAAGCAGAAATAAATTTGCATTAAGCTGTAAACGATTTATGTTGCCAGCGTTTTCTACGCGTATTTTGAAATAGTGGATCTCATTGAATCTTTTTCCTGATTCGCTTAGGACTAAAATAAAGAAGAAAAAAATACTGGAATACAACTCTTGACATCAAAGGCAGGTCAGATCAAGCACCGGTATACCTTTGGGTTTGGTTGATTTTGTCCTGCTATGATGAAAGGCATATCCGACAGCTGCAGGCGAGGTTTAAATTTTAACGTTACTGTAACAGCTAGTGGGCTGGCAATAGAAGCTGTCCTGTCTTCCAGACTAGGATATTATAGGTGATGTATAAACGGCATGCAACAACTGCAACAGCTGCAAACATTTCATTGCGCCTGAATGTGTGAGTATGCAGGTAAAGAGAAAAAAAACACACCAGGGATTGAATTGCACTGTCTCAAAGGTGAGAACTTACACATAAAACTTCTGGGGTGATCAAAACTGCAGATAAACAGAAAAAAGAGGAGTTTTTAAAATTCAAAAATAAAAATTATGCAACATAAAATTATCAGGACTTAGACATACAAACACGTACAGTCCAAGGAGAGAAAGAGAGCGCGCGCGGTGGGGGGGGGGGGGGGAAGAGAGAGAGGGGAAGAGAGAGGGGGAGAGAGAGGGAGGCAGGGAGAGGGAGAAACAAAGAAAGAAAGAGAGAGAGAGACAGAAGGAGAGAGACGGAGAGAGAGAGAGAGAGAGAGAGAGAGGTTGAGAGAAAATTGTTCCAGATCACTGGGTGTCGGAACGATCCTCCTGACACAATGAGACTGTAGTAAAGAAAAATGTGCGAGACAGTAATTAAGCACGATTTCTTAAGTGTTCGGCCTCTTCGCCCAGCCTGTTGATGAATGCCATAAATATGAAAATTCATTTCCGATGATCATGCCCAAAGTGTAAAAATGAAACATTTCGTTAATATTTTATGTCAGTCGACGTGCATTTATCAATTTCATGGCTTTTACACAATAACAAACAAACGGAGGAGAATACCTAAAGTTGCAAGTTCCAGGTAAAATTGGTAACTGCATAACATCGTGTTCAATATTTAATAGTTTACAAGATCAGTTAGGCACATATGTACAGTAATTGTATTGCATAAAAACTACAAGCCTCTTTTCATGTACATGCACAAACATTAAAACATTCTTCATTAGAAAACTTGCTGGTTTAATATCCAATACGGCATTTGTTTGCCACGGGAAGTATAGGATGGCGGTCCAAGAGGTCGTGTTCCTCTTCTCCTGTGTGATTTCTCAGCATCTTGGTTGTTGTTGCTGCTAATAACACTGTCATGTGTTTCTTTTCTTGTATTTCATCCTCACATATCGATGACATTGAATAATAACGCAGAAAAACATCGCAGATGGCATTGTCTGATTAAACCATCATCAGGAACTATCCGATGCGTTATGATTTACGAATTCATTTTTCGAATGGGAATTCATACTGATGAAGTGGAGATTACGACTTCCGACCATGAACTTTTGGCTGGCGTTTTCTTTTTTTTTTTTTTTTTTCATGTTTGCTTTGTTGCAACTGCTTCTGTTCTTGTCATTATGCATGCACTGCGTATTTCCAGCTTCCCAGGATATGGCAAAAGGTCGTGCTCCTCATTATAGAACCGTGTTTCAGCGGCACCCCCCTTTTCAGGCATAACCCCCCCCCCCCTCCCCGACAACAGAGAATATAAACGATTGTATTATTCTGACCGCCTATGTTCATTGCCTGATATAGCTCGATATCAACTATTATTATCACGATCTCCGAAAATTAGTGTTTGGCCCATTCAATAATTGGTCTAGAGACACCGTGACAAATGGTTAAATAGCGTGATACAGCTGCAACTATAGTAGACACTTTCCAGTTTGACTGTCACAGGGTTAACGATTCCTTAATAACGTGATAGAAGTTTAATTCTCTCAGAGTTAATGCAGGTTCTGCCTTTTTTTTTTTGTTGTTGCTTTTTCTCAAAAGGACAGTTTACGACAACAATGGAACCCTACTCTTATGTATACGGGATTTATAACTTACGAAACAAATGCTCATATTTCCTGAAGGCCACATAATTATTTAAACATGCAATATTTAATTATTACATTGACCATATAAAAATGATTTATGATTCGGTCTATCCGATGCATTATTTAGGTTTCATGAGTCGCTTGACGGCGAAATTTGAGGCGTGTCGCACATTATGCGTAAAGTTGATCGTTATAGTTCTACTATCAATGATACATTTTACTACTATACAATGTCACCACACTTGGAAAAATTCTTGGGCGACATTACATCTCATTTCCTAATTAATAAACGTACAGAACCGAATGTTAAGTATACTTTAGATCTTTCTTTTTATTTCTGAAAGCCAAATTTTGTAATGTGTATACCTGTCACACAATATTATATTTCAAATCCTTACGATGCAAGATCGAACGATAACGACAGATGGCGGTCATTCGGAGAATATTTAAAAATGAACAGTCATCCGGGAAATATCTCAAAAGTGCAGTTTATGACGATATCAGAATTGTCATGAAACGGCCGTGATATCTGTCATCGATACAGTCTGAAATAGTTCTCTCTGTGACACTCATTATTAAAACAATATTGTTCACGAGACACCTGCACATCGACACAGTGCCCGGAAGTGGAGGGCGTTAAAATATTGTAGATGAGGCTACTGTGTTTTGCTGAGAAGTCTCTGTCTGTCATATGCTTCAGCGTGAGATATTTCCCTTGATGACGTTTAAGGTTCAGTATTCAGTATTGACCAATGGTCGTACATTTCACAGCTGATCAATGTTGCTGTACCAGGAGTTAGAATTCGATCAAGTATGCATAAATGTCACCCTGGTTCTCATGATGATTACAACATTTACATATTTATTTGTCTTTTCGTGGCGATTTTGTCTTTTCTCTCCCTCCTTTATTTTTTGTATAAACAAAATACAAATTAAAAAATCCTCTGTGGCTGCACACGCAAAATGCTCTTGAGCGATACAACCACATTAAAAAAACAAAGAATAATTCATAGTGAGTTTTTTTTCTTGTACATCATATTGCTGCTATTGCTGTTTTCGATATGCTGACATTGCATTGTGTCAAAACTGTTGATGACTTTGTGCAAATTGTTGCATTCGTACTGAGAATAGCGAAACTTGGACAAAATCTGTGCCACTAATCTTATTATTTATTTAATGCGCCAATAACTCGGGGTCCTGTATTGATGATGCTGTACGGAGACACACGTTTTTTTCGTGAGTAAATTTGATGATCATTCTTACATTATACTATTTATTTTGAGCATGCCCATAAACATTTCGACGACAAGGCTCTGAAAGTATTCATCGAAAACCAATGAAAATTGGTTAATTGATGCAAGTTGACTCAACGGTTTATAGGGACATATATGAAGACAAGGAGCAGTTACTCTTTGATATTTTTAGTTTCGTTAATTGTTTTCTGGAAACATTATCGCCTCGATCCAACAGTTTATGGAAGAATTTAAAAACTTGGATTCCTGATGTTTCTCTAGGTTTTTCTTCCCGCTTTTTTTCTGGGTATTTTGCTTGTGAGATAATATTCCTGGTTGCTCCTCAGCAATGTCTAGCGTATTTTGACTCGTATCCACATTCAATCTTTCACGATCTATTTACAATACTCTTGACACTGAAACCCTATCAGGTTTCTCTGGAAACCGAAAAATGCCAAAATTTCTCCTAGGTCAATTAAGCACTCCTTTATCTCTGATGTCCAACTAAAGCGTGATGTACGTGCATTTACAACATAAACTGACACAGCGCTTGGCAATTCTAGGCTGGATTAAAGTCTATTAGCTCTAGAAACAATTGCATTTGATAATTATTTGCTTCAAGTCAGTAGACTGGGAAAGCTTGACTGTGGGACGAATATTGACTCGTTTCTCAATTTCAGAGAACGAATTAACAGTGGCAAATGTCTGATCACGACCTTGATCTCCTTTTTATTTCCTAACAGAGAAGCTGTAAAATTTGATATCATAGATCTTTGACTGTGTTCAGTATTCACTGTGGCGAACTCGAATTTTGCCAGCTGAAATGTATGAAATTAAAGCGAGGTCATGAGAACTTTCATTGGCGAATTACTGCAAGTAGATCTATGTGCCAAAATGCTCGAAAGGCCACCCCCTGTGGGAGTCAACTACAGTTACTACTAATCTTAATTGTTTAATCCCATGTTCTTTGTTCATGGTCTTGCTGCCTACATAAGTGCATCACAACAACTGAAGTTCATTTTTCTATTTAAAAAAAATTAAAAAATACTGCAATTTTGTGATGGTGAATTACTCAAGAGGTAAGTTTAAAATACTTTTAACCGGAAACAATGCCCTATCTGATATAAAGCCTTTCTTAATGATCTTGTGTTCAACTCAAATCCATACGAGGAATGATTTCCTGAAATTGCTTTTCTGTAACTCCCGTGAAGACTATCCTTTTTATCATTATTATTGTCGCACATGAACGAAAATAGACCTGGAAATTATGTTAACGAGGCCCGTTTAGAGAAGCTCGTGTTTTCTTAATATGTTGCTCCATTCACGCCATGGTCCCTGCTTTTCCACTAAATTTACCTGTTGTAACTCATAACACATAAAAACCAATAATCCACAACAATGGATCTTCGAAAACCATCCTTCACCTCATTAGAATGAAAAGGACAACAAGAAAACAGGATTCCATCTTGTTTGTTAGAGTCGTCATTTATTATCAACGTGCCCTATGCAGGTCAAGAAACACAGAAGTTGAAAGGAAAAGAAAGAAGAGATACAGAAGAACATTATGGGGAAACAGGCGCTGTGGAAAAATCCAATTTTGCTTTGTTATGGCTTCAGCTAGGTTGTCTTTGGGCCTGCAGCACAGAATATCGTGTTTATGTTAGATCATTTGCCTTTTGTCCTTTTGCCATTGTTTACAATCGCTCAAAATTTGTGTGGATACTGAGTTGACAAGAGGATATCTGGCAATGGGATACTGCCGGAGATATGGTTTATACAAATCCTGATTCCGGAAATTAAAGAGAAATGTCCAGCAATGATCCCCAAACACTACAAACAGCAAATGGCACGAGTTACTGAGCTGTCATTATTTTATTGCACGGCAAAGCTCACGTTTCCGACAAAGTCAACAGTTGCAGACAAAAGCTCTTAGCTGATGACAGAAGTTCGATGGTAATAAGCACATCTACACATCATCCCACCGCGTTTTTTTTTCCGGACAGGATGGTTTTATGTCTCTGAGGAAGTGGAGAGCCTGTGAAGCGGGTATCGCTTATCCCTGTCCGTTGGCACTTGATATTACCTCTGCGCTAAAAAAAATAAACCGCGAGCTAGAGGAATGCTTTTCACGCATAAAAACTGGTGTGATTATTGCCTTCAAGAATCAGACTTCTACATTGAGTATTCAAGGGAATTATTTGTTGCAGAACGGCGTTATTGACAAGCAAGCACTTCTGCGACAGATATATCCTAGGTGTTTGTTTTTTTCTTTGTGGATTTTTTTTTGGATTTTTCCAAAGCAATCTGTTGTCATGTGTGTGTCATTCTTGTTTTCACATAACATTTATATCTTATTTCAACCTGTGATATAATAGAAGATGAAAGAAAATGCAGAGGCGATAGGTCAGCTGGGGACACCTGGCATCACCCCAGCTACCACTCATATTCCTTTTTCATACTGCTGTCACTTTAAGTTTCTCGCATAGATCTCATTTTGTCATTTTTCTGTGTTTTCTTTTAATACGGGATAGATCAAAGTTATGGAAAAGAGAGTGATGAAAAAAAAAAAAAGACTAATAAGAACTCATAAAATTCGCCAGACTTTTAGATCATTATTCCACAAGACATTTTAATTAATCTGTCGTTACACAACGGAACCTAGTAATAAAAAATCCACAAGGGTACTGTTTTTCACTTTTTGTTTTTTCTTGCAACATGCCAGCCAATGAAGTGTTCAAATTTAGCAATAGGCCATCAAAGTTAGACGCCTGTACATGTTTGTAAATTGACGTCTCTTGCTGGTCTATAATGTTTCGATAGCTGATATAAAATGATTTCGCTCAGAAATACCCCAACCTTTCAGCAAACTTTCATTTTCAGTTGTTTTGATCCCCCTTTTGTTTCCCATTACTGTACACAGCAAATGCCACAGTGTTTAACAATGGGCCTACCATTGGAAGCCCCTGCAATTTGTCGATGTTGATCTAGCAACCTTCAGAACTCCTCACTGCCTCTAATTGTTGATTTGCTACCTAAATTGACAAGCAGTTCATTGTAAAGGTTGGCATCGTATTTCACATGGTAAGAGTGGCCATTATGTACTCCTGGGTAATAGGGACATAACTCACTTCTCTTGTTTGTTTCAGGGTTATTGGACTTTTAAATTCTTGACCTATGAGGGAGTCAGGAGAGCCCGAAAGCCGGTTACCGGTAGAGCCTTCCTGCTGGCTGGAGAAGTCAACGATAGCTGTTTTCTATATCCGGCTTCTGTGTGAATAGAAGATATAAGAAATGTACCGAAAAAATGTGATAAAATTTTAATCAACTTACTGTTTTTGGAACTTTGTGCTAAAACTCGAAAGTAGTCCAAAAAGTGCAAATTTAATGGTTGATTTGCAGTTCCACATTTTAAAGGGGAAAAAATTGAAATTTATCTCCACAGTGTCTTAGATTCTTTCTGAAAGTTATTCTAATTTTGGCTTGAAGTGTGGTTGGACAGTTATCTCTAAGGATACGAGAAACAAAGAATACTTTGTAGTAACTGGCACTTAGATTATACTAAAACATCCTAAATGGCACAGGGGAAAAGGATAAAACAATAATTTAGACAGTGGATAAATTCTGATGATAACAGGAGTTGGTGTCTTTTCCTTTGCTGTTTCATAAAATTAAAAGCGATGCTCCAAAAGAATGAATTAATCTATCAGATAGAAACATTTAAGAATTAATATCGGTAAAATTGAATCTCTTGCAGCAGTCAGCATTAACATTAATTTCTCAGATTCAAAGGAATTAACATTGTGGATACTTTTTAAAGACGATGATAGTTATTTTACTTGTAAATCAACCCTCTAGCGTTAGTTTTTAAAACCAATGACAGTTTCTGACTGTGCTCTGCATATTACTGGTATCTGAGTGTCAATTAGAAAATGTTTGGCCTATAATTTGAGAGTGCCAAGTGTATTGACCATGTGACTCACAATGGTTATATTACAAGTTAAGATTACCTAGAACATAAGGATATTAATCTTATGGTGTTTTCTTTCCTGTAGGCACAATGAATTACTAAATCCAACCCACAGCCGGAAAAAAACTGATAACATCTTCATAAAATAAAACGATATCATGTTAATCGTATTTCTCAAGATTTTCATTTAAACTTACCTATAACAGAATGGACATTGAGATGTAGTGTTCATGGAAAAACTACAGTGTGATCATGCAGTGCATTATTCACCGGTACTATGAACAGTTTCCGTGTAACACTACCGTAGAATATCTTTATGTGTTAGCCTAAGAAAAGATAGGAACACCAGTGTTCACAAAATGGCAAACTTGACAGAAATTGTAATAGACAGTATAAACGGCGTCTTCAACGACTACAACAAACATGTCAACATCAGCAACGATATAGGAATGGCTACATATAACATCAGCAACAGCAGTCTGTTCTCCAACGACTCTGTTGCTGACTTCAGCAGAGCGTCCAAAAACGTAGCTGTGCCATCCGCCATGTTTTTCTTTGGTGTCCTTGGCAACGTGACGGCTCTTGTCATTCTGACCACCAGGCCCAGCAAAGATTCAAAGTAAGTAAAAATGACATTACTGCATATTTCTGTGTCACTATAATTTATAATCGATCTTATTATCTGCATTTGTCTCCTCGCATTTCTGGCACCCTTTCTGCCAGCATCGATATATTTTCACGCATATTAGGCAGTTCGAGTTTTTCTTTTTATATTTGACCTAATTGTCCAAATGCTGTTTACACTTCACTCCTCTATCTTGTATCTTCTCTCTGACTGTATGTATGCAGTTCCTCCTCACAGTTTTCAGCTTCACCACTGTACACGTGTCATTTCTCTACCTTTTCAGCACCATCTAATATTTCGCCCTTGATCGCTCATTTTAATCAATTATACATCACTTGCATTACGAGGCCTCTGACGAGAACTAAATGGCTCTTTTTCGATATTTGACACACTATAAAAAAAAGAAGTATCCTTGTCGCATGTTTATTTATGGCTGTACATGATTCCATGTTAGAGAAAAAAAAGGATGCGAATGGAATAGAGTGGCAAATATAGTGTGTCAGAAATGTAGATTCAAAGTCTAAAGGTGGCAAAAAGAAAAAAATTGTATGTTCCTAATCTCGTATAAGAAATTTTGCACAAACGATACAATAATAGGCAAGGAAAAGGAACGACGAACCAAAATGTGATACACACAATCCACTTTTTGACTTTGCTTGAAGACTTGCTGCCCCCCACCCCCCCCCCCCCCCCAAACCCCCAAACTTTTTTTTTTTCAGAATTAAATAACATTTAGATATTTAGATGGATGGTGTTAGAAAGGTTAAGGTTCGATGTCTTGAATTTGTCGTACAGTTGTAACTCAAACAGAAGCCATTTATAGAATTACATTATTATGATCTTGAGCTGCCAAGAAACTGGAAATTGATTTGTGCATGAGAACTTGCAGGTGTTTGCTAGTTCAGAGAATTTATGTAGAAGAGACCAGAGGGCAGTGCCAAGCTGCTGATATTCCCACTGAAGGAATGTAGTGTTCCACGCGAGCAGAAATGTTCTGCATGAGCACGGCATGGTTTTTAATAATGTGTGTGCGGCTGTGCACTTGTGTATATGTGTATATTTTTTAGATTTGCTTAAATTCTACCCACTTTTCTCTGTGTACCATTTAGCATTGTCAGATGTCATTGTCTCTGAGAGGGTTTTGACATTGAGTTTGGAGAAAGCACGTCATCAAGGTAATGGTGGCATTGTGCTAGGAGACAGTAAGAATGTAACAGATGGATAGGAGGAGCCCCCACCAGCACCACCTATCACCCCCCCCCCCCGCGCGCCGCTGGGAGAGAAACGTGTTTGAGAACTGAGGGTCACGATTCATGAGAAGATACCACTTTGTTCAAGCCGATCTTCACCTAGTTTGGCGGCCGCCTCAAATTCAGCTTACTACAACGCTGCTGACTCCTTTGGTCTGACGTTTCAATGTATGATTGTTGCCAATACCAGCTAAATGATCCATTCAACATTGAATGTCGACGCAATGCTGAAACTAGTGCATTGATTCATCTAATGATTTGCTCAGAACTCAGACATGGCACTTAACACCCACATTCCTGAACTCATTTTGTATTGAAATGAAGAGGAAAAGATGAAGCAACATAATTTTGGAGCATTTCATTATCCGATTTAAACGAAATATATGACGCAGAATAGCCTAATCTGTTCTGAGTGGAAAAATCTCACGAATAGATTGAGAACCGCAGTAAAGCCGTAATTGATTTATGGCTTAAAGCGTCCTTGTAGACATCCGAGTCAGTTTTATGGCGCTAAAAAACAGAATGCTAATCATACTTAGAAACAGTCGCGTAGCAATGATAACCTGCCCGTAAATAAACGTACGAATTTTGTGTGTACATTTAGTGGTGGAAGTTTAGGGAAACAACAGGCGAAGTAATGCTTTGCAGCGATTCCCAACCTTTTCTATACCCCACACCCCTAGAAAACTTCTGATATATTTTCGCACCCCCTACACAAATAACATCAGATTTGAAGATGACATGTACACTGTAATTATAAAATGTCCAAATCCAAGTTTTCACACGATCTGAAATATCATCTTCTACCCCCAGGGGTGGGATGCGAGCACCCCTGGTTGGGAACCCCTGTGCTTTAGGTAAGATATTGTGGAGAGAGCTTATAAATTAGAGACAATTTGGCTTAAACTTTATGGTCTAGTTGTTGACTGTCAATCGGAAAATATGGATATTGTGGCTGATGGCCATATAGACCGCGGATGCAAAAAAAAAAGTTTTAAAAGTCCAAAAGGAAGGAAAGGGCAACGGGAGTGGAGGGCTCCGAGTGGGGGCGGCAGAAGGGGGGGGGGGGGAATAAAGTGAACCGTATGTCTAGACGATCTTAGATTCAAACTTGGCATGTATTTTCCTTAGGCTGGAGGATACGGTATGCACGGGTGAAATGTTGAGTCTAGTGGGGGTTTAGGTTTCAACTACCCCTTGAAGAAAACGACACATTTACCCACACATCTACCCAGAGTTCAATGGACGCCGACTTCCCAATTTTTTTTAGAACTGGAAAAAGAGAGGGGGCTGGGGGTGGTGGAAAAAAAAACTGGAATTTCAATTTGAGAATTGCGTACTCTCAAAACCCCAATTATGATAAGATTTCGTTGTATAGATGCGACTAATAGATCCGAGCATGGGCGAAATAATCCTGTTGGTTAGTCTAAATTCTGTAGAATGTTCACTTTCTGACAGCCTTCTTTCACTCTATCATCCAGTGTACACAGTGTATCATTATGATTTCACATAAAAGCACAGAGAGAACTAATGTTTTGAGGGGTTCGAGCAGACAAAATAAGACCTTTTCAGTGTTTGGTCATCTCTGTTCCCATGTCTTCCAAAGCAGCTGAAACCTCTGACTATAGAAGTAAAAGAGCAAAAATAGTATTTTTTAGCGTCTGCGTCATAGGACAGTGTGTTTTCGGGGGAGAGACATTGATTTTATGCTACCTGTGGCTTTAGTTATGAAACTGAGCGTTCCACAGCAGAGAAAAATGACATTGAAACAAAAATAGCAGAACAAGATTCTCAGAAGAACATTTTTATTTCATCTACGTTTACCAGAATATTAAGATATGCCGGATACACAGAGTTTGGAATGAGTGGATGGAGTTACCTGCATGCATTTTGGAGGAGAAAAGCTTGAGATTTAACCTGTTTTCTGTCATGGTTATCCTGCTATAGCTCAATGTTTTAGCCGACAGTCTGAAAATAGACTCAGTTTCAAAATGCTGCAAAATCCCACGCTCTAAAAAGGCCAAAGCAATGTGAAACGCAGTTCCGTGGACCATCGACGGGGAAACAAAATTAAAATACAGTGGTGAAATGTCAAGGTTTAGACTTTAACTGTTGATATTTTATGTCTAAACCTAAAAACTCCTAAATATTTCAAGGAAGGAAAGGAAATCGGATGAAATGGTGTTGAAAGACACCAACAAGGAGCGATCACTAATAAAGGCAGTTAAGAGAAGACAATAGCAGTTCCTAGACACCTGGATCGACATGAAGATTTTGAACACCTTGCTCTAACTGGAAAAACAGAGGGGCAAAAAACCAGATAAGACACGTGAAGAAGAAGTAGAATCCTAAAGGGCGACTGATGTTGAGATGGAGTAAGTGAAGAGTAAGTTTAAATAGGAAGGGAAGTGGTGGGGTCAGATTGGCGAGGAGAGAAAGCTGTCCAATGTAGTGTTTTCTAATTTGGTCGATAGGGAGAATTGTCTGAGATTAACAAAATAGAATGCAGCACTTATCCAAGTGTATAAAAAAAAATGTAACTTCTCCATCAACTGTTCAGATATGCCAATTACGAAAGGAAATACTGTTTCATAATTTGGCTGGTCAAATAACAATGTGGACAGAAGTAATGGGTTCGTTACATAAATATAGGTATTAGTGCAACATGTTACCACTTGAAATTTCGAAGTTCCCCCCACCGCCCACATATTATATTGAAGTATTGAAGGCAATGAATTTTGTCAATAGCCGGGCTGAGTTATTTATGTATTTGGTATGTAAAGTAACAAAGCGACAACGTTTACTGTTACGAGAATAATCAAAACTCTTACATTATAAAATAAGACGTATTGATTTATTTGTGTCCGCATTGGTGCACAGTGACCTACAGACACAAAATAACAACAAAATCTGACAGCTGACAATTTGATATTTGATACACTCCGCCTTAACGTCATTGTTTCTTGAGTGCGTTTGACTTTGAGTTTGGTTTTACGGTGCGACGGCACGGTAACGGCCACTTTGCGCCCTTCACGGTCTATTTTGTACACTTCCTTTATTTATGTTTCATATTCAGAGCTTTTAAGTTTAACATAGAAGTAAATACATTCATATAATTTTAACACATTGGTCTTTTTCTTCAAGTGCCGGATCTGGAACAGATATCGACGATCATGGTTCGCCACTTATTTCTCCGCTCGGATGCTCTCAAAAAGCCCATATTGTCCTGGTTTTTCCCTGCCGCCCATCTGTTCTAACTCTCTAAATATGATATCCTTTGTCTGCTTCTGCTTTATTTGCTATCTATTTTTCCAATTAGAGCAAAGTGTTCAAGACCTTTGTGTCGATTCAGATGTCCCATGAACTGCAATTGTCTTCTCCTAACTGTTTTATTAGTGATTGGTCCGTGTTGGCGTCTTTCATCACCATATTTTTATTCGATTTCCTTTAAGTCCATGAAATATTTAGGAGTGTCCGTAAACACCACATTTCCGTTGCCTCTAGCTTTCTTTCCATGTTCTTAGTTAACGTCCACCATTCACATCTTTACAGGAGAATTGACCACACATAGCTTTTCAGTACCCTCATTTTGGTTGACATTGAGATGGTTCTGTTCTTTAGGCCTGAGCTCAATTTATTGGTAAAATTCGTTTAAAAAGTTGTTTTGTTTAGATCTGGAAAAAATTTTGTTAAGGAGAATAAAAGTTATTAAATCAAGTTGTAGATCTTAGCCTGTTACGCATGAGCCGTGCGTGCATCTTTGTACACCACAAGTGAGTAGAAATGTAATGTTACGCTTGAGCAGTGCATGCACCTCTGAACACCACTAGTGAACAGAAATGTAATCAGCGGAAGTAAAACAAACTTATGTTCGTTAAGGATTGTCAAAATTGGGCAAAAAGAAAAGGTTGTATGTTGCGAAACCCTGCGTGAGAAATAAAACCCAAACAATACAAAGCAAACTAAAGAGAAGACAGAAAATACACAAAATGTTCGGCTTTCGCCTTTTTCAAGTGAAAACAAAAAAACGAACAATAAAAGAGTTCAACAGGAACGAAGCGAGGGGGTCCTCGGAGCGAAGCTTTTAAGCTCGTTATAAATAAATTTGATTCATTTTTCATTTTGAGGTCTCTTATTCTTTCACTGGTTTTCGTACCTTTCAGCAAAGGGGAGTGAATCAAAACCCAATAAAAAGAATTAAAACATCATTCATACTTTGTAAACAGTGAATATGCGTATAAACACATACATCTATAAAAACCGGCTTGTTTGAACATAATTCAGAGTAGAATATCAAATCTCCGTTTGTTAGTTGTTTGAACAAAGAGAGCCCCGCCACGTTTTGGTACGCTAAATTTCCCAATAAATTTGACTGTCACGTGTGCTGCATTGATTTACGAGCTACGTGGTATTTGTTGCGCGTGATTGGGAATGACGTTTTTGGGGGTTTTCAATTTAATCTGATGTAACTCAATCCTGGTAGCGGAAATAACTGGAGTTTTTGTGGTGCATCTGGCGCAACGGGGGAAATTTAATGAGTCTTAGAGTTTTTTTTCTTTCTTTCCTGTGCTCGGCAAATTGGATTTTCAGTCTGTTTCTCATATAATCCATTCCTGCATCCATTCCTGCATCCATTCCTGCATCCATTCCTGCATCCATTCCTGCATCCATTCCTGCATCCATTCCTGCATCCATTCCTGCATCCATTCCTGCATCCATTCCTGCATACTTTTTTTTTTTTTTACGACACCGACCCCCATTTTTGTTGTTGTTGTTGTTGTTGTTAAAATCAAAAGCGTTTAATCAGCCCACAGACTATCTGGTCGTAATTCTTTGAAACAAATTTGACTACTGTCTCAGTTTCTGTTGCCTAAAGAAGGTCTTTGTGATGGAACGCTTGCGTGTTTTTTTTCTTTTCATGTGTAATCCTTTGGTTATTTACTGTAATGTTTCTTTATTGCTTGCTTCTAAAGAAGGCTTTGTAACATGCATTATTTATTTTTTTTTTGTTTTTTTTTTTGCTTTTCTGACTATCTCATGACAGTGTGGCTTATGATATTTACTTACCCCCCGATCTTAAATTGCATTTTGGACAGCTATTTACTGCAGACATCTGGAAAAATAAAATTCTCCTTGTTTTGAGGTGAATCGCTCGGGCATAAACATGAATGCAGTATAGCACGTAGACGCATGAATTCTTGGCAAGCGCTGTGATCTGTGATCCCGTCTGTCATCAGGGTCGGGGAGATCTGAACAGTTTTACATAAATATCACGTACGATTAAACTGGGCTCGAAAAAACGGAAAACCGTACCTCACTAGAATCCCAAAATAATATACAGGTAGCCCGAACTTTCGTAATTCTAGGCTTCAAAACTCAAGAGTATTCGGAATCGCTGAGCTTTAAATACTTTAATCCCAACTTCACCAAAGATTGTATGGAGCGCCATAAGTTTCTTAACTCTTTTTGTGATCTTCCATTCTTTAGTAGTCTACTAGAATATTAGATTGTCAGGTAAAAAGACAATAGAGCTGGAACAATGTTGGCCGATGTATGGGCCTTGTGGCAGTTTTAGCATGAAAGCAAGGCCGGTATATCGGCCGTGTGACAGTCGTCTGTGGTATATGCTGACATGATGGGCCGATACGTTGGCCCTGTGTCAGTAAGAGGGTTAATTGTGGATCTGCTGAAAAAAGTTCTCTGTACCGCCAAAAGACTGCAGTACATGTACTTGGGATTTCCATGAAAGTGGTTACATACCTGTATCCATAACAGAATTATACATATTATTTTCTGTCTTTACAGAGCCACAGCATTCTATCATCTCGTGAAGGCTCTGGTGTGGATGGATCTGTTTGGTATCGTGACGCTATCCCCTGTCACTATTACGGTTTACATCAAGGGAGGAATTATTCAAACAGGTAAGTATATGACAAAAGCAGTGGGGGGGGGGGGGGTAGGTATCTGAAGTGAAGGGGTAAAGGTTCTGTTCCACCTTCCCTTCATCTCATATCCATTTACCAATTGCATTCCACAGACGGGATTTTTTTTTTAATATTTTTTTTTTATGTACAATAATAATCTGTGTTTGCGACGACTGAGATAGTTCTGGTTCCTGAAGTGACTTGTAGTGACAGATAATTCAGTAGATTCTGCCATGACATTGAATACCATCATTTTCGCTGACACTTCTACGTCCATAAATAGGCTAGTTATAGAGCCCTGTGTCATGTCTGGTTTGCATCGGCTTTGACCCGAACCTTTTTGAATCAATTAGCGAAGCAGACTTGTTTCAGGCTCCCAAATGTGCAAGGTCCGTTTAACTCTCTAGTCCTCGAAACCAAGACAGATCTGAATCAGAGCGCCATGGGCCTAAATTATATATGTGACGTGTACATTCACTTGTATCTTGTATAACATACGATGTTTATAGGTGTGCTTCATTTATGTCGCCGAAATTGTGGTGTAGACCGCCATACCATGTCTTTCACGCATTTTGATTGCAAATAAGTTCCTTTTCCCCAAGACGGTCAAGTGAGATCAAGGAAAACATTTCATTGTCACATTCTTCACTGCAATATCATTATGTGTCTTCAGCCACTATGTGTACCGTTCTCATCATATTGCTATGATCAGGGTGTATGAAAAGGGGGAGGGGGAGGGGTTAGGTGTCCATTGTATTTATGGTAATATCAAACTAGATCGACCTTCCACATTTATTTAGTCGTTCGACCAACTGGTCCTGCCATCCACGCCCAAGGCAGGGTGTGTTTAGATTCTATTGGCGATGTCTGCGAACAATAAATGGAAGACACATGGTCAGAGAAGGACATGTCTGGCATGTGGTTAACCTTAGGACGACGGTATAGCTTGATCAAATCAGTTTTGAATAAGCACGGGCGACTCTGACGTAGGAGATGTGTGGAGGATATTGAATGTTATGTCTGGGTTTGTGTGACTACGTGCACGTAGGTGAGAGAAGGTAAAGAACAGAAATGGAAGGAGCATTCATACTCTCAACCTTCTCCACCCACTCCCCTTTTTCAACTTTATTCTCCCTCTTTCTGCATAAAGTACTGAATATAATATAGGATGGCATAAAGGCATTTGAGAACTGATATTCTGAAATACTGCCTTGAACAATCGTTGGCACAGAAAGAAAAAAAGATTTGTACATTTTGGGGGCCGTTTGGGGCTGTGGTAAAGATGACAGGTGTAAATTGGCGATGATGATAATGGCGATTTTAATGGTGAAAATGATATCAGACAATGATGATAAAGAACTGAAACCACCACGAGCGTATTTGTCTCTCTAACAATGATCTCAGTTCAAAACTACCGTATGCTGGTGATTAGAGCCGGCCAAAAGATCTGTCGGGCCCAATAATTATGATAGTTACTGCTCTTTGTAAAAAATTGCTGTGTTGTATGCTGTTTGATGCATGTTGCAATATGTTGTTGTATGCACATTGCAAGACTGGGTTACATTACCGAGGGGCTTAACTGGGAGCAATTAGTCCAGTTGGCTTAAAGCTGGCACTGCTAGTGATACAGGTTAACAAAGAGGACACTGTTCATAGTAAGAGTGAATCTGATTGTAAACCCAATTCACCTCCAATTTCAGGTGGGATGCCACTTTGTCACTACTTTTCCTATATCTTGGTGATGGCCGGTAACGCCAATGTCTTCACCGTGCTGGTCATGGCAGCGGAGAGGTTCATGGTCACCAAATTCCCCTTCCAGGTAAACATTTCGTCTAGTAACGTGTATTTTCTTAAGGTTATTTTGAAACACGACCGCATAATCTCAGCAATATTAAGAATAATGATTAGCTTAAAGATCTTTATCTAATGAGCTTGCTCTTTCTTCCTTTCTCTCTTATTCATTATTTCTTCGGGTGATTTTCAGTCATTCTTTTGTTATTTCGGGTGCCTGCGAAATACCCTTGACTGCAGATCTGTTGATTTTTTCGTCCGTCTGATTGTCTGACTACTTCCTTTCTATTTCTCTCCATTTTCTTTCCTCGACACAATCTATTGCATTGTCTTGGAAGCCAGTGTCATAATTTTATAATTTTCCTATGTTTTCTGTCCATCAGTATAGTCGGATAGTGACCCCTCGATCGGTCAACTACTGTATTGCTATGGTCTGGGGTCTGTCCGCGCTAATAGGCCTCCTGCCTATAGTCGGCCTTGGTAGAAACACACCACACTGGCCTGGTACCTGGTGTTTCTTTGACTACAGAAGTAAAACTGTGGGTAAGTTCATCCTTCTAGCACAAAGCCAAAACCTGGATTATACGAACTGGCCAACCAATTAAAAAAAAAAAAAGCTCTCAATTCATTACGGGACCGTGGAATCTGAAATCCCTAATGCATAAAAGAAACAGGACACTGCCGATGGAGAGAACAGGAAATAATTATTTTTAATGTTATTTTTTCCCAAGCAGCAGCTCTGGGAGTCAGTTAATGCCAGTAGTGTAGTGGTATGAACTTTCTATCTCTTCTCACCATCTGCTTGGCTTTCATTCCCCCTCCTCCCTTTCTTCTTCATTCTTTTTCCCTCAACTCTCCTTCTGCCGCCGACTCATCTCTTCCTCTTCTTCAGTGTGCTCCAGATTATTATGTGATGCCGAAATGAGTTTGATTTGATTTTTGCCTGACAATATTCCTAAGTTTTCCACAGGCAATTTTGTACTAGTTCGCCAAGGACAATAATTTATAATCATAATATAGAAAGTTTCCCCTAGACAGTTCTATCAGTCTGTCTTTGACATTAAATGTATTATTCACATCGCGGAAGGGAAAGTCCGCACTTGTTTGTCTTAGCCTGACATTATTATGATACATTATGCAAAATAGAAATCTTTGCACTTCTACTTTGCAACAATATAATATAGAGATTCTGGAAGGAAGATTTTGGAAGGAAGATTTATCTGGCGGGAGAACTAAAGATTTACTTATTTCTCAGTATACAATCAGGTCACTGAACATAGTTCTAGAATCCAGTTACTCTGTGCAATCAGTTTACAACATCTGATCGGGACGTTAGTTCCCCCGTTCCCCAATTCGTCCCAGGGGAGCAGTACGTCCTGGAGTGGACACTCCAACTGCGACAGTAATTTAATTTAGCGTTAGTACACAACTGAAAAACTTTCGTCCAGTTACTTTTTCCAACCAACTGAGAACACCAGGGTTTATAGCTCAATTCTTGATCCAAACTCATGTTTTAACTGCATTCTGGTGTGAATAGTAAGCCATTTAACTCTTCAGCTTAATCTGAGATGTCATGTGTTTTTTAATTATCTCGAACTTTAAAACGGCACGATTTCAAGTCAGACAGTCTTGGTGGTAATGAAATCAGCCATCTGGTATGCCCCCGCCTCCCACAGACAGTGGTGAGCTATGGACTGTAGACGGACATGCCTGGCAGCTCTGAGAAATGGTGATATTATTATAGTATCGACTACGTCCTCACCGTCCTGTATTTTATCATTCCGCCCCGCCCCCGCCCCCCCCCCCACTTTTGTCTGGAAATGAGCTCTCATAGTGAATCTACTCATACCGGACCGAAGGCAAGACTGAGAGAAGGGAAAGGTATTATATCGGTTTCTAGATTGTCGTTGTTGAGGGTTTTTTTAGGGGGGGGGGGGTGGAGGTGGAGAACCAGAGAGAATTAGTGGGGAAAGTGAAGGGGGGATGGAGGGACCATTAATTTTTTTTTTTATGCCATTGTGTTTTGGCTACAAAAGATAATGCACATAATATACCTTTGTCTTACCCCTGAGATAAACAGCCAGACAGTGAGTCAAAACAACGACAACAATATCAATGGCAGCAGTATCGACACTCGTCATATTTGTTTAATATTTTCGAAATTCATTGTGAAATTAATTGAACTCTTTCCAGCAACAAGTTTGTTCCCACATAGGTCTATCGTCTAGCAGATTTGGCGTTAGAAAGCGAACGAACCAGATTTATGAAATCTTCGTTTATGGGCAGACATGTGTGTAATGGCTAATATCTCTGTGCAACCAACAGCAGGTTCGTTAATTGATTCAACATTCAGCACTGGTGTGGGGGCAGCGGATACCTAACGTAGCTATCGCTTAGCCTCTCATGCCCAAACACAAATTAATCTGCCTCATCCAAATCTTCAGAAACCTACAAACGAACATAAATAGAAAATGTAAATATTCAATGTTTGAAATTGTTTCCTGATAATTTAGAAAATGTTAACCTGTCTCAAATACAGATCATTTGGCACCATGTGAGTGTTTTAAGATGGAACTCAGATCCCCAGAAGGTTAAGTTATTCAGGCGATGACATCAGCTTGCGCCATATTCATCAGATTTTATGTGCGCTCCCCTTTCCACATCAGTGGCAACTTCTGGCATCTTGAATTCCTGAACTAATTTAGACTGTATTCAGAACACCTGCTCAATGACAGCGCTGTTCTATAATGACAAGTTTCATGTCTCATTTTCTGACAAAAAGTACAACTATCTAAGTTATGGGATGAACTGTGACATTTTACAGATCCTGTTCACCAGCAGGGCTTCATTTTGATTTATGCTGAAAATCAGAATGAATATCCCTGAGGTCGGACCACATTACTGAGTTTCCATATAGTTTTGCCCATGAGAATTCTGCCCGTTGACAATGTGAATACAGAAAAGGTCACTGAATTAATTATAATATCTTGCAACAGTGTAGACCGCCGACTGTCTGATTAATGGTGTATCTCGTTTATAAACGATGTTCTAACTTGGGATAGCATTTTTTTTGCGTCATAAGTGCACAGTATCCACAGGGAATTGTAGATATGACAACTTTTCAAACATCAAATTAGGGAAAATGCATGGCGCGCGGTATCGGGGTGTCAAACACAACAAATGAAATAAATTATAACTGCCTCATCTAACAATGTATTAACCTACCAGCTGACAATGGTAACCTGCCAGGAAGACGGCGTACATTAGGAGAATTGACCATTCATGAGAAAACTTGTACTTTTGTTTTTATCGATGAATAATTCATTATGACAACTTGGAAAAGTAACTGATCAAAATAAAGTAATAGTAATACATGTATTAACAATGCACTCATTTTTGCCATTACACATCCACCCCACACTCAAATGAGCTGAACTAAAAAATTGACTTGTTGGTATGTTCATCATTGCTTCAAAATCACATCTCAATAAACGGAATCAAGTTGAAAAACTGAACTGAAATAGTCACAAGAAAGTGCAACCAAAAGCATTTCAAACTATATAATAATGCTTATAATTTTTTGCCAGTTTTTTTTATTTTTTTATTTTTTTTGGTAACGTATACAACATGTATGCTTACAATTCACTTAAAATATCCCTCATCTACCCCACCCTCTTGTCTTATCATACTCATACTGGATTAAGACTGAAATAATATTCAAAGAAAAGACTAGATTATGAAGAAGAAAACACCGAAAAATTACTACACTACAACTTGAAGTTCTTAACTGAGAAGAAGAGCGGATAGTTTTTATGGTTTGTCCCAGTTCGGCAGCTTCATTCCACACACTGTCCCTGTTTCATCTCTTTGACTGTTACTTTTAATCTTCATTCCCTCTACTACATCTATTACTACTGGCTGACGAATAATGTTCAAAACCATCATCTTCATCCCTATTCTCAAGATTTTGAAATAAAATAAGTCTTTGTTCATTCGTTCCCGATGGGCCCTGTTGAGGCGAAGCCATTTTTCGTAAAGTTTTCAAGGCCGATACTTTGCGATTTCAATGCAATGTTAATACCCGCGAAACGTAAACAAATGGCCATTTTCTGACAAGAAACGTAAGGTGTCTATTTTCGTCGCAGAAGAGTACCAAGACGCGCATTGTATCTTCAAAGAGAACTTCAGATCGCAGCTTCACCTGCAAGCGATTAGGCTTAGATCAGCAGGCATGCGATCGGGCCAAGTATTTTGAAACTAAGGCCGACTAAGATCAGCGTAAACTTCCGTTAGTGGAAAACATCCGGTTTGTGCTTAGTTAAAATCAAGGTTCGATTGTTTTCTATTTATTTCCCATCATTGCCGTTCGTTTTCGAGCTTTTTTGCACCTTCGGTCTACGGATCCTGATTTCCGGAAAAATTGCATGATTTCGGGAAAGAAATTCGAAATTGGGAGTTTCTCAAAAAATTCCGGAAGATTGGCAGGTCTAGAATCGGAATTTTACGGTTTAATCGAAGTCAGGACAGCCGTAAACGTTTTGTTTAGAGCTACCTGGGGTTAAATAGTGGCATTTCCTGTCACGTGGGAGTTATTACTGTTTCTAATCCAGTTCTTGTGTCCTTGTCATTATAAGTGCACTTAACGACCATTGGGCGCCACAATGTCGTGAAACTGAAAATGAATTCTCTGAATGTTTAGAGCGGCAAGCAGCTGTATAACAATACTGTAATAAAGCTTTCTCCGCATCAAGACAAAAAGCCGAAAACGAATATCAATGTATATTTCTCAGAATTTTTCTATCCAAGACATCATTTACTTAAAGGATAATATAATTCCTTGTTTCATTGTCTAGTGTATTGCACAGAAATTAGACACATTTGTATTCTGATGTAGTTTAAAATTCAATTAAATCTCGATCCAGATCGCGACCAGTCATGCAATGGAAAGGAAGGAGAAGAAGAAGACTTTGCTGAGACGTGTCCAGATTTAGAAATCTGATTTTTGGCTGGAGCTGGCTTGTTTTGTTGTTGTTGTTGTTGTTGTTGTTGTTTGTGCGCATGTGCAAATGTTTATTCGTTATGTTTTTGCTATTTATAATCATGAGAATCAAATTGCCAACGACAGCACAGTGTTGTTAGCCCCAGTAGAACTGGGTTCTTCTGTTTGTCACTGTTATTCTTGTGATCATTATTCTTGTTGTTATTTTCATTGTCACCCAGGTGGACAGATCTTCAGTTACTTTTACGCCATCTCTGGACTTTCAGCCATTCTCATCACCATCATCCTCAACATCATCGTCGCCATTCACATGTGCCGCATGCGCAGACATCGTCTCATCACCTCTTCCGTCCGCTCAGCCGACTCTGGCACCCTCACTAAGACACCTCCCCGCAGGACAGGATATGATAGTGAAAAGAGAATGGTCTATTTCCTGATGGCGATTATCCTGGTCTTCTCCGCCTGCTATGTACCACTCATGGTAAGTTCTTTGATAGTTTTTCTATGTCTATTGAATTTGTTTTATATGCAGAGGTAAGAAACTCATCAGGTGGAGTGAGGCAGATGATGATTATCAGAATCAGAGGAAGAGTGGAATCTTTCATTAGATGTTTCGGCCTTTAACTTTCTGACGTCTTCGAGGTGTTAGAAAGATGCTAATGTAAGCTAAAGTTGTGGTGATCACAGACTTTTTTTTTTGGTTGGTTTACCTCTTTCTTTCTTTTTCTTCTTCTTTTTTTCCCAAAGCTGTCTATTCTTATTTCAGTTTTTGTTTTTTTTTTGTTTGCTCTGAGGTTTCGAGAAAGATCCATATCTTTCAAGATCTTCAAGTAAGGCCTTCCACATCAGACTTTAAAGTTTTGGAACTCCTGGTTCGAAACTCAGTATCATGATTGTTTGCCTCTTATCCATCTTTCATAACGCAGTTATGGTTAGTTACTGTCGTTAGTTGCTTGATACGGCTACTGCTACTGTTGATATTTTTGTCTGGATGGAGGGAGAGACGGGACGGGACATACTTTTAACGCCATACTTTCCACCAGTGCTTCTCCTATAGGCTCTTGCATCTATCCTGTTGAAAATGTATCTATAGTATAGTGAAGGGATTATTAACGGGGCTCGTCTCCTCACTTCCCACTCCGCATCACCACTGTTACAATTTTCATAGACCTTGTCTTGGTATTGGTCATAATTATGCCTCCACCTCTTCTTTCTTTCCTTCCTAATTTCTTTCTTTCTTACTTTCCTTCTTTCTTTCTATACATGTCTGTCTGTCTCTCTTTCTCTCGTTGTCTAGTATGTAAGCGTGCGCGCGTGTGTGTGAGTGTCTGTCGGTCTGTCGATGCCTGTCACTCTGTCTCGGTCAGTCTGTCTCCCCCCTTCCCCCCCCCTCCCCCCGCTGGATCTTTAGCATATATCAATATGAACTAATGAAATTTATCCAGATATTGTCAACTTTGATCCAGCAGCCCGAAAGGTTAGAAAGACAAACGATGACATCTGGTAAGCTGAAACGACAGTCATATATTAATTATTCAAGTTACATAAATGCTCCTTATGTCACTGTGTCCGGGCATGTCCTGCTCTCTGTATAATGTTGCATAACAATGTCTTCGATGTAGTGGCCGAAATTTTGACTGCAAGTTAGCGAAAACACAAAGTGGTAAAAGACCGTATCTACAGATGGTTCAGAAAGTGGAGACTCTTACCTTAGCCCAGGAGCACACCAGCCAATTTTGATAGGCCAACTATTTGGTTGGAGACGTCTCGAATAGGTTGAAAATGAACCAGGCGTCACACGCCTCATTTATTTACTTCCGCCTGCCATTATGCTCTTGTACATGCTGTTCTGAGAGGACGTGTAAAATGGCTGCTGGGTCAAAGTTCAATTATAAACGCGTTCAAATTATAGTTTCAGTGAGATCTCAGGCACTAGCCGGCTAGTTTTTTTATTTCTGAATCTCAATGCAGTCACCATCAGCGGTACTTACTGAGCATTAACGCATCAGTAATAGAGATGGACCTTCCGATGCTGAATTTTCGTACTGTATTCGTAGTGTGGCCAAACGATTAGGTTGTTGTTTGTTTTGTTGTTGTTTTTTTGGTCAGTAAGGCACAATTATTGATGGATAAGTTTCGTAGTTATTGATGGTTGTTCGGTGATGGAAGTGTCAAGCACACTGTTCATTGCCATAAATAATCTACGTCTCTCTCAGGTAAACACTGAGTAATGAACGCCAGGTAGTCACTTTCGTGCCAAAAACGATCTATTATAATATGTGTAATTACAGGGAACTGCCGTGTGGGTCAAGTAGTGTCTGTCAGTTGCCATTTGTCACTGTTAGTGAATCATGTGCTCTCCGGATATTCTTGATTGGATTTACAACCTTTGACATCCTTTTTGCCCACTCATTCTCTCTCTCTCTCTCTCTCTCTCTCTCTCTCTCTCTGTCTCTCTCTGTCTCTCTCTCTCTCTCTCTCTGTCTCTCTGTGTCTCTCCCTTCTCCCCCCTCAGCCTTTCCCCTCTCTCTGTGTCTCTGTGTCACTTCTCTCTGTCTCTCCTGATCTCTGTCTCTCTTTCTCCCTCACTCTCTCGATCTCTGTCTTTGCCTCTCTCCCCCTCTCTCTATCATTCTCTTTCTCTTTCTCTTTTGCCCTAGTCAGACAACTGTTCAAAGTATACGTTCCTAGCTACAAAAGGGAGTATCTTAATGGAAGTAAACAGGCTATTTGGATGGGATTCTAGATGACCACAGATTAAAGGATCCATCTAACTATTACCCCTTTCATCGAAGCATAATTTATGCAAGCTCCACAATCTCTCGGTATTTTCCCCTCACCCTTTGCATGTATTTTTTATCTCTTTGCATTGACCATTAAGTACAGGAACGTAGCTTTAAGGCCTCATCACCTTCATTCACTGCGGACACCTGCAGTCTAAATTGAAATCTCTCTATGGCACCCAAACTCACGGTAGGCATTGAGGGGAAACTTGAGAACGGCTCGCCTCGGAGGTTCTGCATATACAGTTTTGGCGCAAAGAGTCAAACTTGTGAACAGTCTTAGTAAAACGTCCTATTCCATACTCTTGCTCAAGGTATAATTTAATTTAAAACTGAGACGAAGAAAACACTAGCATTCAGGCTTGACAAAAGTAATGTAAATAATTAAATAAATTATTAACGCCAACAAGGAAGTAAAAAAAAAAACAAGAAACCAATAGAACTGTTATTGTGAGTAGATCTGGCACAATGGGGATTCAAGTGAAAGACCAAATTCTTGAGAAAACTCGTCTAAAAGGGAAATGAATTCTATGAAAACAGAGACTAAAATGAAACATCAGCCATTTTCTGCTTTCGGTTGAAATATTTTGCTTGAAGAAAAATCGTGTTTTGATTTTTGAAAGAGGCCTGGAAATTTTACCTTAAGCTCAATTTCGCCAGATCCTCTCACATCAACGTCTCGTCAGTTTGAAGAGGACAGAAAAACAGCCGTTGCTTAAATATTACAGCACAGTTTTTGTTTACTTTCAATGTTGTTTTTTTTTTCATTTACATTCGCTTCACTCCCCCCGCCCCCTTTTATGGGAAAGCGCGGGGGGGGGGGGGGGAGTGCGTTTTTTCCCTCTTCATTCTGCCCTGGCCGTGTCCCCAGTAAAGGTCCTCCACACCCCAGCTATCATTACCGGACAGTTATCCTGCCAGATTTGTCAAGCTGTCTACTCGTCCCAGTATGAACTTGTTCACCCTGGGGATGTCTGGCACCCTTCCGCTATCCCGTCCGAGTAAAGTGATATCAATGCTCACTCTCCAAATCACTTGGCTGATCAACACCGCATTCGCCCCTGCCATTAACACGCGTTATTGCCTCACACGTACGTCATCCTCGTCTGGTCAGACTTCTAGCGGAGGTTAGATTGTACAACATCCATTAGGACGCCTTTACACACTAGAACAACACGTAACTCAGAGAATCTCTATTCATTTATCGTGCACCATATTTTGCTCTGGTATCATGCACAAAGTACGTACACAGTATTCTCGATTTTGTCTATTTTTTTACCCCCCACCCCCACCCCCTCCCAGTAACCTCACCCCGCTTTTGAATTCATTACCATCATTGAAAAGCATTGTGTCCTCCCCGGAAAACCCCATTCTTCCCACTCACAATTTTAGCACAGTGATGATAACCGCCTCTGCCGGGGATAGACATCTAATGTTTGGCCCTTTTCCAGTAAGTTGTAACATCGGTCTCTGAACGTTCTACTACTCGAGAGCTTTGTTTTAGGACGATCGTTGCCCTTGGCAGTTGCATCTTGTTTAACATTCATTCATTACAAGCCTAGGTCATATAGAACTATGCAACTATAAAAATTTCCAGGGTCCATCGACGTGGACTTGACAGTGTGTGTCTAGAACATGCAAAACTGATTAAAAATAGTCGAATAAATACAAAAGAGCACAAATATTTTTCATGAAAAAAATCATTTATTGATAGTTTAAAACGTAATTCAAGAATACAACATTAGACCCCGGGAGATGTGCATCAAATATTGTAAAATGGAACATTGGCCACAAGATTGTATATAACAATAAAATCCTACTTAAGAGTGTGGTGTATCTGAGACCCCAGGGTGTAGGAATAATGGTATGGCAATAAAATCATCTTTAGAACGACAATAAAACATCTTTAAAAGTTTGTGAGACCCAGGATCTGCGGATAGGAATAGTAAAAATGCATGTGTGTTGTTGTTGTTGTTGTTTTTTTACAAATTTGGAAACTATGGGAAGATGGGCAATGACATTACTGAGGAATACCTGGATGTCAAGAAAAAAGTTCTAGAAATAAGATAATTACGACCTTTTTTTCATTGCTTCTGAGTCCATTAGACTCACGAAGTACGGCGAAGGCTAGCAGATTTCGGGTGAGCGCTTAGTAGCAGGCACAGTGTGTAAGAGATGTAAAAATGTGTTTCCGCTCTAAAAAGGCTTTTCTGTCCTGAATCCATACATCACAATTATATGGCTATTGCCTTGAGTGCAGGAGCTCCATGCCATAGCACAGGTGTAGAATTTTGAAAAGCTTACTAAATGAAAGGAAGTCCGTAAAATCAACTTCCAAGAACCTTTCATAATTCATATTCGTATACAGAAATTGGTAGAAATAACCATCATGTTTTGAACTATACGATTTTGATAAAGATACAGGTTTGGTTTGTAGGTTTAGTCACACTGACAAACAGAATGTAGAGTCGAACGAAAGTGATTTAAATTTTTACCAGGAAAGAGATAGAAAATTGTAAAGTGTAGGGTCACTGTGTCATATAACTACGGAAATTATCCATAAGCAGAGATGAGAAGCGAAGTGTGAGCGAAGTGATATATTGGGAAAAAATAATAAAAGGGATGTAGAAAGAAAAAAGAGAGAGAATTCTATACTGGAAAAATGTATGAATGTCTTAACACCAATACATGAACAACTTGAGTGGATTAGGTTTGGATTTAAGTGGCAAAATAAAATAAAAGAAATGATGACGTACAAAGGCGCAGCAATTTGCAATAGGTAACATCAGCAGCAGCCAACCACCAGTCAAAAAAAAACATGCATGACAACAACAGCGTTACAGGGACTACGATATCGCCATCATCAACAGCTGCACTTTTGTCCCGTCATAATTAATACTGTATATAATGTGCATTTTAAGAGCCTGTTTTAGGACACTAAATAAATACAGAAACAGAAATGAACATGAACATAATGCGATTTGGTGCTCATACGAACACACATACACACACACACACACACGCAAACTAACAAGCATGTGTACATACAAAAAAAAGGGGGGGGGGGATTTATCAATGGTTAGAACACTTAAACTTGGCCAGTAAGAGCAGGGGAGGGAAACGGGGGGGGGGGGCTGGGGTGGGAGTTCAACTTAATTTTTCACTGAATTTTTATGGCAGTCACCTTGCTTGCAATCAGATTACAATATAATAAATTTCACGCTGTTTCACCAGTGCCCTGACCGACTAAATAATCATGATCTTAATTAAATTTTTATTATTACACATTTGTTCATGCTATTGTTATTCTTACGCTTGTTTCTTTGACCCGCGTGTTTTCGGATTTCTTTCATCACAAATACTACCTATCGTGAGCTGGTCAAGATGAAAACCACCAACAGAAAAAAAAATGGCAGTTCTCTCGGAGGTCCGCGTGATTTGGCATGGTGCAGGCTGTTGTGACCACGACTCCTGTTTGGCAGGTGATGACAGCAGCGTCATCTCATGTCAAACTGAGCTGGAGAAAGCACATGATCCACGTCAAGTGACATCCTACCGGAAGTAGAATGGAGGAAACCACGCCCACCGACGGGAACAACTCTCATCCCGTGGTCACTGAGAATGTTGCAGGACCCAGCAAATCCATCACAGAGACGTACCCAGGTACCAAAAGTCTAATGCAACCCAGGAAATCAGCTAAAATGTTGACCAAACTCATCACAGCTATACGAGCCGTTAGCGATGACAAAGGCGCTCCGTTAGGAAAAATTCGGAATTATCTGATAGAAAACAATTTGATTTCTCCGCATAAAGCGGATTGCAAAATTCTTAAGGCGACTTCAGATGCGTTAAAGAAAGGCATTGTGACCATGGGAACAGCCTCTGACTTCAACTGGTTGTTCCGACTTGCCAGCCGTCAGACAAAAACGAAGGCGGCCAAAAGTGCCCGCAAAGATTCTAAAACTAGACGTAAATCTAGACGCTCTTCCCGAGGGAGACGGGCTGGACGAAAGAGGAGTCGCCAAAGCCGGAGACCGAGAAGTGCAAGACGAAGAAGGTCAAGGCGTCGGAGTTCAAAGCGTCGGAGGTCAAAGCGCCGGGGGTCAAAGCGTCGGAGGTCAAAGCGTCGACGGTCAAGGACGAGGAGGTCCAGATTAAGAAGAAAAGCTAGAAAGCGCAGCCTGGAACGTCGGCGAAGACGTTGAATGTTTTTAAACACCGTTGAACGCCGGTAAACTATGGAGATATTGGCCAAAGGGCAGTGTCTGTTCCCTTTGAAGGCATATCTATTTGTTTTGTTCTTTTTTCATTTCAAGGTCCTTTTCAGGACCATCGCCATTTTCGACCTTTGAACAGGTGTTAGTTCATATTTAGTGTCGCATCACTTAAATTGTATAAGTATGCTCCATGTTTGAAATTAATTAGATCTAGTCGCATTTCTCGGTTGAGGTGTACTAGATCATCAGTTGTTGCTTTCTAATTTAAGATATAAAGGATTCCAAATAAGGGCAGGCAATGTAGACAGTTTATGCACAAATTTTACTTGAATTAAAAATTGTGTTGTTCTCCAAAGAGACAAGGCGTTCAAGAGGCAAGGTGCTCGCCTTTCATGCCAAGGGTACAGGGTTCAAAACCCGGCCGGTGCAGGCATGTTGGAAGTTTGGGCTTTTTCTCATATTTTGGTGTCCCTGATCCTATTGGAGGGGGGGGGGGTAGAATCGAGTACCTACTCTTCTCGGATAAGGACGAAAAAATTCGGAGGGCCCGTGTGCACGTTGCGCACGTTAAAGATACCTTGGCAGTTGAAAATAGAAAAGAGCAGGCTGCTGCCCGGGCAAAATTAAATAAAATTCATCCCTACCACTCCCTTCCCCTCCCCCTCCCCCCACCCCCACACACAAAAAAAAACGCCGACCGGCGCTGCACTGTGGCGACGACGTGCCTGCTCCAGTTGTAACTGGGTGCAATGACACAAAGGCAAATTTTCCAAATGGGATTAAAGTAGTATACAAACAAATATTTCATTTTGGGTGCACTCATAGACAATGAGTGGCGTGTTTTTATTGATCAGTTTGTGTTATTTCCTGGCTAGTCTTTGGAATCGTACATTTCATCTGGGGTGCCACATAAGTCACCTGAAGACCCATAACTAAAACTATTATTTAATCTGAAGAATTTACCGAAAGATGTCACCAGATTAGACAGTCATTAACAATAATATGCATCAGGGAAATAAAAAAAAAACTCAACATTTTATGAAGCCACGGAACACCGAAGGTGTCCAGCTAGCTCTCTAAGGAAATACACAAGTTAAAGCTCCTTCGGCGCTGATAGTTTGTCTTGTTATAATTATTTTCAATTTTGTATACCTCTTTGAGCCCATTTGGGAAATATGCCTCTGTGTCTTTGCAGCCCAGTTACAACTGGAGTAGACACGTCCGAATTTTTCGTCCTTATCGGAGAAGAGTAGGTGCTCGATCCTACCTACCAAACGATCAGGAGCGGGGAAATAATGATGAGAGAAATTCCCAAAATTCCAATATGCCTTCATCGACCGGGAATCGAACCTCGTTCGTACCTTCGGCATGAGAAGCGAGCATCTTGCCTCTAGACTACCTTGTCCCCATACTACATAATAATTATTAATAATTATAATACAACAAACATTTCGCTGAATCAACTCCATTTCTTCATAAATTATGGACGGAAGAATTCAGTTCTGATTCCATGAAAAAAAACATTTGCTCCAGGGCCATTGTCTTTCACTAAAAATGATCGTAATGGGATATTACATATACTCTCGACCAGCAGTATTATGATTATTATATATTATGCAGATGAAGTTTTAATTTGAACTCTGCTCCTTGTACTACGGATCCATGAAAGAATTAATTTCTGAAGTGGACCCGCAACGCATCCTGTCCTTTCTGAGAGAGGCTAAGATCTATAATTTGATTCAATAATTTTTATACTCGTTTACCTTTTCAAGAACTATACAAAACAATTTTTTTAAAAAGAATTTTACCAATATGTTAACATTATATGAATGTATATTAATCCTGTGTTATGGACCGCGAAGGGCGCAAGGTGTCAGTTACCGTGCCGACGCGCCGTAAAACCTAAACTCAAACTCAAACTCATGTACTAGATGCAAGAAAGGAAATACAACACAACTGTTGTTAACGATATCATAATAATACAGTTAGTAGCAGCAGCAACAGCAGCATCAACAAAAACAACAACAATGCTTTACTTTCATTGTACTTGTGAGCTTCTGTCAATTGCTTTTAGAATGGCACACGTTTTTGATGATCATTACAACCACCATTGCCACTTGCTACATGATATTGATACATGCGCCGCTCCCAGCTGTAACCTTCCAGTGTAACCTTTGGTATCTAGATAACTCTGGGCTCGGGTGTCGTACAGTACTGACGGTACTTTGTCCTTTGGCAATGCCAGGGTCGGGCTGACTCGCAAAGTCTTTATATAACAACTTTCTATGTATTTAGCACAGCGATCCTGGGTTTCTGCTGTACTTTTTATATTATCCCATCGGAAAATCATTCTTTGTGGCAAGTGTTATGTTTTTCACCTTTTCTTTTTCTCGATTATTAAAGTATTTTCCGTTTTCTACTAAATCAAAAAAGTAAAGTGGAAGGTCAAGAGTGACGGTCAAGAATTCTAATGACATAAAATTCAAATGTTGCCATGTATCACACTGCCCCACCCCCCCCCCCTCCCCAACTGATATCAAATTCTTTCTTCTCTCTGTGACTCGCCGCGAAAATACTAAAGTTAGTGTGTTCTTTTCATGGGTCCATTTTAGATTCCCTGAATTTGAGTATGCATCAGAGACGAATCCAGCAAACTGCAATTGAATAGATAGTCGATAGAAACCACAGATTTTAAGTCAGCTCAGTATAAGAATGAACAATACAAGGATAAAGCGCCAGTCAAGCAGCTGAAACTGAAAACTGACAGAGCATCTCACACACGTCATGATCTAATTATACTTGTTTGCATGTATTCTTAAGCTATCATGCAGCAGAAAAAGAAACAACAGATTATTACTTTGCCAACTTCCCTGTTGTATGCCGGTCTCATTTTTCTGTTCCAGAAAGTTTCAGTATTCAGGTTAAGTTTTAGGATGGTTTGTTATCCTGACTTATTACCAGTAACAAAACTGAAGTTTGCCGTCATGCATTTTCTGAAGTCATACAAACTAAAGAGCGAGTGGCTCGAGTATAACTGGCAGAGAAATGATTGTAATGTTTTTGCCCACGACTGAGAATTGACAATTGTGTAAATAAAATATTATAATAGCACGGGTACAACAGGACTCCAGACCAGGTCTTAAGCATTGCCTGAAGCTGACCTACTAGTCGAGTGACCAGTTTAAAGCCAGTCGTCACACTAATGTGTTTTGACAAAGATTTATTGCGCACCAGTGGGTTGTCAATTGCACCAACTTTTTCACGCCTTAAGTGTCACATAACCGTGGCTCTAACATTGCTTGTGGCAGTTCCTTGAACATGCGCTCTTCGAGTGTGAACATTTCGTCTACTTGTAGAATGACGAAGTGCGAAGAAACGTTCACTTTTAAAAACGTTCATACTTTTGAGAATTTTTACCATGTAATAAAACACATACGGAACTATTCAATTCTGTTTGTGAATTTTGAATTGGCGAATCTCTGAATATCAAAAAAAAAAATAATAATAATAATAAATAAAGTACCCAAATAAACCGAGAAAGGTACAAAGTACTTGTTATCGTGCCGACGCGACACAAAACCCAAATTCAAACTCAGGGTCGAACTCTATTTTTATAAACACTACATTCCCTGCCTTCGTACATAGTAAGTAAAATTTTAATTGGTAGCAATTACAATTCATGAGCCCGAAAATCGTACAGATGCTCCATAAACTAAACACATCTGTAACGTGACACCTTATGGTTGAGAATTTTCTAAGACAAACAACAGGTTATAAAAAACGAAAAACAACAAAACTATGAAACATTAAGACAACAACAGGTACTACATAGCCGGGTCTACTCGTGGAAACTCATTGTCTTTATTCTTAGTACTTCCGACCATCCCTTTCACATTGGATTACGCTGTGATAGAAAAATGTCAGATACCAGACTACTGTATTCGATGACCCTTAAGCTGACCTTGAAGAATCCACGCTTCGGTGACAAACAAGTTTACTTATAATCAATCATCACTTCCATGACTTAAGCCACCCAACACAAAAGTTCTGCTGTTGACTTTACCATTGGTCCCTTCAGCTAAGCATTTAGTTCCGCTTTGGTCTTTATACACGGCCGGCTCACAAGCTGGCTTATCAAAATACAGGGCAAGGTCCAAAAAAAAACCTGAACTTTCGGGGACCAGGATACTTTAACTTCTGACGTACGTCGCAGATTTTGGACCATGTGAACTTAATTAATTTCGCTTACGACTTGTCTATTCGTTGTTACCGTATTTCCAAAACAAGATTAAAAGAAAATACAGACCCTTCTCAGGTGTCTTGCTGTTTTTGTAATGTTTCTGAGATTCCAGAAGTGGGAAGACAGGACGGCAGACCGGGGTAATGTGAGATGTGCACAGTATTACCTGATTTCAAAGTCCTTGATAGTACTACAAGACTTATAAGGACAAGTTACACCAGTACCTTTTGTATTATCTGGTGTCCGGTGTTCCAAGTTCGAAGCATGTCATACGACGCTTTACATTTAGTCCTTGGAACATTTCCTAAACTATCAATAAACAAAGTTTCGTTATAAGTATAGTTTGCTTGTATGATGTAAATGACTACCGGTATTTTAAAACCTTTTTTTTTTTTTTTTGTCAAAAATTTTGGATAAGACAGTCTTTGTCTAAAGACAGGAGGGTTAGGAGAATTAGTAATGATATATAGAAGTGGACACCATAAAAGTTGTAGTAAATGCTTTCTGCTCTCATATTTTTCATTTTATTGTGGGATTTGTAACACTGCATGGATACAACATGCTAAAAGGTAACGCCAGTCAAGGATATGGGCTTGCGCGCTGTTGTCATGTAAAAATCTGACAATTTCTCCACTGTCGGCGCTCAGATGACAAAAGCCATTATGCGGAGTGACGTTAGTAAGTTTTGCAATGACGTCCAGTTGCAGTGCACTGGAGAATGTTTATGTTGGGGGTGACAACAGCTGACTAGAGAACTTATCATGGTCGTCAGTCAATTATGCCGGGCGTGACGAATCAGGATCTGTGTCAGACGTTATCGATCTGGTACTGGCGGTGACGACACAACGTCATTTCCCACCCGACTAACCACACATAAGACCACAGGACTTTAACAATGAAGTCTGCACTCATTAACCAATAATGACAATAACAAACACCACAACGAGATATAAACTTCTTCATTGGAGGATTAAATTCCAAACAGAATTTAAATCAGTCCTGTATCAGAAATATCTACTGGCTGACTGACGGTGCCTCCCTTAGGGCTTGTCTGTTTGTAAAACTCAAAAGAATGTTTGTCAGTGTGTAAGAGAGGGTGAGAGATAGAGAGAGAATGAGACAGAGGGGGCAGAGAGAGAGAGAAAGAGAGAGATGTGTATGATATTATTGCAATGCACTTTGGGTCTACTATGTTTTCCATTATTAAATATTGTGCCTTACGATGAATTCCTAATGTGGGAATGTCAGATTTAAGAGGGAACAAATGTACTGGCGAGCTGTGCCTTTGTGGTGAGTGAATAACCAAAATGAAAAACAAATACTATCGATGCTGGGAAATGAAGACCTTTCATAAAACACAAGTTTAAATCAGCATTTTAGCCCAGTTTGTGGCAGTGTTAAAATTATAATTCGTCCAAGAAAAATCTGGGGAAAACACTTCCAAATTTTAACTATGTGACACATAAGAAGAATAGCTATTTTTGGTGTAAACCTGTTATAAATGTGCTAAACATCTTCCGCCGAGGTATATTGAAAAAAAAACAACAACAAGAAGAGAGACTGAGAGATAGAGATAAGGGGGGAGAGAGAGAGAGGGGGGGGGGAGGGAGAGAGAGAAAGAGTGAGGCAGGATTTGACAAGTGAGAGTAGATATGTGACATGTAAGTGCCGGAAAACCAACACTCTAGCTGAAAAGTCTCTACTATAACACTAACACACAATGTATGTTAGGAGTAAAAACTGTATGAAACAACCGCCGTAATAACATTGCACAATACACCTGCCTCCCCACACTCTGTTTCTCTCCCTGTCGCTCTCTGTTTCTGTCTCTGTCTCTGTCTCTCTCTCTCTCTCTCTCTCTCTCTCTCTCTCTCTCTTTCTCTCTCTCTCACTCTCCTTCCCTCTCTCTCTCTCTCTCTCACTCTCTCCCTCCCTCTCTCTCTCTCTCTCTTTCTCTCTCTCTCTCTCTCTCTTTCTCTCTCTCACTCTCCTTTAATCTCTCTCTCTCTCACTCTCTCCCTCCCTCTCTCTCTCTCTCTCTCTCTCTCTCTCTCCCTCTCTCTCTCTCTCTCTCTCTCTCTCCCTCTCTCTCTCTCTCTCTCTCTCTCCCTCTCTCTCTCTCTCTCTCTCACTCTCTCCCTCCCTCTCTCTCTCTCTCTTTCTCTCTCTCTCTCACTCTCTCCCTCCCTCTCTCTCTCTCTCTTTCTCTCTCTCTCTTTCTCTCTCTCTCTCCCTCTTTGTGTCTCTCTGTGTCTTTGACTATCCGTCTGTTTGTCTCTCACTCCGCCCCCGCCTTTTTTTTTCATTTCTCTCACTGTCATCTCAGAAAATTTCACACTTAAAGCAATGAAGAGACCAAAGATCATTATTTAAAACCGCCTATACTCCGTGTTGGAATGTCCTAGCTTCTACTTTCTATATACACTAATGCATTTGACAAACCAATACAAATCTCACATCAGATACATCTGTTTGTAATTTTCCTTTCCACCAAACATATTTTCCAGACTGGGCTTATATAAATTATCCACATGTACACATCAAGTGACAGCACCAAACAGGACCTGGGTCCGAGGTCAAATGATAATCAAAATGAATAACGTCATACTTATTTTGAAACAGTTATCAGTGACCTCCACGTGCTTCACCTAACCCACTCTTAGACTGAGGTGAGGATAGTGCACAATATGCCGAAGAAACTTTCAATGTGTGACCTGACCTGAAGATTGGCGGGGCCCTAGTCATGTATCCAATGTTGCACAACAGTTAGATTTAATGTAATGTACGTTTCTGTGGTTTTTTGTGGGTGTGCACATCAGAGAGAGAGAGAAGAGAGAGAGAGAGAAGGAGAGAGGGAGAAGAAAAGAGAAAGAGGGAGAGTGAGAGAGAGAAATCGACAAGAAAGAAAGTGAGAGAAAGAGGGTAGAGGAACGGAGAGATAGAGGGGGAAGAGAACAGCGAGCGAGAGAGTAAGAGAGAGAGAGAGAGAGAGAGAGAGAGAGAGAGAGAGAGAGAGAGAGAGAGAGAGAACAAGCGCGTGAGAAAGAAAGGAGAGAGAGGGAGAGAGAGATTTGCTATGAATTAACAATCAGTGGGTTACGAGACATAGCAAATTTCTTTCATTGTAGGACAGTTTAAGGTCTCGCGTCTTTCAGAGATCGTTCACAGATCCATTGTGTGATTTCATTAATGTCAAACATTAATGCATTTATGAAATTGAACCTTAGGCTTTCACAATGAACAACAGCGGCAAAGATATAGCATTAGTAACAATATGAAGGTCAGTTGCTGCAGAAGCAGCAACAACAATATTATCAACAACAATAAAAGCAACAACAGCAGCAGAAACTACGGTTTTGCAAAAGAGAAAAAAAAAGGGGGGGGGTGGGGGGGGGGGGTTATGTTTTGACTTATTTTTTATTTTAGTGTTCATTGGGATTGTCTTTCTCCCATTCATTCATCTTTCCTTCCGTCCATCCATCTTGTGTTCCAGGTTCGCACCCTTATGAATCAGATGTTCAACACTCACCTGCCTATAATGTATGGTGGACTGGATGACGCCATTGACCTGTGGGCACTCAGACTCGCCTCCCTGAACCAAATCTGTGACCCCTGGATCTACATCATTAGTCGGGTCACATGCTGCAGGGGATCAGGGGACCGGTAAGCCTTACACTAATCTCCCCATGTTGGCCATTCCCCTCCTTTGTTTATCCATAAACCTAAATCCTCTTTAAAACAATTCATGAAAACTGTAGCTTTTCAGTTTTTTTCTCCGTTCCCTGCTATGGCAGCGAGAAAGAGAGTAAAATAAAAACACGTACTCATACGAAAACACAAAATGACAAGACCACCTGTTACAACACTATCAGCTTTTCTGATGACAGGACAAGTCAAAGTTCATACGTTTTTATTTCATTGTTTTTGTCCTCTGTGACAACCCTAAAAGCTTGTATATAATAATGTACATTATTGACCAGGCACTTTGATACAAACAGCATTGATCTCGCAGTCAGTGAAAAGGGAAGTAACAGGATTTTTGCCATTGGAATGACAAATTGGAAGTCTAAAAGAAAGTCTATGACACAATTTCAGAACCCAATGTAAAGAGGTCCAAAAAAGGCTGCTCTAGACATTCATTCCATTTTTGCTACACTTCAGAATGACAAAAAATGACAAGATTAAGTCAGAAAAACTTGAGAAAATTACCACAAGAACTGTTACAGAATTAATATACTCATGTTTCAAAGTTAACAACAACCCAAAAATGTAGATGTCTAGATTTGAAATCACCCAACAAGTTATGAAGACAAAAATTGGTTAAGGATGGGGAAGTGGGTTAAAATGTCCCAATAGTAATTTTTACTATTTCCTTTCTCATTTTGCCCCCCCCCCCACCCCCGCGTTCTCTTCTGTCTCACCCCCATCCCCCCTGCGTTCTCGTCAACAACAAAAAAAAGCAACCTTGGAGTTGGGAAGTTGTCTGCAGATCTCTCGGCGTTACACACCGTACTTACGATTTCGATTTCACACATAGACTGTAATTGTTGAACAAGACTGCAGTTAGGCCGCACGCGCACTATCCTGTTTCGCCCGTGGCTTGGCTGCGAATGAGGGTTTTTTTAAAGCGAAAAAGCCTCATTCGCAGCCAAGCCATGGGTGAAACAGGATAGTGCGCGCCCGGCCTTAGTGACTCTTGGGTTTGTCAGACAATTATGTACCGAATATGAAAGGATACTGTCATATTAATATTGAACACATTTTTGTATTTTACTCACAGACTGATTTATATCACCATCCTGCTGATTGCCGAGACAGTTTTTTACTTTATAAAAACCCCAGAAAATCTGTGGAGTCACAGACTTACTTATATCACCATCCGCGCGCGACTGATTGCCAAGACTGTTTTTTAGGTTATAAAAAATACCCAGAAAATCTAAAGCAAAGTCAAAATATGGCAAAAAAGGAAAGGCCCTTGCAACATACAATATTTTCTTTCTGCCAAATTTTGACCTTCTTTAACCACTTTGTGTCAATATTTTCAGTGAGATGAAAAACGGACCTACTGAATGGACTTTTATTGGAACCCCCCCCCCCCCCAAAATCACTAACCATTCAGCCTCTCTGCGAGATAAAAACAAAAAAAGATGGTGGTTTTTTTGCACTTGAAAGCCGACAACTTACCGATTACCATCAAGGAAAAAGATAACAGAAATCTTGACAACGGTATCTGGTGTGTAGACAAAGCCTCTTGCCCGTAACTTATAGATTATTTGACACGAATATGATCGCAGAACGTGTTAGCAATTGAATAGCTCAATTAATAGCCCGGCAGGGAACACCCCCCCCCCACCCCCCACCCCCAGAACGGACATGAAACTGCCGTACACACAAAGTCATTCTGTACCAGTAACGAAATAGACGAACTATTATTCATTCAATAGTGCCAGGAGGGAAGGAAGAAAGGTAAACTTGTCAAGCTGATATTGTTGATAAACCAGACAATGAACTATTACAATGGAATTTGGTATAATTGGACCTTTGTGACATCTAAATAGTTCAAATCGCTCCCCGTCTGTCAGTGAAGAGAAATCAGACACCGTGGCAAAGCTATGATGTGTATTGCTTATTTTTTATTGTAGAGGTTACATAATGTATGGGCGAAATAGGGATGGATGGCTGTAACAATGTTCTTGTACATACTTTTTTAAAACTTATATTTCCACCAATGAATCTCAAACATGAGGCACTTGGCCCCCAAGGGAAAACCTCAAACCTAAGAGGAGGGATTTTAGGAAGGGGAGGACCTACAGAGGAAATTCAGTCACAGGAAAATACTCTGTATTCAGACTAATCCTCTAAGCCCGCCCCCATGTCTGCTCATGGGAAAATTCTGATTTTGTGAGAATTTGTTCCCCCATGGACATAATTAATTGGTTTTCGTGCTTATTTGCTTGGTTTGGTGTATATTGTAGAAATGACTAATGATAACTTTTCTCGCCTTGAGTTCTTGTGGGAACTGCAGCCGAGTGATACATTTCTGTGTATCACTGGTGAGACATGAGATCTAGGGGGCTAATAAGTTTTGTGATCGTTTGAAATAAGGATTTCCTTTTTCAATTGATTACAGTTAACACAGAAACTCTTTTCCAAAAATTGTCTCAATATTTACCACTGAAAGAGTTACTGGTTAAAAAAAAAAAAACAAATGGAGGAGGAGATCTGAAGATTGCAAGGAGATAATGTGACCTGGGATTCTGCGAACAACAGCTTTTCGTGTTTTCAGCTCAGTTTTGAGTTTCATCCAGCTAATGAGAAAACGAATTTCTTTCTGGTTGTTTATCTAAACTAAATGAAAGACGAAAGGGCTGTCTGGAGATGACGTACTCACAATAACATTTGAATTCGACGTTTATTTGTTTAAAAAAACTGTTGATTATTTGAATCTTGACGAGTTGGAACTAGATGTTTTAGGTACTGATTGTTTAACTGTTAATTGTAATGTCTTTATATAATTGTTACTCCGACTCTACCCAAAAGTATTCACAATAGCATCAGAATTTTGTATTCAAATTGTTTAAATGTTGTTGATTGCAGAAGGGTCCCAGGTAACTAGAGCGGGGCCTCTCTGAAGTAGACGGCTTGACTGTCAGTTACTTTAAAACACCGTGCTAGAACTGAATTCTGTACTGCCATTAAGAAAGTTAAATAATTATGAATACTTCCCCGACAAAAGTGTGCCTATCTGAACCAAGTCTTTTGTTGATTTGTCTAATGGCGTTGATACGGAACAAAACGTGCCAAGACGTCGACGATGTAATCTCCTTCAACAAGACCTTTTTACGAACTCACCCCCCCCCCCCCGCCCTGTTTCAAGCATTATCTGTTGTGTGCTCAGCGCTAATGCTGTCGTGATCCTGACAGTGAAAGTGTGACAAGCACATTACAAGACACTGTTCAGTATACACTAGTGATTATTGTTTGATAACCTACATGATTACCCTGTAATTTAGAGCGGCAATAAAAAGAAAATAAACACTGCCTTTACCGTGTTATCTGTTACATGGAACGAACATCATCTAATGCCATACAATGGTGTTTTGTTGGACCCCTGACAGAAAGAGTTCAATGACAATAATACACAAGTTTTTGGATATGTTTCTAGCGGAATTACAGGTAGATTGCGCACTACATCTGACAACTTGCGACGTTAATGGAAAAAAAATGTGCTCAGAAAATAAACCTAGTAAGTTCTTTAAAAATATGTATCATGTTCTTGTTTTATAGTAGAAAGTAGAAATATAGCTGATGTAGATTTCATACAAATGCATTTCAAATATCTATAATGATCCTTTTTTGAAAGATAGTATTGAATAAACATGGGAATGTGGGAGAAGCACTGGCATGATTATACTGAATAAATTAATGGCATCATAGGGTAACCGGAAAGGATCATTTACTATTCTTATTTTGGGGACGAACTAAGCAATAAGTCTTCGACCCACCTTAAAAGATCTGTAAAACAGCGTTGACTTTCTCTCTTTCACTCTCTCTGTCTGTCTGTCCCCCCCCCCCTTCTCTCTCTCATACACACACACATACACTCACCCACATACACACACACTGCTAAGAAACCGTAAAAGCAAGAGTTAGGGGCAATAATTTGAAATTGAATTTAATCAAGCATTTTGACGTGATATAAACTAACTTCCCCGTTTCTTATAAGATTCTCTGGCTTTAAATTTCTCACTAATTTTAAACAAATTTAAAGCTGATACAGAAGTTCAGAACAAAGCACACAGAGTACAAGCGTGGTCGGCGTCAGACATTCAATAAAGGTCATCTTGTACAATAATGGCAACAACTAAAACAAGAACAAACAATTCCATTTTGCACTTCTGGAGGAAAGTGCTACGTCCATCCAGACGGAATTCAGGCAGTCCCTGTTGGTTGATAAAATAATGATATTAAACATGATAATGATCTGTATAAATGAGAGCGAGTTGAAAACGTTGCATCAACAACCCTGAGATCATCACAAAAGCTAAAAGACGGCACGTTTCTCTTAAATTCATTTTTTTTTTTTTAATGAAGTTGTCGGTGGACAGACGAAATTGTGGCTAAACATTCAAACTTTGTACAACAGGGACCATTTTTGAAGTTGAGCTCTATCTTTTCCATGCCGCATGTTCAAGCTAACATTCCTACTTTCTTCTGTCCATGGTTTGAAATGTCATTTCTGGTAGTTTGGCGACTTTTCCCCGAGCATGACGGTGTATGAGGATGATGCGAATCAAGACACCTAAGAAAGCTTATTTTCATAAGTTCGGGCGTGGCTGGGTTATTCTGCTTGTGTTGCATTATGATACACTGTGATACTGGCTATCACACTGACCGTGCGAGGAGTTCTATGCTTCATACTATTGACTGAATTGCTCTAATATCCAAGAGAGTTTACCGTTGTATACTTTTTTTTTATCCTCATTTTGCAGCGTGTATCCACCATCACTGCATTGCCCAAAGGATCTGTCGGAGTGATTTTCAAAACAATTATTGGGTAAAATATGTTTCTATGATAGGTGTAGTTCGATAGCTCCTGTTTGGCTGATTTTTAATTTCAAAAATGGGAAAGAAAATAATTTCATCCATAATCTTCCACGCTATCGTCACTGGGCGCTTTTGTTTCAGTTATCCCGAGGCCAAACGTTCAGGATATTTAATTACCTTTATTTCTCAATCTCAAATGGGAGAAAATGGCAAATGAAGCATTTCGAGTGTTCGAAATAGTTTGTATAACACAGCATTAACAACAAAGATAAATCGCATACGATCACGTTCCACACCGTAATGTGCAGTGATCCAATGAATGCCACAGTTTCTAGATGTCGTTATCTCCGGCATCCAGACTTCTGGAACATTTGAAGTGGGCGCAGATCAGCAGTGGAAAGGCCAGTGACGCAGACCCAATCAGCCCTGGACATTTGTTGGCTGCCAACAATTGTCTGTGATGGCCCAGCCATGCTCAGCATTTCACTTGTTATCACTGCAATTTTGACAAAGAGACAGATGTTCATGTTTAAACAAAGGTCCAATGCTTCCATTGGTGGGCATGATGCCTGTCTAAACCATTATCTTTATGTAACGTTACAGGCTTTGAGTCTGAGCTTAGCGTGCAAGCTAAATATGATAAACCAGATGACACGCTTAATAACAGAATGTCATCATAATTATCTTCGTCATCAGTACAAATAACATTAGAACAACAGGCACTCTGAATAGACGATTTTTGTGTTTCAATTATGATATCCCCACAAGCAACGGATTAGATATTTTTCGCGGAACAAGGCGTTAAATCGTGGAATCTTAGCCTGGTACAACATGGTCAGAGCAGGGCCGTTTTAATGCAGGGACACGCTGGATAATTGCTCACGGACCCCAACGGTGTAGAGAGTCCTATGCGTACAAATTTACGTTGATTTTTTTGTAAGAGGAAAATGCAGCCTATTGCTTTGCCAGAGACCCATAATGATGTTAAGACGGCCCTGGGTCAAAGCATTCTGACCTAGCATAATGCACTACAATCGCTGCTGTCCATTACCCCCCCCCCCTAGTTTTCCCTTGGCAAGGCAACGTTTCTCTGTGGGACTGAAACAAATTCATCGTTAGGCCTATTTGAGTTCGGGTAGTCAGGTGCTGATGGCTAGCGCTACAAGTAACACTGATTTATTCATACACATAATCAGAACGTTTGGTTCAAACCTCGTGAACACTGGAGGGAGAAAATGCATTGAAATATCACTGCAGGTAGACCATGATAATAATAGAATCAGAAGTTCTGTCTTCTTGTTGCTTTTATACATTCTAAAACTGGATTGACTCTTGGTATCAAATGATATTATTTAACCCAGAAGATCTGCACCCAAGTGTTTCTTCCAGAAATATCCATACGTCCATCCGGAGGTGATAGAGGACAACAGCTACAACAAATGCATTCAATAAACACATGTGAAAGAAGAAAACGGTAACATACAACACAAAACATATGCTCACAAAATCACAAACAGAAATGTTCTTTATGCACCAGGGCAAACACTTCGGGGTCATCCTCCGCTCATCTGTTCACTTGCCGTTTGTTTTGTCTTACACTTTCGAGAGGAGAAAATGCAGGTATAACACCTTTATTGTCATGTCTTTGGTATTGATCATTTATACAACCCACGATTCTTTTGTTGATGTATGAACAGATCTATACAGTCAAAATGAATATAAGTAGCTGTCTAAATGCGACCACGTACGTGGTTATAAAGCACAACAAAGGTTTATGCCACAGCCTAGAAAACACAGTCATGCAGGCAGAGTTCTCAATACATAATGAATGTCATTAACAGTGTCACCAGCTGTCTGCGACATTTGGATAAGAAAGATGAAGAAATCGTGTATGTTCGCACGATTGCAGGTGAGGGCCTTTTTTTTTTTTTGTCGCTGGGAATATATCTGCCAACGGGCGAATCCATTATTGTTTTTCCTAACGAGGCTTCTAGCAACTCTTGAAGGTATCGACTCCTTCTTTTATTGATATTTTGTGATTGCCCTGGAACATATTCACATTTCTACCATTGGTAAAATCTATCTTCCAGTCTTGTTTTTACACACAGTTTAAGCATTCATTCTTAGCCTTGCTGTAGGCTCTGAAAATTTGCAATCCAATGCAAAGGTCCGGAGGCTCAAGGGCTTGACGGATACCGGACGTTTTCAGGCTCTAATACCGTTCGGGACAGATTCCAAATTAACTAATCTCCCTCCACGTTTGAAGACATCCCTACATCGGGAGCTTGACGAAGACTTAGGCCTTGACTCTGATAGCTCCTTGTTCTAGAAAAGAGCATACATCCGAGCAGAAAACGCGGGCAAAACATCCAAGTAGTGATCTGCTACCTGTCATGTAAACAGCTGCTACGTGTCATGTAAACGGTATATTGCGCATTTGACACACTTGAGGCTTGGAAATTGCTGTCTGTCCGTCGTGACTCGGTTTTCGCTTATCTGAGATGATAATTTTCGAAATAACCGTGTGGACCACACTCTAATATCTGACAGAAAAGAGCTCATAGCCAGATGTTCCATGTTGATGACAGAAGAGAGCGCATAATGCAGGTCTTACTCTCGTTGCTGTTTATCTCATGCTTATCGGTTACCTGCGGAATAAACAAACACATAAAAAGATATATATATATATATAATATGATCCGAAGAAGGTCTAAACGACGAGAAAATTATATTATGTTGCTGGAGCGTCTAATTAGCCCGATAAGGTGATGTGATGATGCGCCCAACAATCCCTGCCGTAGTTCTTACTAGAAGTATGTGGAATTCAGTGAGAAATGGCGATATCAAAAGAATGCAAACAAAAACAAACAAAATATAATAGAAAGAACACAGTGATGGCAACCAAACAAATCCATACACTAACGAAAGCTATACGAATGCAGCACTATCGTATCAATTACGTGCCGCCGTTGTTAGGACAGGGCCATGAACTTCAAAGCATTTTCCACGTAATTCGCTCACATAATCTTTTGTCAAACTGATTCTAGACAAGGTTGTTCTGGAGCTCCGATCTGAAGATCATGCACCTGTCACGGCGTAACTCAAGCTTTGATGAAACCCTGCACCTTATAGCCCATTGGGAGTTGCCTCACCTTTCTCTATGTGGCAGAAACAAATTTAGAAGGAAAAATAAGAACAACAACGACAACAATAACATCATCATCAACAACAAAAGTAACTCTAACAATGTCAACAGCATCATAACAACAACAATAGCAAAATCATTAACAACAGTAGCAACGACATCAACGACAAGAACAATAACAATTAAAGCAACAACTAATGGAATGGATATCTCATAAAGAGAACAGTTCCTATTACTAATACAAATGGCAAAGGTAAACTAGACATCCAGAAGAAAGATCTCCCAGATCAAACTACTGTCTGTAATTGGTTTTCGAACTCTCCATGCTCCAGTGTCGGCCAAAGCTCGAACAGTAAACAACAAAAGCAGCGGGTGCATCAGTACTAAAACATTTCACAATGACATTTAGAACGGACAGGCGAAGCCACTTCAAAATTTTAAAACAGAAATAAAACGTCAACTGGAACGCTAATTCATGCAGTCTGTTATTATCGTGCCAATATATAATTATATATATATCTATTTCGGGGGATGTGGAGTTAACGTATAACTATGAGAATAAACAGGTGAACTACAGTACATGTATATACAAGTGTTCATAACAGTGAAGAAGACAAGAAAAAGATAAAGGCATTTTTTGATCCCCAAAGAAAAATCAGCATACAGAACAAAATTCATGAAATAGTGGAAAATGAACAATAAAAACGCCAGCACAAATACGGTCTACATAAGAATTCGGTCCCTATGTCAAAGCAAATACTGTGGGAGACAAAATCGTAAGATCTTGACCTCCCCCCCCCCCCCCAACACACACACACACATATACACACACATACTCAATACGTACTGCATACCCACTCCCATGGCTGGACAGTCAGTCAGATTGCAGGAACAGAAACCTAAATAACTGATCAAACAGCTTCCATAAACAAACACGTGCATGCATACAAACTTAAACATACACATACGAAGCAGCCACGAGGCATGAGGATTATGGGTTCAACTTACAGTATACGACACTCAATCACATATTTGTTTTCTCTTTTAGTTGATGTAGATTTGGTCGGGAAAGAGAAAATCACTTTATCCTATGCTACTGCCGAATGATATTGCTTATTTGCCTCTGACTGGGAAACAAAAAGAAGGAAAATATTCACCAATGAAAGGCTTGAGACCCGCTGTATTACCATACATGATAATTTATGGGAATGGAAAGGTGAAAAAATGTTCATGTTTGAAAGTGGCATCCGTGATAATTATATCAATTGTTCATATTTTGTATTTTGTATTTCAGCGACAGAGATGCCATGAGTCAGTCGGTACGATCCTCACACTCTCCTCATACTACGCTTCGCAGTGTTCATGTGAACGATACCTTGCATCGATCAAGTACCCAGCCCACACGTACCTCAGAGAATCGTATCTTGTGGGCCATACGCGGTCTTTTTCACAAGAGGAAAGGGAACTCTCCAGAAAAGGATTCTGTCACAATACCCCTTCACAGCCAAACTAAAACTGGCCCCAAATCAATGACGTCATCAGTTGCTGAGTTGGACACAGCTCAGCTGAGACCACAGCATTCAACGGCGAATGGCGATTTGTGTAATGGTTATCATATTTAATATGTCAATACATAAGAAGCTTGTTATTGTTGCTGTGTGGAAAATGGTATGGCATCACTGATCTCCAGAAAACATCAATAAATTATATCCTAACTCAATGTGTAGACTTCACGCACATCCGAAGAAGACATTATGCCTGCGGATCCATGAAAGAATTATTTTCTGTCCTGGACCCGCAGCGCATCCTGTCCTTTCTGAGAGAGGCTTAGATCGACAACTTGATTTAAAAACTTTTATACTCGTTTATAAATCTTTTTCCAGATCTTGACTAAACAACAATTTTTATAAGAATGTATTTAGTTCTGTAAACTTGACAGCTCTGAATACGAAACACGTATACCCGGATAGACCATAAAGGGCGCCAAGTGGGACCGTTACCATGCCGACGCGCTGTAAATTCCAAACTCAAACTCAGACTCCAGAAAACATGGTCAGGTAAGACGATATTTATATACTATTTTTGAGTCTCAGTACCGGGTACAGTTATTTAGGGTGTTTAGACACACCTTGTTACAATACAGGACAACCAGTCAACCTAGAATGAATTACATTCCCTGTTAAGAAAAGAGAGAGAGAGAGAGAGAAAGAGAGGGAGAAAGGAGACAGAGAGAGACTGAGAAAGGGAAGGATAGAGAAAGAAAGAGAGAGAGAGAGAAAGAGAGAGAGAGAGAGGGAGAGAGGAGCATTTTCTATTTTGAACTCTTGGTTCCTTTTTGGAGAAGGGGATAAACGTTACGAATGGCACAGAGTGTCACAGCAATGTTGTTAAACCCGATAGCAGTTACAGCATGAAAATAATAATACTTCAGAACCTCAGGTGATTGTTGTCCACTCTGTACAATTCTTTGCGTTTCTCCACCCCCACCCCCCTTCAACCCACCCCCCCCCCCCACCTTCTCAAAAAAGGGACCAAGAGTTCAAAATAGAACATATGGAAATAATAATTCTTCTGAATGTCAGATGAGCAACAATCATCAGCTTAGTGTACAGCTGCATAGGTAGAAATTAATTTGTATATTGTGCTTTAAGAAACATTTTTTATGTCATGTTTTGTGTGTTGGAAGATGAAGTCTTACAAATAGCACGGCATGGTTGAGAACCTGGGAGCAGCGGAATTGTGTCGCAGAATAGCGTGAAGTAAACAATTACAGCACCGGGATGAGTTATTTGACAATAGCATCTGTGGGTGAAGTGCTTGGTTCATGAAGTGTGGGAGAACGGGGGGGGGGGGGGGGTGCCGAAACTTGAAAAATGTTTCAAAAGGATATAGCCTAATTATGCGTGTACTTGAGAAAGAAAGAGAGGAACAGAGAGAAAGTGATTGAAGAGAAGTAAGATAGGGAATCAAGGAGAAAGAAAGTGAATGTAGGGGAGCGAGAGAGAGCGAGTCAGAGAGGGGGTGGAAGGGAGGAAGATGGGAGGGGGATGAAAGAACAAATAGTAATCCAAGAGCAAAGTACACGACGTTGGAAAGAAGCGCGAGAGAATACCACAAATGGTAAACAATTTAATTTCATGCGGCACTGAATTTTCACATTTTTTCTCATGGAATTTAATTACAGAAGCGCCAGCTAAAAAGGTTCTAAAAACAAATCTAAATGACAATTTTGTATGTGTTCCTTTTCTTTCATATGCTGAACCTTGACTCTTTCTGATGACCACAATGTTGAATATACACAAGCTGTGGACGCAAGGTCGATTCAATTTTTCTTGATATTCATGATTATTCGTTAGTCTGTCGTTGAATTCATAATGATTAACTCTGGTTGCCATGAAAATTGTATGCCACAAAGAGAATCAAGGATTTCTTGGGACCAAAATACAATTTTATGAAATGTTTGTCTCTTATCTAGTAAGAACATTATTATTACCCTATTAACTGCTGTGTTGAGTAAAAAAAAATAAAACTATACATTGTCAAACTCACGGAAAGACATTTACACAACAAAACGTATTACAAACCTGTAGTTGCATAAACAGTGGATGTTGTATCTTGTGAGACTGTCATATTTCCTAATTGTCTAAAGTTACCTTTCAGTGAAGCATTGTAAGCTAATGCCAAAGTGAATGAGATCCATTAGTAATCGTTACATGGGGGCGGAGTTAGAGTGGCTCCTCCCCTCGCTGAAATTTTCCTTTGCAGAAATAGCTTTTGACAGGAGTTTTGTTTCATCAGATCACCTCCACCTATGGACATTTTCGATCTGTGTGTATACCTGGTCAAAAGGAAGAAGTTAGTTGAAGGTGTTTGCACCTCATTTTTGGAGATACGGTCCTTACTTGTTTTATAACAATATAACTATTGCTCTTTGCATTCGGACTCAAGATCCCATCTTGCAACTTTGGAGTTGAATAATATCGACTTCACAAGGACGAACGAGATGAAACTATGTTCAACAACAAATAGTGCCAAACTAAGACCCATTCTGTTGGGCGATTGGTTTTCTTTATCCACATCGTTTGGAGAGTATTTGTCATGTATGTAAAGCCTACCGTCTTCTTCTCAATTTTCATGATCCTTTTTCTTCGTCTCTCCCATTAGTTTGTTTCACTTACATTATCCAAAATTGAATGTTATCCATGATGCTTTGCACGGCTTCTGCGCCTCCCAATTCCAGTGTACGGCTGCTGAACATGCGTACATGCAAATATTTGTTCTGGATTGACTGTAATCCAGAAAGAACAATTGAAACTCTAGGGGAGAAGGAAATAGTTATGGCGACTTAACTTTCGGCGAATGACGAAACAAAATTTCATAGCTGTACAAGTCCCGTGAGGTCAAGTGAAACAAACCAGTGACTATGTATTCAAGGGAGATGACCATATTTGATATCTACAAATACATCCATTATGCTGTCTGTTGTTTTGCTTTCCTGTTGGCTCAATTGATGTTTTTTGCTAACCTGTGATCTATTTCTAACCCATTGCTATCACTACCTTCGTTTTGTTTCGGGTAATGCTAATCTAAATTGTTCGAAATAATACACAACAAGCAATTATGAAACTCCATGTTTTTACTTTTAGTTTCTTTTCAGCACGACCAGATTAATGATTTCGGGGTATTTCAGCGCTGCCAGGTCATAGAAAAAGACAGCTTACGCTGAAATCAAAATTTTTGTAGGAGAGCAGAAAAAATAATTGCATTGCCTTCCCCCCATACACACACACTGTTGTTTGTTCAATTTCCACTTTAGGATCACCGAAAGAAACTATCAGTCGCTCAAAATTATAACCCAGGTAGAAAGATCGAGCATCATTAAATTTTCATGCTGTAAAATGATGTTTAACATGTGAATTCGGCCTAGACTGGCGTGATGCTGCCGTTTACCGTAACACTCCACAAGACATGAATACATGCTGGGCATTTGGCAAAGGACAATATTGATGATCATAATTTAACCTCAGTACCATTAGCTATATTAACAGGCGGAGCCGTCTCAACGCCCAGAGTTCAGGGGGGGGGGGGGCCCGTCCATGCAAATTTATAAGGAGGAGCGCAGGAGGCGGGTAGCAGCTTATTGCTTTGCCCGGAGACACAAAGTGATGATACGACGGCCCTGTTCATAGGGTAAACCGACTGGCAGGTACAAGATGGCCATCCACCCCCAAACCCCATCCCCGTATCTTCTTCAGTTTGACTATCTGTACCAAAAGAACTCACTAAAGGTGTCACTTTCAAGTCCAACACATACAACCCTACGCAATCCCTTTGAATTATTACATGCGCACCTCAAAACTATACCTAAAAACCAGCAAATAGTAAGAGAAACATCAACGGTTACACCATCATCATAATTATTCAATATGTACAATATCATCATCATCATCATCATTTTTATGTTTACAAAACTCCCGCATTGGGTAAAAATTGCTTGCGCGTAAGAATTATACTTTAAAAAAAACAGTGGCGGGAGTAACTCATTGTGGTGCAATTTGGCCCTTTTTTTTTCTTTTTTGCTCGACGCCACAGCTTAAATGGCAGTTTAAAAAATTATCAGTTATTTTTCTTAAGTTCCAAATTGTCCAGCCCAATCGCTTTTGTATCGATCGATTGTGTTGATTCAAGTTTCATGTAGCCTTAAATAAAAGTTGTAAAAATGTAAAATACAATTATCTTTGTTTGGCTTCCTGTATTTGGCCCATCATTCGGAAACGATAATGCGCGTTCAATTCGGTGCGCGCAATTTACCTACCAGAAATGAGTGCGTGGCGCTCGGGTGCGCATGGAACTTGTAGTAAGACTGTAGAATATGGGAAACTTTCTAAAGCAAAAAGAGAGAGAGAGATAGATAGATGGAATTGGAATAGTGGGTTCACAGGTTTATCCCGGATAATGCAGGTGTAGGAGGCCAGATTATACCCTCATCCCCCCGCCAGACTGTACCTGGGGTTAAACTGGCCTAACCCAGAATATAAACCGGGGTATACTTTGTGCTAGGCCAGACTATACCCTCTCCCCCTCACCCCCTCCCCCAGTCCAGATTATAGCCTATTCTTTTCTTTAAACAATTCAAGTCCACAGTTTATATCAACCTTAGTTTAAATTGTTCACTATCACTGTCAGCAGATCAGGTATCAGGCTGAACTATGCATTTTTGACTCCTGTAATTTAAGAGACATTTAAGGGGAAATAGACATGACATGCATTAAAAAGCATTGATATACAAAAGGATTGAAATCCTTTCAAAGTTGATGTGGTTAGACTTTAAGACTAATTTTACTGATGTCCGTTGGTATTATTATTATTATTATTATATTAATGTTGTTTTTTATAATTCGTTGTCCACGAGTTTAAACCTGCACGGTATTTTTTTGTTTGGCACCATTGACATAGTACACTTAGTGGCAAGGGATGAAATAATTATAAGAAAGACTCATAATGTAATGTCATCTAAATTTTATTTTAATTTTTGAAAATCAGAAATGTGCTTGATATGACATTAGATCTACACACAAAGTTACATTGATGCAGCGAGAAAAGGCCGAAAAAAGAATACACATAGAAAAAAACAACAACAACATTTTAATAACCGAACTGACAGATGGTGCCATTCCATCATCCAGCAGAAATTAAATACACATTATATTTTATCACATGATGAAATTCACCTGTCCAGATCCACTCGAAACGTTACAGAATGCTAAAACATCATAATTGTATCCTGTAGTAGTGACCTGGAATATAGTGTATCCTGTTCATGTGGCCACGACAGTCAGATCCAAGAGTCAAGGCTGCCCATGGACTGACAACCTGATGTTACTTACTCGTTAGGACTAGATGTGTGCCATATTTCATTACTGTTCCTTTCCATGTCATTTCATGTATGGCTGTTATTGAATTTATTGAGTTGTGATGTATGTTTATGTAATGACGCGTAAGATAATTTTTGTGTACCATCTATGTGCTCTTAAACCCTCAAGAATAGAGAATTTCCCTCATGGGATAATAAAGTGATTCTTATCCGTTATCTTATCTTATCTTATCTTATCTTCAAGATCATCGATCCTGAATTTGGAATGGACAATTTTAGTTAGTTACTAAAAGGTAATGGACATACTTCATTATTATTAGTGGAGCTGTAATTATTCTATTTGCTATTCTGTGCAGGGCATTTAGTTAAAATCACCCATCTGAATTATAATAATATTGAATAGGTCCATCATTTGACTGTGACTTCTCAAGCCTTGCATGCACATATTGTTATAGCCATTTCTTTTATGTTAATCAAAACCTGTATTTCAGGTAAATAGTTTAGATCAGTGTTGTCGAAATAGTATTCCATCATTTTCGTTCAGTACATTGATTTCGGACTAACGATTGTGTTGTAGGTCCAATTAAATTTAGACTGTATCACAAACTTACATTAAAGCGCCATCCCACGAATCCCAGAAAGGTGTGTTGTATGTATAACGATAAAGCACTTGTTCCATTAGTGTGTTGTAGCCTCACATAGGCCATGACATCCCGAGGTTGCAAACCACACTTGCCGTACCTTTGCCTGCACTTTGCGCTTTGTGAAACATAACATAATGTTAGCCTATACAATGCATTACTGTTGCAGCATTAGATTTACACTGTGGGTTTAAAATGTATCTAGGCGACTTTACTTCAGTTTCGCGTAAGCTTTCCGTCCAGTTGTACTTGAATAGTTGAAACGATGAAAAACATTTTTCCACATAATATAGTTCATACACACAAATTATTACATAATTATATGGATGCCAAAATGATGTGTAGGCCAACACTGTCATTATTACATTCCCTCTTATCTTTATATTACCTACGAGGATGATGATGATGAATATGATGTTGATATTATTTTGTATTTTCAAGTGCAAATAAGTTGATCTGGTGTTCTCATTGTCTGTTATTGTGCGATATTGGTTAGATTTCTGTTTCAAGTTTCAAGTGGATCTAGACAGGTGGAGTTCATCATATAAGAAATTTAGTGTTGTGATTTTTGCAAACAGAAAATCTCTAACTAAAATGATTTAATTTTCATGAGTCCCGTAATTATTTCATTCATTGCAACTAAGTGTATGTCAGTGCCACGTAAAAAATACAATGCAAGTTTTATTCATGGGCAACCAACTACCAAAAATCATTTCAACGAAAGTGAGTAAAATAGAGGTTAAAGTTGAAAATCAGTTTGAATGGATGTTCAACCCATATATATCAATGCATATTAGTGTATGTTTATTTCTTCTAAATTGTATTACGACTTAAGGTTGTCAAGAATGTATGTATGTAAGTAGGCCTACTGATGTAACGCCCGATGACAGTGATAGAAAAATGATTTAAACTAAGATTGAAATAAACCGTGGTCTTGACTTGTTTATATTTAAAAAAATTGGGGGTATAATCTGGACTGGTGGGGTATAGTCTGGCCTAACCCAAAGTATACCCCGGAGTATAAACTGGCTTAGCACCCTTTATAGTCTTGAAGGGGTATAATCTGGTCTGCTAGGGCGGGGTAAAGTGGCTTAGCCTGTTTAATACCCTAGGTATATTTTGGGCGAGGCCAGTTTATACCCCGGGATATACTTTGGGCTAGGCCAGACTATACCCCCACCAGTCCAGATTATACTCCGACATTCAGAGATGTAAAATATTCAAGGATACAACATTTGGGTTTGTTTTTTTTTAATTTCATTCCACTCGCGAGTAACACACCCATATTCAACATAATACATAACTGCAATCCTTCAAATGCTTTGCAAACTAATCCAATGTCTGAAACCATGAGCCCCATGAAATGTATGTCTTTCTACAAATAAGCTATCAAAGAATTCATTAACAAGAAATACTGTTAACGCAAATCGAATTTTGCCTTAACACACTATAGATCTAATTACTTTATACCGTGCACTATTGTTGTCTCAGTGGATTTACTCTGTCAGTTTACATAACTATCAAGGCTGTTTCAGATTCTACTTGAAAAGACGAAAAGCTTTAGCACATTTTTTACACATAACTAACAGATACACACACATCACTGCTTATAAATTCTAGAATGATTTGCAGGCCTACACTGTCGTTTTAACACTCCTTCTTATATCCTTGTATTATTCCAAGATGATGATGATGATCCTGATAATGATATTGATATTTCTCTTTTTTTTCAAGTACAAATAGGTGATTTGGTGTTCTTATTGTTATTATTGTATATTACTGGTTAGCGTTCTGTAAAGTTTTGAGTGGATCTGGACAGTTAGAGTTCATCGCGTGAAACAAATTCAGTGTCTATTTAGTTTTATATGAAATATTTAATTTCTGCTGAATTACATAGCAGATGATGGAATGACACCATCTGTCAGTTGGATTATTACATGTACTAGCCGACTCCCACAAGATAAATCTTGCAAGTTTTCCATACAATGTACTAAGCCCAACTGTACATTCAGTATCTAGGCTACATTAAAACGGCATTTGGATTCGATGCAATGGCTAATAGAACGTATTGTTTCACCATAATTTCACGTAGAAATACAGAGATGTGATAGCGTTAATTTCCGACCACCAGCAGTGAAAAGAGAGGTCAAGGACGTAATTTCCGGTCACACTATTCGATTCTATCCTAAGAAAATACGTCTCTGTTTTTGCGGCTAAAAAGTGTTTAATAAAAATAATAGTAAAGACTGATTTTTGTTCAATATAAATGTGTCCACGTAACTCTTCGTCAAAAATTGATGCAGTACACCAAGTTTCGTAATTTTTCATGGCATGGTCGCGAAGTTTTAGTTGCTTACAGGTTCGTCTTCTAGCTCAATTATAGTAACTAGCCGACCCGCGCAACCGTATGTAGGCTACATTAAAATGGCATTTGGATTCCATGCTATGACTAATACAACTTACTGTTACACCACCATTTCACACAGAAATACACAGATACAATAACGCTGATTTTCGACCACCGATGTGTAAAAGCAGGTCAAGGACGAACTTTCCGGTCACACTTTTCGGTTCTATCCTATAAAAATGCGTCTGTTTTTGCAGCTCAACATTTTTTAATATAAATAATAGTAAAGACTGATTTTTGTTCAATATGATTGTGTCCGCGTAACTCTCCGTCAAAAATTGATGCAGTACACCAAGTTTCATAATTTTTTATGGCGTAGTCGCGAAGCTTTAGCTGCTTACAGGTTCACTCTCTAAGTCAATTATTGTAAGAAGATTATGATTTCCTTTTCTCTCTGCGCCACTGTAACAAAAAATACAATGCATGTTTTACTCATGGACAACCAATTATCAAATTAGAATAATATCAACAGAAATTAATGTTGAAGTCTAATCATGTCAGTTTGAATGGATACTCAACCCTTTTGTATATCAATCCATTTTAATACATGATTATTTCCTCTAAAATGTGTCACGATTTGCAGGATTATGTATGTATACCAATTTAAACTAAGACTGAAATAAACTGTTATTATTATTTCCTCTAAATTGCATTATGATTTACAAGTGTCAAGAATGTGTTCATATATGTATTAATATGATATCTTATGAGCATGATAAAGAACAATTTAAACTAAGACTGAAAAAGACTGTGGCCTTGACGTGTTAAAAAAAAAAAAAACAACTAGGGGGTATAATCTGGTCTAGGGAGGGGGCTATACTCTGGTTTAGCCCAAAGTATACCCGGGGTATCCTAGGCGGCAGTGGACAATAAAAACAAAATTGACTTCATACTAGTAAAGAAAACATTCAGAAACGCAGCAAAGACATCAAAATCAATGCCCGGAGTAGATTGTGACACCGACCATATCCCAGACATGCGCAGATTCCAGGTTAGACGAAAGAAACTGAAGAAAATCAACTAATCGTCCAAAATTTCAAATGCAACTACTAAAATCAGGCCAAAAGTTAAAAGAAAAAATGTCTGTAAACTAAAAGTGAAAAACAAATACGAGGCTCTTGAAGACATCACTGACGTCGAAGAACTATGGGATAAAATGATGGACTTACTTATTAATATTACAGAGGAAAATATCCCAAAAAGGCAAAAAAAAAAAGAACACAAGAAATGGATGAATAAAGAAATTCTAGATTTAATGGAACAAAGACGAACATTCAAAAATAAGAAAGAATACAAAGATCTAACCCGTCAGATTAACAAGAAATGTCATGAGGCAAACGAACATGATATCAACAAACAATGCCAAGAAATAGAGCAAAACCATTACAGAAACAGCAAATGTATACATTCCAAAATCAAAGAAGTCAACGGAAACAAAGGCAGATGCACTAGTACAAGTTGTATCAAATCGAATGAGGGAACAATGCTTATGGACAAAGATGATGTTTTAAATAGATGGTCAGAATATGATGAAGATCTTTTTGAAGACAGCAGATGAGAAAAACCTGAAATCAAGAAAAACATGGAAGGTCCACCGATTCTAAGGGAAGAAGTGGAAACAGCAGTTTAAAAAAATGAAACAGAGAAAAACAACAGGACCAGATAACATACCAATAGAAGTAATCGTGGCTCTAGAGGATCTAGGAACAGTTATGACAACAAAACTAAAAAAAATTACAATATATGATAGCGGCAAAATCCCAGATGAACTATGTAAATCAGTTATTATAGCATTATCTAAAACACCAGGGGCCACAGAATGAGAGTTACACTACAGAACAATCACTGAATCAGTTTGATGAGTCATTTTACTAAAATATTGCTCAGGATATTGATGCTTTGGGAACGGAAGAGCTTGAGACCAGAACTATCCAAAACGCATTTTGGTTTCGTACCCGATAAAGGTACCAGAAATGCCATCTTTACATTGTCAGTGATCGTGGAAAGATGCACAGAAGTGCAAAAAGATCTTCATCTATGCTTCATTGACTACTCTAGTCTAAGACTTTTGACAAAGTAAAACATGGAGAACTATTTAACATTTTGGAAAACTAGACATCGACGGCAAAGACCTGAGGGTTATCCGAAATCTTTGCTGGGATCAAAGCGCAGCAGTAAGAATCGAAGTAGAAAATAGTGAATTCAATAAAAGAAAATAAAAGAGGGTTGAGACGAGGATGAGTGAGGTCACCCGATCTTTTTCATTTTCAATCTATACAGTGAGATGATTCTCAGGAACCCAGAAGACATCCTCGGCCTCAAATTAAATGGAGAAAATCTCAACAACCTTAGATGTGCAGACGACACAGTTTAAATGGGAGAATCGGAACAACAACTTCAGAGACTTTTGGACTCAGTAGTATGTTATGGAAAGTGAAAGAATGGGACTGTCTCTCAATGTGAAAAACACAGAATGTATGGTAGTCTAAAAAAAAAAGAAACAATCAACCCGAAATGTAATCTCGCCAGCAAAGGAGAGCAAATCAAACAGGTAACAAAATTCAAACATCTAGGCTATTTGATAACATCAGATGGTAGGAGCATGAGTGAAATAAGGAAAAGAATAATATTAATAATGGCCAAAGATTCATTCCAAAAAATTAGACCAATATTAATCAACAGAAATATATCAACGACCACTAAAATCAGTCTTGAAAACATATACGTGTGGTCAGTGCTTTTATACAGATGTGAATGTTGGACAATGAACAAAGAAATAGAGAGGAAACTAGAAGCAGCAGAAATGTGGATTATTAGAAGAATATTGAGAATATCATGGATGGAGAAAAAAATGAAATGAGTTTGTCTTGAGAAACTCTAATCTGAAAAGATCATTAATTAAAAAAATACGACAGAGGCAACTGAAATTTCTAGGGCACATCTGTCTCCCCAGGAGCCTCGAACATCTAGCAATAGTAGCAGTCACGGGGAAGATCGAAGGCAGGATAAGCAGGGATAGACAGAGAAAAATTTTCACTGAAAGTCTCAGTTCATGGACAACAATTATTGTTCAAACGTTCTTTGAGGTTGACTGATGACAGATCCGAGTGGAGAGCCATGATCGCCAATGTCTTTTCCAGACAGGGCAACTGATGATGATACTAGAAAATGATTGTACTTATCCATCAATGTCACCTGTGATCCTACAAGTCACTCAACCTTGGTCTGTGAATGAAAGTGACGTTGATCCACACAGATCTGCTAACCCACTGTCCGTGCGGTACTGATCGCAAATCCTGGACAGGAATTCTATGGCATACAGGCTAGTCAAAATCAATGTTTTTGTTGGGCAGTGCAAGTTGTATACATTTTTGAGATCCGCATCGAAGAAACTGAATTTATAGACAGACAGACAGACAGACGACAGGCAGGCAGGCAGGCAGGCAGGCGGGCAGGCAGGCGGGCAGACAGACAGACGGACAGATAGATAGATAGGTAAATAGATAGATAGATAGATAGATAGATAGATAGATAGATAGATAGATAGATAGATTGATAGATAGATCTGTGCCACTAATCTTGATATTTATTTAATGCGCCAATAACTCATTGCCTAATATTAATGATGTTGTACAAGGACACACGTTTTTTGATGAGTAAATCTGATGATCGTTCTTACATCATACTATAACTAGAGCGTGCCCATAAACGTTTCGACTCTGACAGTACTCCTCGAAAACCAGTGAAAATTGTTTAATTGATGCAAGTTGACTCGCCGGTTTATAGGGACATGTTTATATAAGAAGACATGGAGACATTAATTACACTTCGATACTTTTACAATGTCATTAATTGTTTTCTGGAAACATCATCGATTCGATCCAACATTTTATGGAAGAATTTAAAAACTTGGATTCCTGATGTTTCTGTTTTTCTTCCCGCTTGTTTTCTCTCCGCCCTTAGATCGGGTATTTCGCTTGTGAGGTAATATATTGCTGGTTGTTCCTCAATAATGTCTAGCGTATTCTGACTCTTATCCACATTCAATCTTTCACGATCAGTTTGCAATACTCTTGACATTGAAACCCTAACACGTGTTTTTTTTTCTGGAAACCGAAAATTGCAAAGATTTCTCCTAGGCCAATTAAGCACTCCTTTATCTTTGATGTACAACCAGAGTGTGATGGACGTGCATTTACAACATCAAATGACACAGCACTTGATAATTCTAGGCTGGATTAAAGTCTATTAGCTCTAGAAACAATTGTATTTGGCTTGTTTCTCAATTTTAGAGAACGAATTAACAGTGGCAAAGAATGATCACGAGTTTGATCTCTTGATCCCTGTTTATTTCCTGAGAGAAAAGCTGTGAAATTTGATATGAAAAAGATCTTTCGATGTGTTCGGCATCCACACCGGGGAACTAGAATGTTGCCACCGGAAATTTATGAAATTAAACCGAGGTCATGAGAACTTTCATTGGCATATTAATGCAAGTAGATCTGTGTGCCAAAATGCTGTAAAGGCCACCCTCTGCAAGAGCCAGTTGGAGTCATCCACTAATCTTAATTGTTTAATCCCATATTCTTTGTTCATGGCATTGCTGCCTAAGTATGTGCATCACAACAACTGAAGTTTATTTCTCTAGAAAAAATACTGCAATTTTGTGATGGTGAATTACCCAATAGGTAAGTTTAAAATATTTTTTTAACTAATCTATAAACACTGTTCTGTCTGATATAAAGCCTTTCTTGTGTTCAACTCAAATCTATGCCAGGAATGATTTCCCGAAATTGTTATTCTGTAACGCCGGTGAAAACTAACCTTTTTATCATTATTATTTTTTTTCCGCACATAAACGAAAATAGACTTGGAAATTATTTTAAAACTTCTGTTTTTTATACGTTCGTGTTTTCTTCACATGTTCCCCTGTTTCAGCGCCATGGTCCCTGCTTTTCCATTAAATTTACCTGTTGCAAGTCACAACACATAAAAACCAATGATCCACAACAATGGAACGTCGAAAACCATCCTTCACCTCATATGAATGAAAAGGGCAAACAAGAAAACAGGATTCCATTTTGTTTGTTAGAGTCGTCACTTATTATCAACGTGCCCTATGCAGGCCAAGAAACAAAGAAGTTGAAAGGACAAGAAAGAAGAGACACAGATGGACATTATGGGGAAACAGGCTCAGTGGAAAAATCCAATTTTGTTTTGTTATGGCGTCAGCTTGGTTGTCTTTGGGCCGGGAGCACAGAATATCGTGTTTATGTTAGACCATTTGCAATTTGTCCTTTTGCCATTGTTTACAATCGATTAAAATTGTGTGGATACTGAGTTGACAATGAGATATCTGGCAATGGGATACTGCTGGAGATTTGGTTTGGACAAATCACGATTTTGAAAATTAAAGAAAACGGCCCAGCAATGATCCCCAAACACTACAAACAGCAAATGGGACCAGTTACTGAGCTGTCATTATTTTATTCCATGGCAAAGTTCACGTTTCCGACAAAGTCAACAGTTGCAGACAAAACTCTTAGCTGATGACAGAAGTTCGATGGTAATAAGCACATCTACACATCATCCCACCAGGGTTTTATCCGGACAGGATGGTTTTTATGTCTCTGAGGAAGTGGAGAGCCTGTGAAGCGGGTATCGCTTATCCCTGTCAGTTGGCACTTGATATTACCTCTGCGCTAAAAAAAATAAACCGCGAGCTAGAGGAATGCTTGTCATGCATAAAAACGGGTGTGGTTATCGCCTTCACGTATCAGACTTCTACACTGAGTATTCAAGGAATTATTTGTTACAGAACGGTGTATTGACAAGCAAGCACTTCTGCGACAGATATATCTCAGATATTAGTTGTTGTTGTTTTTGTGTGTGTGTGTGAGTGTTTATTGTGATTTTCTTTTCTTTTTGATCTTCCAAAGTGATTTGTTGTCATGTGTGTGTCATTCTTGTTTTCACTTCACATTTATATCTTATTTGAACCTGTGATATAATAGAAGATAAAAAAGAAGGCAGAGATGATAAGTCAGCTGGGGACATCTAGCATGAGCATGCATTTCGTATGGTCTTGTGTGCTTGTCTTTGTGTTATTAATATGTTAAGGTCTGGACCAAAAAGGGCTTGGACTTATCAGTTTTAATGGTCTTTATAATTCGATGAAAACTCTCTTCTTCGCAAATGAAGAAGCTCTAAGATCAATAGTAAACATTTGTTTTGGTCTTTTCTACCATTCTACCCAACTTTAAAACCATAATGTGATGGAAGGCAATGCCATAGTGGTTCCATGCGATAAAGTGTGACGAACGAGGGATAAACAACAGATGTAGACATAAATGTTTATCTGAAAGCTGTCGCGGTGCACAGAACTTTACCAACTAGAAATCTCTCTCTTTAGGGGCATAGAAAATATACAATTTATTGTCATTGTTATGATTTATGATATTGCTGTATTTTGTTCTCATGATCCAGTAACTATCCACAGTTTCACGAATCTAATTTTCCTTTGCTTTTTTTTTTTTTTTTTTTTGATCTTGATGTTTTTTTCCTTGAAAAAAGTGGTTGCCAAAATATCGGCCATTTTCAATATTTCCTTTTAGTTTGCGTTTCATTGTATCGTTTGGGTATTATTTCTTACACGAGGCTTTTCTACATACAACTTTTTCTTTTTGCCAAATTTTGACTTTGCATAAGTTACACTTAGAAATAAAAATGGAAATCGTTATATTAAACATGTAAATGATGGTTTTAAATTAGTGTGAATAGAAAATTTTCATCACTCTCTTTTCCATAACTTCGACCTATCCAGTATTTAGAAAACAGAAAAATGACTAACTGAGAATGAGATCTATGCTAGAAACTTAAATTGGCAGCAGTATGAAAAAGGAGTATGAATGATAACTGGTCTGGCAAAAATCAGAGAGGTGAAGCAAAACAACACAGCAACAGGATATAGCACATGATGGTGTGAGTCTAAAACAAGAGGAAAACGGGCAGACAGGGAGGATGAGTGAAATACAACAGTAGAAACAAAAATCGTTTATTCTTATTCGCACTTCCAAATCACAAACATCATTTTATTTTTACTTATATATTTTTTTTATAATCCATCCCTTTTCTTTTCGTTCAAATTTGAGGTCTTTATTTTAGGAGGTTCGCTGCCCTTGGCATTTACACCTCACTTTACTTGAGGGGGGGGGGGGGGGGGAATCTATTAATTTCAATTTTGCCCGGGCAGCGGCCTTTCGGCCTGCTCTTTACGATTTCCAACTGCCAAGGTACCAGCAAGGCACATACACATCGTTCACTATGTGTATGTGCCATATATACGTTCAAGGGGCCAAAAGCCTACATTTTTTTATATCGGTTGTGTGTTTAGGGCTTCTCACATGCACCTTTTTTTTTTTTTTGCCAACTGGTGTCTAACAACTGGCCTTTCTGCGACTCACCGCCTATTTTATATCTGCAGTTTGTTTTGACGTATTAGGAAAATGGCGGCCGCTCTCCACGATTGGGTTTCACTTTGCGCGCCGCGAAAGAAAGGGAGTGCGCAGTCTTGTATGTTATGTACATCACTGCCTGAGCCCATGACATCGTCACTTCCTGAAAACTTCTCTTTGCGCACCACTGAACGCCGTGTACTGTTCTATCTATAAAGTCAAAAATTGGCAAAAAGAAAAGGATGTAAGTAACAAAGCCTCGCTTAAGAAATAATGTCGAAACGATACAATGAAACGCAAAGAAAATGTAAGAAAGTAAATACCAGTTTTTTAGTAAAAGCTTTCTTTATAGGTTGAGTGAACATGTCGTCCCACGACCGCTTTGTTTACTGCGTCCGCCATTGCATTGGTAAGAGCTGTGGGAAATGTCAACCATTTGTGCTAGTTTGGTTGTCAACATCGAACGTCGGACAAAAGCAAATGTTGTTTTGTTTTTTTTCTGTACCCGGGATTCGTACACGCCAAAGGAACGTGGTAGAGGTACTGGGTGAGAGAAGAAGACCTTTGCGGATCAAGATCATAAACAGAAAAGGCATTTCCAGCTCCACAGTTCAGAAAAAATCCACTTACTTTGAACTGATCAAAATGTAGGCACTGCGTTCGGCACTAAAGAATGAAGAATGTAAAGATATGTGATGTTTGGCAGCTCGGTGATTGTTAGCCGACCATCTGTCCTTTGGCAGCTTGTACAGATCAATGCATTCTGTTCTTTGTAATGTCTGATTCTATTACTTTTCCCCTTTTTTGGCAACGGGATCTAGAATGTCTCCTCTGTAGGACGCCATGTTCGTTGATCTTAGAGTGCGTGTAAAATAGCTACCTGGTCAAAGTTCAATTCTAAACACGTGCAGCCTTTGGTGTCTTTTCCTTTGTTGTTTCATACAAGCGATGCTCCAAAAGAATGATTTAATCTATCAGGTAGATATGTTTAAGAACAATATCGGTAAAATTGAATCTCTTACAGCAGTCAGCATTAACATTAATTGCTCAGATTCAACGGAATGAACATAATGGATAATTTTTTAAGGCGATGATAGTTATTTTACTTGTAAATCAACCTTCCAACGTTAGTTTCTAGAACTAACGACAGTTTCTGTCTGTACTCTGCATACACCTGCCTGCCATATATCAAACATAATTATATCTGAGTGTCAATTAGAAAATTTTTGGCCTATAATTTGAGAGTGTCATGTATATTGGCCATGTGACTCACGATGGTTATGTTGTAAGTTAAGATTGCCTAGAACATACTGAAATTCATTTTATGGTGTATTATTTCTTGTGGGCACAGTGAATTACTAAGTCGAACCTAGCCGGAAAACCGGATAATAATTAATATCTTTGTTAAGTAAAACAATATTATGTGATCACATTTTTCAAGGCTTTCATTTAAACTTACCTATAAGAGACAGGACATTGTACTGTAGCGTTTATGGAAAAAATACAATGTGACCATGCAGTGCATTATTCATAGGTACTGTGAACTGTTTCCGTAGAATATCTTGATGTGTTGCCTAAGAAGACGCAGGAACACCAGTGTTCACCAAATGGCAAACTTGACAGAAATTATAATGGACAGTACAAACGGCGTCTTCAGCGACTACAACAAACATGTCAACATCAACAACGATATAGGAATGTCTGCATATAGTATCAACAACAGCAGTCTCTTCTCCAACGACTCTGTTGCTGACTTCAGCACAGCGCCCAAAACCACAGCACACCCATCCAACACGTTTTCCTTTGGCGACCATGGCAAGGTATTTGCTGAGTTCGCCAGAACGTCCAAAAACATGACAGTGCCATTAGCCATATTTTCCTCTGCCGTCCTTGGCAACGTGGCAGCTATTGTCATTCTGACCAAAAGGCCCAGCAAAGATTCCAAGTAAGTAAAAATGACATTACTGCACATTTCTCTGTCACTATAATTTATAAACGATCTTCTTGTCTGCATTTGTCTCTTCGCATTGCTGGCACCCTCTCTACCAGCATCGATATACTTTCACTCCTATTAGGCACTTCAGGTTTTTTCTATATTTGATCCAATTGTCCAAATGCCGTTTTCACCTCACTCCTCTAGCGTGTATCTTATCTCTGACTGAATGTATGCAGTTTCTCCCCAAATTTTCAGCTTCGCCACTGTACACGTGTCCTTTCTTTAGCTTTTCAACACCATCTAATATTGCGCCCTTGATCGCGCATTTTTTTATCAATTATACATCACTGGCGTTACGAGGCATCAGATGAGAAGTAAATGGCTTTTTTTTTCAACTTTTGACACACTAAGAAAAAAAGCATCCTTGTTGCATGTTCATTTGTGGCTGTACATGATTCCGTGTTAGAAAAAAAAAAAGACGCGAATGGAATAGAGTGGCAAATATAGTGTGTCAGAAATGTAGATCCAAAGTCAAAAAGTGGCAAAAAGAAAAAGTTGTATGTTCCTAAGTCTCGTATAAGAAATTTTACACAAACGATACAATAAAACGCAAAGGAAAAGGAAAGACAAATCAAAATTTGCTATTCACAACCTTTTCTTAGCAGCACTTTTTGACTTTGCCCCAAGCCTTGCTGCCCGCCCCCACCCCACCCTTTTTTCAAATTAAATAACATTTAGACATTTAGATGGATGGTGTTAGGAAGGTTAAGGTTCGATGTCTAGTATTAAATTTTTCGTACAGTTGTGGCTCAAACAGAAGCCATTTATGGACTTAGATTATTATGATCTTGGGCTGCCAAGAAACTGGAAATTGATCTGTGCATGAGAACTTGCAGGTGTTTGCAAGTTCAAAGAACTTATGTAGACGAAGCCAGAGGGCAGTGCCAAGCTGCTGATATGTAGTGTTCCACGCGAGCAGAACTGTTCTGCATGAGCATGGCATCGTTTTTATACTGTGTGTGCGGCTGTGCACATGTTTATGTGTGTTTATCTTAGAGTAGCTGAAACTGTATCCATTTTCTCGTGTGTACATTTAGCATTGTCAGATGTCATTGTTTCTGAGAAGGTTTTAATTTTGAGTTTCTGGAAAGCATGACGACAATATAATGGTGGCATTGTGCTAGGAAACAGCCAAAATATAACAGATGGGTAGGGCATGATTAAACCCCACCTGCACCACCTATCAACCCTCATAGGTCAAGAGGAGATCCCACCAGCACCACCTATCAACCCTCATAGGACAAGAGGAGATCCCACTAGCACCACCTATCAACCCTCATAGGACAAGAGGAGATCCCATCAGCATCACCTATCAATCTTCATAGGACATGAGGAGATCCCACCAGCACCATCTATCAACCCTCATAGGACATGAGGAGATCCCACCAGCACCACCTATCAATCTTCATAGGACATGATGAGATCCCACCAGCACCACCTATCAACCCTCCTAGGACATGAGGAGATCCCACCAGCACCACCTATCAACACTCATAGGACAAGAGGAGATCCCACCAGCACCACCTATCAACCCTCATTGGACAAGGGGAGATCCCACCAGGACCACCTATCAACCCTCATAGGACATGAGGAGATCCCACCAGCACCCCCTATCGACCCTCATAGGACAAGAGGAGATCCACACCAGCACCCCCTATCAACCCTCATAGGTCAAGAGGAGATCCCACCAGCCATGGCACTTAACACCCACATTCCTGAGCTCTTTTGTATTGAAATGAAGAGGAAAATAAACCAACATAAGTTTGGAGCATTTGATTAGCCGATTTACACGAAATAATGATGATAATGAACATAAGAATTATGGGATTAATTTCAGCGGAAATCTTACACATTTACCAACACAAAATTCTTCTTGAACCCGAAGTTAAGTCGCCGATAATTATATAGATATGAGTGCAACATGTTACAACTTGAAACTTGGAAGTTCCCCACCCCACCCTCCCCACAAAGACACACACCGCCCATGTATTTTACTGAAGGCAATGAATTTTGTGCAATAGCCAGGCTGAGTTACATGTATTTGGTATGTAAAGGAACAAAGCGACAACGTTTATTGTTACAGGAATAATCAACTCTTACATCTATCTATATATAATCTATATATAATTGGGTAAAATTGAACGGTTGTACTCTATAGCTGAAAAAACTACTGAACGTAGAGCCATGAAAAAATTATTGAAAGTAGTTCAAAGACTGAGCAAGGTTTGTATCAATTCATTTTAATGATGCAACAACCTTAAAAATTTAGAAAAATAGAAAACAAAATGGGCCGTTCGAGGTTTTCCGATTCGTCATTTTTTACAGCTCAGACAGGGCCGAGTGTAGAAAGATATTTTGGTAACTCGAAACTTTGGTCACCTACGACTCAGGAACCGCATCACACTCAGGCTCCAAACTTTGCACAACAGCATATTATCAATGCGAAATTAACATGGGCTTTACCAGAAATTATGAAATGTTCAGGCTTCTACGTTTCATTTTTCATTGTTTCGGCATCATTTAGATCTATTTCGAGTCATGGTTCGCCATTTTAAGGTTTCGTTATCACTTCCTGCGATGTGTTCACTATCAAACACACTAACCCGCGCGCAAATCATGCTATTGTACGGGACGCGCAGGGTGTCAACTCACAAAGGCAGAGCAGTAAGACTTATTTAAAAACAAACAAATAAAAATAAAATAAACAAATAGGAACAGGCAAGATGAAGCAGGTCCATAATAACCACCCAGAACTGAAACTAATATTCAAACCGATTTATCCCGGGCAGGGCCGGGGACCTCAGCTAGTTATAAAATAAGACGTATTGACACAAAATTACGACAAAATCTGACAGCTGACAATTGGATATAATTTGATACACTCCGGTTTAAGGTCATTGTTTAAGATCATTGTTTAAGATCATTGTTTTATTGTTTAAGATCATTGTTTAAGATCAGTGTTTTATTGTTTAAGATCATTGTTTAAGATCATTGTTTAAAATCATCGTTTAAGATCATCTTTAAGATCATTGTTTTATTGTTTAAGATCATTGTTTAAGATCATTGTTTAAAATCATCGTTTAAAATCATCGTTTAAGATCATCGTTCAAGATCATTGTTTAAGAGCATTGTTTAAGATCATTGTTTAAGATCATTGTTTTATTGTTTAAGATCATTGTTTTATTGTTTAAGATCATCGTTTGAGATCATCGTTTAAGATCATCGTTTAAGAGCATTGTTTAAGATCATTGCTTAAGATCATTGTTTAAGATCATTGTTTAAGATCATTGTTTAAGATCACTGTTTAAGATCATCTTTTAAGATCATCGTTTAAGATGATTGTTTAAGATCATCGTTTAAGATGATTGTTTAACATCATCGTTTAAGATCATCGTTTAAGATCATCGTTTAAGATCATTGTTTAAGATCATTGTTTGAGATAATCATGTAAGATCATTGTTTAAGATCATTGTTTAAGATTATCGTTTAAGATCACTGTTTAAGATCATTGTTTAAGATCAACATTTAAGATCGTCGCTTAAGATCATTGTTTAAGATCATTGTTTAAGATCATTGTTTAAGATCATTGTTTAAGATCATTGTTTAACATCATTGTTTAAGATCAACATTTAAGATCGTCGTTTAAGATCATTGTTTAAGATCATTGTTTAAGATCATTGTTTAAGATCATTGTTTAAGATCATTGTTTAAGATCATTGGTTAAGATCATTGTTTAAGATCATTGTTTAAGATCATTGTTTAAGATCATTGTTTAAGATCATTGTTTAAGATCATTGTTTAAGATCATTGTTTAAGATCGCCGGTTAAGATCATTGTTTAAGATCATTGTTTAAGATCATCGTTTAAGATCATCGTTTAAGATCATTGTTTAAGATCATTGTTTAAGATCATCGTTCAATATAATTGTTTAAGATCATTGTTTAAGGTCATTGTTTAAGGTCATTGTTTAAGGTCATTGTTTAAGATCATTGTTTAAGATCATTATTTAAGATCATTGTTTAAGATCATTGTTTCTCGAGTGCGTTTGAATTTGAGTTTGAGTTTGGGTTTTTTACGGCACGTCTGCACAATAACGGCCAATTTGCGCAGTTCACGATCTATTTAGGTACACGTTCTTTATTTATGTTTCGTATTCAGAACTTTTAAGTTTAACATAGAAGAAAATACATTCATACAATTTTGACACATTGGTAAAATTATAAAGAGTTGTTTGGTAAAGATCTGGAAAAACTTTTGTAAACGAGTATAAAAGTTATTACATCATGTTGTAGATCTCAGCCTCTCTCAGAAAAAACAGGATGCGTTGCGGGTCCACGTCAGAAAATAATTCTCTACACATTCAATTAAAATAGTAATATGTTCTTTGTTAGTTGGCAGTTGCATGCCTCACGTTCGGGGGCGAGGGGGAGAATCTTCTACTCTAAGTGAAAATCGGTGTGAACTCAAGAATCAAAATAGCTTTGATAGTGAAAGTACATATTATGCTGAACCATCTTATCTTAAGTTTCATCATAAGATGATGTGTTTAGGTATGTACAACTGCGGTAATCAGTTTGTTGTTGTTGTTGTTGTTATGTTGGGGAGTTTTCAAGTCCAGTCTTACCACAATGGGCCTGTGTATCAGAGACCAGGCTTGGAGTCCTGTCAGAACGCCGACGAGTGTAATATTTATATTTAAAACCTACAGGGCAATTGATGTTGAGATGTGGGTAAGGGTAAGTCTAGCCTAGAGGGGAAGGATTAGGGGTAAAACTGCAGGAGACAATAGGCCTGGTCAGAGCGGGATTTGAACCTCTCTCTTCTGGATGAAACACTCGAACCCTTGGTTCACTGCTCTGGTGTTACCTGTTCTCAAAAGTGTATTAGAACAGTGTGAATTTCAAGATTTGAAATTTCTCGGTAATAAAACCTCCAGTGTTTACGAATATGCTGCCTAGTCAAGCTGTTTAGAAACCGTACCTATACTGTATGATCTGTATATATCATTCTCTCTCTCTCTCTCTCTCTCTCTCTCTCTCTCTCTCTCTCTCTCTCTCTCTCTCTCTCTCTCTCTCTCTCTCTCTCTCTCTGTCTGTTTGTGTGTGTGTGTATGTGTGTGTGTGTGTGTGCGTGTGTGTGTGCATTTACGAGCACATGATCCGTGACGTGAACACTCTATGTCGTATGTAGGTTACTGCTGTCATTTGATTTAAACCAGAGACCTTGTATAAACTATTCGATGAGCTCGCGGCTATCATCTCATATAATAATGGAGCTTGGGCCCAACTTTGCGACCGCAAAGGCTTTTTTACTACGCAACGTAGAGAAATGAAACTTGGCACATGTATGTAAAATTTATTAAGCCTGTACGTGTCGAGCTCATTTTTTCCCGAAACTCTTTACTTTTCCCAGAAATTCAGTTATAATTATCAGTTATCAATTCATGATTGCGAATACGACGTGATAATGTACTTCCGTCAATTTCGTCATTTCCGCCTCTTACCGGAAATGTAAACTAGAGTTCACGATCCAGCCACGCCAAGAAAACTTTGATAGTGATACCGAGTATAGTGTTATACAGATGAGGTGAGTGCCATTCATTCATACCAAGAAAACTGTGTAAATATTTAGATCATTTTTTACGAACACATGAGCCCATGAAAAATGCTCGCTGCGCACTACTGTGCACTGTGTACTACTGTAATTCTATCCTATCTATCTATTGATCGCCGAGTTTATGTGGATGACCCAAAGTGTCTCGACATCAATGTCTTTGTGCTGATTCCCTTCCGTCTGGAGTGGTGAGCTTTGTTTTTTACCATTCGAAGAATGGGGCAGTTACTAGTCATATAATAATGGAGCTTGGGCCCAACTTTGCGACCGCAAAGGATTTTTTACTACGCAACGTAGAGAAATGAAACTTGGCACATGTATATAAAATGTATAAAGCCTGTAATATTGTTATTTATAATTTTATAAATTTGCGACACTTACACAATGTTTAGGCACTCGTCTGTAATTGAGAGTACAGCCCCTTGTGCAGACAACCGGAATAAACAGGACACCTTGAAATCTGTTCTACACTCTCGTTCATCTACATGTCTGATTAACATGGTGGCAGTCAGTTAAGTACATTCACTGAATGAATGATTGAACCCAACCTCCCGAGTTCGAACTCATCGCGGAATGAAATTGAGCGAATGTGGAACTGAAATGAACTTTCCTGGACGCCACACGCTCAAACACAAAAAAGCAATCGAAGGGAGACAACTCAAGAATACATTCAAGAACCCTCAAGCAAACCACTCTTAACCCCCTTGGCGTGATCTAGTCCAAGTTAAAACCTCAAACTAATTGCAACATAGCATGTGTTGTCATTCATGAAGATCCAGTAAATGTGCAACAACAAAATTGTATCACCTCGAACTAATCGCAACAGAATGCAATTGACACAACTCGCAATGAACAATCCACCACTACAAGTTTGAAAACGTAGCAACAAAACTGAAACATACTCACAGTCACACATTGGGCCCTGTTACTGTTAGTGCCACTGTTTCTCAAATCTCTTGGTCAATCGGCCCCGCTAGTGCCCTGTTGATCAAATCTAATAATCAGTCGGCCCTGTTAGTGCCACTGTTATCAGTTCGTCATCATTCACTAAATTTGGAGTGAAACAACCATCATGGCTGAGGCAAATTTTCGTCTGCCTCCGTCCTTAGAAATCAATGAAGGCAATGTTGCCGAGAATTTTCGAAAATGGAAACGCCATTTAGACATTTACATGACAGCTTCAGGTGTTTCTGAAAAGGATGACATAAGGAAAGCTGCAACTATCCTTCATATTGCTGGTCCTACGGCTGTTGAAGTCGTCGACCAACTTCCTTTTGAGAAAGAAGAAGACAGGCAAAATCCTGGGAAAATCCTCCAAAAGTTAGAAGAATACTGTAACCCCAAAACAAATGAAGTACTACAGTCATATCGTTTCTGGAACACTCCCATCAGTGTTCCATTTGATTCATTTGTAACAGAATTGAGAGCTCGAGCAAACTCATGCAATTTCAAAGACAAAGACAGGATGTTGAGAGACAAAATAGTTTTTACTGTTGAGAAAAAGTTGCAGGAACGCCTCTTAAGAGAAGTAGAGTTAGACCTCAACAAGACAATTCAAATTTGTCGAGCAGTGGAGCAATCAACATTACATGTCCAGGAAATGAACACAACCTCTCAAGAAAGGAAGATTGAGGCTGTTAGCCAGCCACCGAGACAGTCATCATCAAAGCAAAAACCAATCATGTTGGCAAACTGCAGATATTGTGGCAAATGCCACCCTAGACAAAAGGAACTATGCCCAGCGTGGGGAAAAACGTGCTCAGCCTGCAAAGGAAGAAATCATTTTCGAGCAAAATGTATGAAAATAAATCTGTGCCTTTCAGAAACCTGTGCAAGTACAGAAACAATGGAGACACAAGAAGAAGAGTCTACGAGTACAGCATGGCTTTTTGCAGTAGACAACGATAAATCAAAGAACAACAGGATAACAGCTCAATTCAAGATTAACAACCACAACATTCGTTTCCTTGTCGACACCGGAGCAGATGTGAACATAATCTGCAAGAAATTTGTAAAAAAAGAACAAATTGAGAAGACAGACCATACTCTGGTCATGTGGAACAACACAAAATTGTTGCCAGTGGGCAAAGCAGAACTAGAAGTTGAAAACATCAGAACAGGACAAAAGAAGAACTAGAGTTCACTGTGGTAGAAAACAATCTTATGTGTTTGTTGGGTACAAAAGCTTGTGAAGAATTCAAGATACTTTCTGTGCACAGAGATAGATTTATCAATGTTACCGAATCACACCCACCTCAACAAACCAGTAGAAAATTGCAAACCAAAGACAAACCAAAGTTGGGAAGCCTGGGCTATGCCAAACTACATGTAGACCAAGATGCCAAACCTGTCGCCCTGCCATGCAGAAACGTGCCTTTTGGTCTAAAGGACAAAGTCAAAGAAGAGCTAAATCAATTAGTGGAAAGAAACATTCTCATTCCAGTGGAGGAACCCAGTGCTTGGGTCAATCAGATGATAGTGGTTGAAAAAGCAGACAAGAAACTCAGAATTTGCATTGACCCACAACCTTTAAATAAGGCGCTCAAAAGAGAACATTACAAACTACCAACTTTAGAGGACACTCTGCCTCTTTTTGAAAATGCAAAAGTTTTCTCAAAGCTAGATGTAAAAGATGCATTCTGGCATGTGTGTCTAGATTATGAGTCCAGCATGCTCACTACAATGATCACCCCGTTTGGACGTTTCAGGTGGGCACGGCTTCATTTTGGATTAAATGTTTCCACAGAAATATTTCAAAAGAAACTGATGCAAGCACTGGAAGGCTTGCCTGGCTGCATAAATGTTGCTGATGACGTAGTCATTGTTGGCAGAGGATCAACACAAGAAGTGGCCAATGTCGATCATGATGAAAATTTACACAGGTTGAGAGAGAGGTGCTCTGAGAAAAACATTGTGCTTAACGAAGGCAAATCCCACATCAAGCAAAGGGAAATCACTTTCATGGGACACCGCATTGGTGTAGATGGAATCAAACCAGACCCCCAGAAAGTATCTTCAATCACACATATTGCACCCCCAAAAGATGCTCAGGAAGTACGCAGATTCTGCGGCATGATTCAATACCTAGCAAGATTCCTGCCCAACCTATCCGAGAAACTGGCACCAATAAGAAATTTGGTGAAGAAAAATACTGACTTTCGTTGGAGCGGAGAGTGTCAAGATGCGTTCAATGAAGTCAAAGAACTGATAGTTGATACACCTGTGCTGAAATATTTTGACCCTAAACAAGAACTGCAAGTTCAAGTGGACAGTAGCAAATCCGGTCTTGGCTGTGTATTAATGCAAAATGGACAGCCAATCGAATTCGCCTCAAGAGCGCTCACCACCTCAGAACAAAGGTGGGCACAAATTGAAAAAGAAATGTTGGCTGTGGTATTTGGACTGGAACGTTTCAACCAATATACTTATGGAAGAGAAGTAACAATAATAAATGACCACAAACCATTGCTATCCATCATTGACAAACCACTGAATCAAGCTCCACCACGACTTCAACGGGTGCTTATGAGGAGCAACAAATATCATTTCAAATTTCAATGGCTTCAAGGAGAAAAGCTCATCCTCGCAGATTTCCTCTCACGACACTACCTCAAAAATGACACTGAGGAAGCGGATGTAAATGATGACATAGCCACAATCTCTTTCATAACAGTGCCCATTTGTGACCTCATGCTAGCTAGATTTGCTGAAGAGAGCAAGCGAGATAGAACATTGCAAAGACTGAAAACAGCCATCATTGAAGGATGGCCTGAGTCAAAAAGTGAAGTTCCTTCCGAAATACTCCCATGTTTCCAAATAAAGGACTGTCTGTCAGTAGAAAATGATCTAATTCTCAAAGGCAAACAAATAATTGTCCCTTTTACTTTGAGACATGAAATGAAAACCAGACTTCATGCAGCTCACCTGGCATATGATAGTATGGTAAGAAGGGCAAGAGATGCAATTTATTGGCCTAACATGAACTCTGAAATCAAGCAAATGGCCGAAAACTGTGAAAGCTGCCAAGCAATTAAACCTTCGAACTGCAAGGAAAACCTACAACAGCATGGAGAAGGAAGTGAACCATGGACCAAAATTGCCACAGATTTGTTTGAAATCAAAGGGCGAGTATACCAAGTAGTCACAGACTATTTCTCCAATTTCATCGAGGTAGACCACCTGCCCACCACAACAACTTCCATGATAGTCACAAAACTGAAAGGCCATTTTGCCAGATATGGAATACCAAAATGTGTTGTTACGGATTCTGGACCGCAATATTCCTCTCGTGAGTTCAGTAATTTCGCACAAAGATGGGGTTTTCAACACATCAAATCCGACCCTGGATATCATCAAGCTAATGGGAAGGCAGAGGCATCAGTAAAAATCATAAAGAAAATGATGTGGAAGGCTGTAGAAGAAGGAGCAGATCAGTATGAGGCATTGCTGGAACTTCGCAACACACCACGTCAAGGTTTCACAATGAGCCCTGCAAGAATCCTAATGGGAAGAAACATTAGGACAATGATACCCTCAATAGCAGAGAACAAAGAAAAGAACAGAATAAACCCAGACGTTGTCGAAGAACTACAGAAGCATAAAATGACAATCAAGAAATGTTTCAATAAAAGAGCTCACGAGCTACCACCCATTTGCACAAACTCCCCAGTGTACTACCAAAACCCTGAAAGGAAAAAGTGGGAAAGTGGTATAATAACGGCAGCTCCAAAAGACAGTTCCAAATCATACCAGATCACTGGAGAAAATGGAGGACACTTTGTGAGAAACAGAGTACACATCAGACACAAGAGAACGCCATTCTCACCCCAAGTACCAACAGAGGTGTACACAGAACCGAACCCAGACCGAACATCAAATGATACTCCCTCAGTGACACAGACACCATCGGAAAATAACCCAATGGCAATGGAACCTAGAAGGTCAACCAGGGAGCGCTTCAGACCAAATTGGATGAAAGACTTTGTTCGCTAAAACTATAACAGTTTCCACCTGCAATGACAAATTTACTTTTGTTCTGTGTTAGTGTTAATTTAAATTACATTGTTGTTTTTTTTTTTTTTTTACTAATCTCATCAAAGTACGATGTGAACGACTCTTCATTACAACACTCATTACATATTACACATTACACATAATTCACAGAATTATTTATCCTGAGAAAAGAGGATGTTAATATTGTTATTTATAATTTTATAAATTTGCGACACTTACACAATGTTTAGGCACTCGTCTGTAATTGAGAGTACAGCCCCTTGTGCAGACAACCGGAATAAACAGGACACCTTGAAATCTGTTCTACACTCTCGTTCATCTACATGTCTGATTAACACGTGTCGTGCTCATTTTTTCCCGAAACTCTTTACTTTTTCCAGAAATTCAGTTATAATTATCTCCGTCAGTTTCGTCATTTCCGCCTCTTACCGGAAATGTAAACTCTCGAACTAGAGTTCACTTGAGATCCAACCACGCCAAGAAAATTTTGATACCAAGTATAATGTTATACAGATGAGGTGAGTGCCATTCATTCATACCAAGATAACGTAGAAACATTTATAGTGTGCTTCAAGCTCGAAATGAAATATTTTTATTATAGATCTCGGAGTGTCAGTCATGCCAAGAAAACTCTGTCGAAAGGCTAGGCCTCTCACGCCTCGAACTCTAGAGCTAATGCTTAAAGAAAGAAAAATGTAATAATAATATAAAAAAAAGAATCACGGGATTTTGAACAAGATCTACTGCCGCTCACACAGCTCGGATTTGCGTGAAATTTTACATGTGCCTGCCCTGCGACCCGCAAAAGGTTCTTTTTTAGATTTGGAGTCTTGAAAAGGTGGGGAAGTATTTTTTGAGTTTGCCTTATGCCGCTAATTGTCTACTTTTGATCCTCCATTTTTTACGAACACATGTCATGAGCCCATGACGTCATCATTTCCTGAAAAATTCTCCTAGCTATCTATTAATAGCCAATTTTTTTGTGGATGACCCAAAGTGTCTCGACATCAATGAATGTCTTTGTGCTGATTCCTTTCGGTCTGGAATGCTGGGCTTAACCATTCGAAGAATGGGGCAATTATTAGTAATTGTAACACAGGAATACTTTGCTGCTTGTTACGCCGAGACCAATGTAGAGAGGGTAAAAAGTGACGGGCGGGGCAGCGGTTGGGGAGTCTGTGGAGCAAAGCTTTTAAGCCCATTATAAATAAATTTCATTCATTTTTCATTTTGAGGTCTTTTATTCCTTCGCGGGTTTCCGTATCTTTCAACAAAGGGGGGTGGGGGGGGGATGATTCAAAACCCAATACAAGAATTAAAACATCATTCGTATTTTATAAACAGTAAATATGCGTATAAACATATACAACTATAAAAACCGGCTTGTTTGAACAAAATTCTAAGTAGAATATCAAATCTCCGTTTGTTAGTTCTTTGAACAAAGAGAGTCACGCCACGTTTTGGTACGCTAAATTTCCCAATAAATTTGACTGTCACGTGTGCTGCATTGGTTTACGAGCTACGTGGTATTTGTTGCGCATGACTGGGAATGACGTTTTGAGAGTTTTCAATTTAATCTGCTGTAACTCAATCCTGGTAGCGGAAATAACGTATGTTTTTGTGGTGCATCTGGCGCAAGGAGGGAAATTTAATGAGTCTTAGCTTTTTTTCTTTCTTTCCTGTGCTCGGCAAATTGGGTTTCAGTCTGTTTCTCATATAATCCATTCCTGCATCCATTCCTGCATCCATTCCTGCATCCATTCCTGCATCCATTCCTGCATCCATTCCTGCATCCATTCCTGCATCATCCATTCATGCATCCATTCCTGCATCCATTCCTGCATCCATTCCTGCATCCATTCCTGCATCCATTCCTGCATCCATTCCTGCATCATCCATTCCTGCATCCATTCCTGCATCCATTCCTGCATCCATTCCTGCATCCATTCCTGCATCCATTCCTGCATCATCCATTCCTGCATCCATTCCTGCATCCATTCCTGCATCCATTCCTGCATCCATTCCTGCATCATCCATTCATGCATCCATTCCTGCATCCATTCCTGCATCCATTCCTGCATCCATTCCTGCATCCATTCCTGCATCCATTCCTGCATCCATTCCTGCATCATCCATTCCTGCATCCATTCCTGCATCCATTCCTGCATCCATTCCTGCATCCATTCCTGCATCCATTCCTGCATCCATTCCTGCATCCATTCCTGCATACTTTTTTTTTTTTTTATGACACCCACCCCACTTTTTTTTTTTTTTTTTATTAAGAGCGTTTAATCAGCCCACGGACTGCCTTTTGTAGTTCTTTGAAACAGATTCCTTTGACTACAATTTCAGTTTTCTTTTGCCTAAAGGAGGTCTTTTATGATCGAACGCTTGTGGGTTTTTTTGTTGTTTTTTTTCATGTGTAATTCTTTGGTCATTTATTGTAATGTTTCTTTCTTGTTTGCTTCTAACGCAGGATTTACAACATGCCAGTTTTTAATCGTTGTCTTTCTGACTATCCCATGAAATTGTGGGTTATGGCATTTACTTACTACCTGATCTTAAATTGCACTTTGGAGAGCTATTTAATGTAGACATCTGGAGAAAAAAAATTCTTCATGTTTTGAGATGAAATAGCACGGGCATAAACATGAATGCAGCTTAGCACGTAGACGCATTCATTCTTGGCAAGCGCTGTGATCTGTGACCCCCTCTGTCATCACGGTCGAGGAGATCTGAACAGTTTTACATAAATATCACGTACGATTAAACTGGGCTCGAAAAAACGGAAACCATACCTCACTGGAATCCCAAAATGATTGCAGGTAGCCCGAAGTTTCGGATTTCTAGGCTTTAAGACTGAGTATTCGGAATCTCTGATTTACGCTATAATCCGAATTTCAGCAAAGATTATATGGAGCGCCATGCTCCTCTTGTTTCTTAACTCTTCTCTTGCCGAGCTCAAATGCTCTTCCTTTCTTTAGTAGACTATCAGGATATTAGATTGTCGGGTAGAAAGACAGCAGGAAGTAGTAAAATTAGGAGTACAAAAGTGCTGGAACAATGTTGGCTGATGTATGGGCCTCGCGGCAGTTTTAGCAGGAAAAGCAGAGCCGATATATCGGCCGTGCGGCAGTGGTCTGTGGTAGATGATAACATGATGGGCGGATACATCGGCTCTGTGTCAATAAGAGGGTTAATTGTCCAGCTGCTGAAAAAAGTTGTCTATACGTCTAAAAGACTGCAGTACATGTATTTGGGATTTCCATGAAAGTGGAGCAATATATACATAATCTAGAAAAGTCACTATCAGACATAGTGGTTCCATAGATCCAAACACATAACTGTATCCATAACAGAATTATACATGCCATTTTCTGTCTTTACAGATCCACAGCATTCTATCATCTCGTGAAGGTTCTGGTGTTATTGGATCTGTTTGGTAATCTGGCGTTAACCCCTGTCACTATTGCGGTTTACATCAAGGGAGGAATTATTCAAACAGGTAAGTATATTACAAAAGCAACTGGGGTCATGACTGTCTGGGTTGCATCGTCTTTGACTCGAACTTTTTTGAATCAATTAGCAAAGCAGACTTGTTTCAGGCTCACAAATCTGCAAGGCTCGTTTAACTCTCTAGACCTCGAAACCGAGAATTTTTTTTCTCAGAGAGCCATGGGTGTAAATTATGTGACGTGTACATTCACTTGTATCTTGTATAACCTACTATGTTTGTAAGTATATATATGGCCTTTAGCGTCTTTACAGACGGTCTTAGCAGCTAGAATATTCACTTTCACTTTGACTGACAGCTTCTCTCGTGGCTTATTCTACCAATGTTTGACCCGAGAGTGCGATGGCAGTGATTGCAGGTCAGTCTTTTGGGTTCACTTTGGCGAGTGTTTTCATTCCGCCTCTGTCGTTTTGTCAGGTATGTTTCTTTTGCCTTGAAGTCTATTGCGAGCGTGCCACTGCGCAATTTTTGTCTCCATCTGCTTCGATCACTTGCAAGGTTCTCCCATTCATTGGGGTCGATGTTGAATGCTTTCATCGTGACCTTGCAAGTGTCTTTGAATCGCAGATGTGGCCTACCTCTGGGTCGGTTGCCAGTAGCAAGTTCCCCGTAGAGAATTTGTCTGGGGATGCGATCATTTTCCATACGGTGGAGATGTCCAAGCCACCGCAGTCTTTTTTTGCCTAGGAGAGCCTGAGTTGATGGAATGTTGGCTCGGCTCAGAACTTCGATATTTGAGATCCTGTCTTGCCACTTGATCTTGAGAATTTTGCGTCGGCAGCGCAGGTGGAAGGAGTTGAGGGATCTTTCATGTTTGGAGTAGGTGGTCCATGTCTCTGAGCCATACAGCAGGGTGCTTAGGACGCAAGTTTGGTACACGAGTACCTTTGTTTCGATGGTCAGCTTGCTATTGTTCCACACCCTTTTTGAGAGTTTGCCAAAAGCTGTGGCCGCCTTTCCTATTCTGGCATTTATTTCAGTTGTTATGTCTGTGCTACCACTGATGGTTGAGCCTAGGTATCAGAATTTTCCCACTTGCTCCAGAGGAGAGCCATTCAGCATGATTGGGTTGGGGTTTCTCAAGCCTTGTGTCAAAACTACAGTTTTTGAGACACTGATCTTTAGCATGAATTTGTCACAGGCTTTGGCAAGGCTATTGATGAGAGCCTGGAGCGTGGTTTCGTCGTGGGCCACGATTGCAGCATCATCTGCGAAGAGGAGCTCTTGTAACATAATATGCTCTGTACGAGATTTTGCTTTTAGTCTGGCAACATTAAAAATGGAGCCGTCCACTCTGGTGTTAATAAGTACTCCACCTGAACATTGACCAAGTATGTTTCATTTAAATGTCGACGAAATTGTGGTGTAGACCGCCATGCCATGTCTCTCCCCCATTTTGATTGCAAATAAGTTTCTTTTTCCCAAGACGGTCAAGTGAGATCAAGGAAAACATTTCATTGTCACATTCTTCACTGCAATATTATTATGTGTCTTCAGCCACTATGTGTACCGTTCTCATCATATTGCTATGGTCAGGGTGTATGAAAAGGGGGAGGGGGAGGGTGTAACGAAATGCCATGTAATGACCGTCCACTTGCCCGTTCGATCGGTCCACCTTCCTGATCTATTTTTCGAAGTTATGTCTCGGGCTACCTGCGGGGGGAGCAATTATCTCTGACCCGTCCACCTAATACCCCAGCGTCCGAGTTTGGCCACCGTAGAATCTTTGTGCCCGTTTTTATGGCTCACGAATTTGAGCTAGGTAGAACCTCCCAGTTTCCCCCTCTGTAATTTTCTGTAATTTTGAGTTTCTGTATATATTCCAGAGCAAATCTGGAGTAATCGGTCCGCTTGCGATAGACTCACTGCGAGGTCCTTCTCGTGCGAAGCAGTGTACCTGCCTGTTAGAATTCAGGCGTGTATTAACAGTGCCTTGTAAGGCCTGTATTAAAATTTAGCTCGTGTGGAGCGAAGTCCTGCTCACGTAGAATGGTGTACCTGTCTGTCGTTCTTATTGTAAGACACAGACGTATATTAACATAGCCTATACGGTGTGTTAAGTTAGCTCGTGTATAGAGCGTTTATGACTTTCAAGTTCGCGTAGGACTTAGTCATAGTAAATTACTGTAGTTCTTGCTTTGCCAAAGCATGAAATAAGCTCAGTTAGAGCGGCGTGTGAGTCTAAGCTTAAAGTTAAAGTTAGCTCATGTACGCGGTGCATATATTGCACATATCTTAAGTTCTTAAGGAACTCGTTAATTTCCAGTGTTGTACTCGCTTCTTGTGGCAGTGTTAGACCTGTAAGTCTCAGCGTGACCAGGCAGGCTTCTGTCCGCGTGTAGGGCATTGTACCCGGCGTTTCTGTGAATTGTGCAGAACAGCGGGAAGGCTAGAGGCCAAGACCATAAAGAAACCACCTGTTTTAAAGTATCCTGTGCATATTGTTAGGACATGTCGATCCTGTTATGTATCCTGTGACTGTGACCAGAGCCTTATCAGGACATTAGTTATATATAATTCTAGTAGACATCTTGTGGGTGTGGACAGTGCTTTTTATGTGGAGTAAGGACATATTTGTAATTGAGTGTATCCTGTAGCTGTGCCCAGGACAGTATTGAATTTAAGAGAACATTATCTTTGTGGAGTCCAGTTCCTCAAGAGACCAGACATTCTTCGGTTTAGGACCATCATCGTCAAGATTACAGATTCAGAATATAGGACAAGCTTTAGTAACATTTTAGTTAGAGTAATTATTGGAAGAGTGTGGATATATTCTGTGTGAAACGTTCTTTGAGTGCAGAGCTGGTGAGATATACAACTACCTTTTTATCTGTGTTTTAGTGTAGCATACTATAATCCATTTTATTGTCATTTCAATGTATTAATCAGAAACCTCTTCTTTCAGGGTAGTTAGTCTAGGTTATTGCTTTCACGCATTATCTTTTGATCATTGTCATAATATCTGTATGAAATATTTGTCCATCTCTTCTGACACGTTATTTAGACTATTTTACCAACATTAATTAAGCCCCATCCCACGTGTCCCAATAAATTTATTGTGTGTATAAATGTAAAGCACTTGTTTCCATTGGTGTTGTCAAGAACAGATTTGATTCATAAATGTTTCCACTGAGTAAATTTTTGTGAGAGAGCAGTGAGTAATTTTTACAAACGTAATTATTGTGCGAGCCAGCATAACTTGGTCTCGTAAACAATTTGTTTTGAACATTTTTTTTCATAATAGATAGACAGAAGGTGTGGGGAAGGATAGACGGACAGCGTAGGTGTGCATGACTGAGCACTTTTTATATCTCGTGTTTTGAACTAGGTTTAGTAGAGAGGGAAGGGGTGAGTAGGAATTAAATGTTATTGAGACGTCTGTTGACGTACAGAAAATCCGTGATCCAGAGTAAAAGCTCGGGGTTTTGAACATGTTAAGAATTTATTGCTATAAAATTACATTTTATTGTCTTGAGTGATTCGACCTTTGATGTCGACCCAAGGTCGTTGCGTAGGGCTGTTACTTAAAATAAGTCGGTTCGGCAGCTGAGCTAGAGGTGGTTGCACCAATCAAATGTATGAATCTGGACGGAAGGTCGAGACATAGCTTTAGTATTTAAACCCGTGCAGAGCTTAGATAGATGCCACATGTAGACAATCCATTTACGAGGTGGACGGCCATAGTCCTCGGCCAGATGAGAGACATAAGAGACGCAGTTGAGCAGTCCATATTGTGAGGACCATGAGTTAAAACTCCAGAACCTAAGCTACTTGGTTTGATATAAACCCACAGCGTTTACATCCAGCGCTCTCACTCCCAGTGAGGGCCTCATGGTGAGAGTCCATACTAATTTGTAATGATGAAAGTGAACCGTTCTACTTACTTTTGAAGACAGTTTCAGAGCTACCGCCAGACAACGCATGGTTGTACAAGCATTCTCCATGGCGTGTCTAGAGGAAATGTCCATATCATAACATGTCTCATTGAATTAATAGAATTTAAACTGTTATATCCGTCGCCACGTGCGCGGATTCTATTTGGCATCTAACTCATATGACCTGCAAGTAGTTAGAGTGAATAAGTTAGTCTTTATAGAAAGCTGTAGTTTCATTAGTAGATTCAGTTGCCTTTGAATTGATATTTATATTTATAATTATATTTGTTACATTAATTCCTGTAATTAAACTGCCCTACAGTTCTGCTAAAAATCAAAGCAATTGATTTATTTAGTTTTCAGAGTGCAAGTATTTTTTTTTGTGTGTTCGTCGATTGTGGGAGCGGACCTCGAAAGAGTGTCAGTCGAATTATCCCCATCTAACCCACATCGCGACACTGGAGGGGACTTACCAAATTTCTTAATCCTTAATTTCTTAAATTCGTTAGATTATAATCACCTTTTCTCTTTGTTTGCATTACATTTTTCTTTTCATGATCCGTCGCTCACGGGGTCTCGCACGTTGAGCTACTTTAAAATTATTTATTATTTAGTTTTGTATACTGCTTTGTTATTTTTACTTCCACATATGTCGCTGCTCTCCCATTGACCCGATGACCGAGACCAGGGAGACTACAGAACAGAACTTGGAACGGTGAAAGACAAAAAAGACTGACTGTGGTGTACGCAAGGGCTAAAGGAATTACCACCCAGTTCCTTGAAAGTTAAGTGATTCCATCCTAAAATTTTGTCTACGTCTGGGGAGTTGAGTGTTCCTCCTCGTGTTTTACAGGCTTTTTATACTTTTTTTCTTTGTTAGAACTGCGGGAGGTCGGCGAGGGTTCTTACGTGTGCGTGTCCTCTGTGCCAAAGTGGTGGCTTGGTCGCCGATTTTGCCGTTTCGACGACAACGTCTGCGGTCTCGCAACAACCAGTGGTGATTAAAACAGTGAGGATTCGCATTAGTGAGAATAGTCTTTGTTAGGGACCTGTATATTTGTTTAGATTGTGGCGTTCACATCTTCCTCGTCTCTTTGGGAAGACGTCTCTCTTGTTCTCTTCTCACCTATCTGTAATTATATTCAGAACTTGTAGGGTCTGTTATCGTTCGTCTTTTCTTGTTTGTCTAGCGTCGTGTTTGGTGTATTTTTTTTTTCATTAGACCTTTATCATTATCGTGTTGGTACATTCCTTTGTTTTTTATTTTACCTAAGTAACTCATGTGTCTACATTGACACATTGATTGAGTAATTTGATCTGGTTATTGAGAGTAACGATTTTATTGAATTGTTGGAACCCGTGCAGTTAGCACACTGCCAGTTCTATGGAGCTTATTAAGCGTTATGTATAACCGATCTCGTCTTTATATTGACGAGCTCCCGAGAGGGCAGTATTAGACTGTTTAGGGAGGTGATTTTTTTTGTGTAGTGATGAGTAGTGAGTATTGATTTCATTGTCGGCTGGTGCCGCCGCCCGAAGAGCAATGAATTTGTCTCATGGGAAGAGTCTGTATCAGTATCGAGGTGATGTCGATATAAGAGCTATGTGAATTATATATATTGAGTATACTTTTTTTTAGTCGTCTGCGTATGGCGTCGACCCGAGGAGAGCAATAATGAGATTGCCTCATGGGATGGATGATATTGGTATTTTTCGATTATTTGAGAGATGTTTGGCAGTGCTAACGTAGTACACTGCGTATCCGCGTATTCGCGTGTTATTGTTGAACCTTCTTACAGGCATTGTAAGCCCCACAGGGCAGTGTAAGGCCTCAGGGCAGTGTAAGGCCACAGGCAGTGTAAGACGCCGAGATGCAGTGTAAGACCTCTGGGCAGTGTAAGGCCGCAGGCAGTGTAAGACCGACGGGCAGTGTAAGACCGACTAGTTATGTAAGGAAGGGAATATTCGCGTTTTGAGATATTTTGCAGTGGAAACAGAGGACACTGCGTGTTCGCGTTTTTGAGAGTTTTTTGCAGTGGTAACAGAGGACACTGCGTGGTCGCGTTTTAAGAAGTTGTGAAGAAGAGTGGAGTTGTTTTTTTTTTATACAACCGATTATGTCTATGGTTTTCCGCGTTTCGTGGACCATCTAACGTAATACTAGATATGACAAGTAAGAATATTGATTATGATTGTAACTCTCCATGCGGTCAGTGGATGAGTTATCTAAGAACATACCCGATATAGATATTGAATTGAACCGATTATGACTATATACCGAGATGACTGTGACACTTGATGGGTGCGTGTCCTGCGTAGGGGATAGCGCATTAAATTCACATGCAGTCGCTTCGTGGCACCTCATCTATCCCGGATTGGATATAATTAGAAATAGATTAAAGTGTGATGTTATTTAATTGAGATTTAGATTATTGTTGAATGCGAGAAGCGCTATATAATTCTTAAATCAAGACGAGCGCTACGCAGATTTTGAAAGAGTACGTCAGGCTAATTATCTTGTCGACGTTTGTTATTTCAGCTTCACTATGGCGAAATTTATAATCGATAAACCAGAATATGTTGCTATCTTATATAGAGACTGTTAGGCATTGAGGTTGAGCATTTTTCACCTTTTTCGGAGACCGTGGATGGTTTCACATTATATTGTCCTACCAATTATGGACATTCTTTCTCAAAAATTTCCATGTGATTCCTTTTTCCACTAGCGTCCATCCTGACCATGACCTGAGTTTCAGACAACCTTGACGCCTTTGTCTGTGGGTCAATGAGATGAGAAAATGGCAAACCGAGCGACCAGACCTACTGCTGCCAGGATACCAGTACTTTAATTAACTATTGTTCGTTCATGTTCTATGAATGTATTGATTACGCTCAGTGAAGCGATGAGCTAGTTGCTCAATATTTCAGTCTTTACGGTATGTCTGTGTGAGAGAAGTTTATCACTTTAATTCTTAAGTGCTACAATAATTATATATTATCACAGAACGTCGCATATAAATATACATATGCTATTGTCCATCGATAATGCACATTCTTAGAATTTTATTTTTTTTTGACTTTCAGTAACGATATATTTTTTACTATATAGCCCTTTCCAAAGTACTATTACATAGCAACGTTAGTAGACAGTTATGTCGTTCAAACCCTAAGTTTTCACTGGGGTGGGGGATGTGTCAAGAACAGATTTGATTCATAAATGTTTCCACTGAGTAAATTTTTGTGAGAGAGCAGTGAGTAATTTTTACAAACGTAATTATTGTGCGAGCCAGCATAACTTGGTCTCGTAAACAATTTGTTTTGAACATTTTTTTTCATAATAGATAGACAGAAGGTGTGGGGAAGGATAGACGGACAGCGTAGGTGTGCATGACTGAGCACTTTTTATATCTCGTGTTTTGAACTAGGTTTAGTAGAGAGGGAAGGGGTGAGTAGGAATTAAATGTTATTGAGACGTCTGTTGACGTACAGAAAATCCGTGATCCAGAGTAAAAGCTCGGGGTTTTGAACATGTTAAGAATTTATTGCTATAAAATTACATTTTATTGTCTTGAGTGATTCGACCTTTGATGTCGACCCAAGGTCGTTGCGTAGGGCTGTTACTTAAAATAAGTCGGTTCGGCAGCTGAGCTAGAGGTGGTTGCACCAATCAAATGTATGAATCTGGACGGAAGGTCGAGACATAGCTTTAGTATTTAAACCCGTGCAGAGCTTAGATAGATGCCACATGTAGACAATCCATTTACGAGGTGGACGGCCATAGTCCTCGGCCAGATGAGAGACATAAGAGACGCAGTTGAGCAGTCCATATTGTGAGGAGCATGAGTTAAAGCTCCAGAGCCTAAGCTACTTGGTTTGATATATACCCACAGCGTTTACATCCAGCGCTCTCACTCCCAGTGAGGGGCGCATGGTGAGAGTCCATACTAATTTGTAATGATGAAAGTGAACCGTTCTACTTACTTTTGAAGACAGTTTCAGAGCTACCGCCAGACAACGCATGGTTGTACAAGCATTCTCCATGGCGTGTCTAGAGGAAATGTCCATATCATAACATGTCTCATTGAATTAATAGAATTTAAACTGTTATATCCGTCGCCACGTGCGCGGATTCTATTTGGCATCTAACTCATATGACCTGCAAGTAGTTAGAGTGAATAAGTTAGTCTTTATAGAAAGCTGTAGTTTCATTAGTAGATTCAGTTGCCTTTGAATTGATATTTATATTTATAATTATATTTGTTACATTAATTCCTGTAATTAAACTGCCCTACAGTTCTGCTAAAAATCAAAGCAATTGATTTATTTAGTTTTCAGAGTGCAAGTATTTTTTTTGTGTGTTCGTCGATTGTGGGAGCGGACCTCGAAAGAGTGTCAGTCGAATTATCCCCATCTAACCCACGTCGCGACAGGTGTGTTGTAGTCCCTCATAGGCCGGAACATCCCAAGGCTGCAAACCGCATTTGCAGTATCATTGCCTGCACCTGCGCTTTGTGACAGAGGGGTTAGGTGTCCATTGTGTTTATGGTAATATCAAACTGGATCGACCTTCCACATTTATTTAGCCGTTCGACCAACTGGTCCTGCCTTTCACGCCCAAGGCAGGGTGTGTTTAGATTCTATTGGTGATGTCTGCGAACAATAAATGGAAGACACATGGTCAGAGAAGGACATGTCTGGCATGTGGTTAACCTTAGGACGACGGTATAGCTTGGCCAAATCAGTTTTGAATAAGCACGGGCGACTCTGACGTAGGAGATGTGTGGAGGATATTGAATGTTATGTCTGGGTTTGTGTGACTATGTGCACGTAGGTGAGAGAAGGTAAAGAACAGAAATAGAAGGAGCATTTCATACTCTCAACCTTCCCCACCCACTCCCCTTTTTCAACTTTATTCTCCCTCTTTCTGCATAAAATGCTGAATATAATATAGGATGGCATTATGGCTTTTGATAACTGATATTCTGAAATATTGTCTTGAACAATCGTTGGCACAGAAAGAAAAAAAAATTGTGCATATAGGGGGCCGTTTTTTGGGCTGTGGTAGAGATGACAGGTGTAAATTGGCGATGATGATAATGACGATTTTAAAGGTGAAAATGATATCAGATGATAAAGGACTGAAACCACCACGAGCGTATTTGTCTCTCTAACAATGATCTCAGTTCAAAACTACCGTATGCTGGTGATTAGAGCCGGCCAAAAGATCTGTCCGGCCCAATAATTATGATAGTTACTGCTCTTTGTAAAAAATTGCTGTGTTGTATCGTCGCTGTGATGCAACACCCCGGTAACTACCATTTTTTTCGAAATCGACTTTTTTGACTAGTGTCATAGTATCGACTACGGCGCATTTTGTGTCAAAATCTCAGAGCTGTAGCTTAAGAAATAAGCGAGATATGGCATTGTAAAACATTCCTGTAATCGAGTTTTGTGCTGAAGCGTTAAGCAACAAGCCTACATAGGCTCATACAGGATTGTAGCCCAAATATTTTGGTGCAACATACCTGTATGTTGGCTTATACAGGGTTATTGCGTAACATTCATCAGATAATAAGAACCGGCTGATCATAGAGACATATGCATGTATAGGAATGTGGCACAAATCTCTTAGGCTTTCGATTCTTTTCCCTTCGAGTACAGGCAAGCCTCTGCCTCTTCATATGATGACAATGACAGTGATCCAGGTTTCTTGCCCGTCAAATTAAAAAAAAAAGCGCACAGGCAGAATAAAGACATTTGGGGTAGATGTCCATGGTATTTACGCTAATGTAAAACTAGATAAACTTTCCACATTTATTTAACAGTTCGACCAACTGGTCCTGCCATTCACATCCAAGGTAGGATGTGTTTAGATTCTGTTAGTGGTGCATGGGAACAATTATTGACGGTAGACACCTGGTCAGAGAAGGACATGTTTGGCATGTGATTAACCCTAGTTAGGATGAAGCTTTAGCTTGACCAAATCACAGTCTTGAGTGAGCTCGGTCGACTCTGACGTAGCAGATGTGTGGAGGATATTGAATGTTATGTCTGGGTTTGTGTGACTATGTGCACGTAGGTGAGAGAAGGTAAAGAACAGAAATAGATGGAGCATTTCATACTCTCAACCTTCCCCACCCCCTCCCCTTTTTCAGCTTTACTCTCCCTCTTTCTGCATAAAATGCTGAATATAATATAGGATGGCTATATGGCTTTTGATAACTGATATTCTGAAATATTGTCTTGAACAATCGTTGGTACAGAAAGACCAAAAGATTTGTACATATCGGGGCCGGGGAGGGGGGGGGTCTGCTGTAGGGATGACAGGTGTAACTTGACATGATGAAAATGACGATTATAATGGTGAAAATGATATCAGACAATAATGATAAAGGACTGAAACCATCACGAGCGTATTAGTCTCTCTAAAAATGATCTCAATTCAAAACTATCGCACGCTGGTGATCAGAGCCGGAATTAGGAGCTGTCAGTCCCAATAATTATGATAGTTGCTGTTTTTTTGTTAAAAAAAAAAAATGCTGTGTGCTGTTTGATGCATGTTGCAATATGTTGTTGTATGCACACGGCAAGACTGGATGTCACTACCGCGGGGCTTAACTAGGAGCAATTAGTCCAGTTGGCTTTAAGCTGGCCCTGCTCGTGATACATGTTAACAAAGAGGACACGGTTCATAGTAAGGGTGGATCTGATTGTAAATCCAATTCACCTCCAACTTCAGGTGGGATGCCACTTTGTCACTACTTCTCCTATGTCTCGATATTTGTGGGTCACGACAACTTCTTCATGGTGCTGGCCATGGCAGTGGAGAGATTCATGGTCACCAAATTCCCCTTTCAGGTAAACATTTCATTTAGTAATGTTTATTTTCTTAAGGTAATTTTGAAACACGACCGCTTAATCTCAGCAATTGAAAGAAATTCGCGATAATCAAATGACGACATCGAATGTGTGTACTCATAACTATTGCATAATTTACTCGTTCACTCTAATGATTTCAAATACTTGGTTAAGTTTCAGTTGTTCTTAAATATATAATCCATCTGGATTATTTGATTTTTCGATAGCCATCTCAATATCAGTTGAAAGAATACTTTGGTCCAATTTTTTAAACTACAACCTAAGTAACTACATCATCAGCATTTTTATTATTATCATCATCATCGCCATTATCATCATCAGCAACAAAAACCTCATTAACAACAATAACAGCGGCTAGAGTGGTGGAAAAACCTTCAGCAACAAACACAATATCTACAATATTTTCATTCTCACCATCCCCATCATAAACGGTAAAATAATAATTCGCTTAAAGATCTTTGCCTCATGAACTTACTCTTTCTTTCTCTCCTACTCATCATTTCTTCGGGTGATTTTCAGCCATTCTTTTGTTATTTTGGGTGGCTGCGAAATACACTTGACTGCAGAGATGTTTATTTATACGTCCGTCTGATTATCTGACTACTTCATTTCCATTTTGGCCTTCTTCTTTCCTCGAAACAATATATTGCATTGTCTTCAAAAGCCAATGTTTCCTAATTTTGTACTTTTCCTATGTTTTCCGTCCACTAGTATAGTCGGCTGGTGACCCTTCGATCGGTCAACTACTGTATTGCTATGGTCTGGAGTCTGTCCGCGTTAACAGCCCTCCTGCCTGTGGTCGGCCTTGGTAGAAACACACCACACTGGCCTGGTACCTGGTGTTTCTTTGACTACAGAAGTAAAACTGTGGGTAAGTTCAACCTGGCAGCACAAACATAAAACCTGGATTATGCGAGCTACGTAGTAACTTCGAACTTGTAGAAAGTAACTGGCCAATCAATAAAATAAGAACAACAAAACTCTCAATTCATTACGGGACCGTGGAATCTGAAATCCCTAATGCATAAAAGAAACAGGACACTGCCGATGGAGAGAACAGGAAATAATTATTTTTAATGTTATTTTTTCCCAAGCAGCACCTCTGGGAGTCAGTTAATGCCAGTAGTGTAGTGGTATGAACTTTCTATCTCTTCTCACCATCTGCTTGGCTTTCATTCCCCCTCCCTTTCTTCTTCATTCTTTTTCCCTCAACTCTCCTTCTGCCGCCGACTCATTTCTTCCTCTTCTTCAGTGTGCTCCAGATTATTATGTGATGCCGAAATGAGTTTGATTTGATTTTTGCCTGACAGTATTCCAAAGTTTTCCACAGGCAATTTTGTACTAGTTCCCCAAGGACAATAATTTATAATCATAATATAGAAAGTTTCTCCTAGACAGTTCTACCACGGTCTGTCTTTGATATTTTATCGACTTATATCGCGGGAGGGAAAGTCCGAACTCGTTTGTCTTCAACTGTCATTATTATAATACAGCTTATCCAAAATAGGAAATCTTTGCACTGAGATTTTGTGCAACAATATAACATAGAGATTCTGGCACAGAGATTTATCTTCCAGCAGAACTACAGATTTACTTATTTCTCAGTATACAACCAGGCCACTGCATATAGTTCTAGAATCTATTTACTCTGTGCAACCAGTTTACATCTGATCGGGACGTTAGCTTATCCCCTCCCCCCACCCCCTTAAACCAAAGTCACTCCTCACCCTTTATTGTTCACTGATGATTATGGTTGCGGGATCAGAGACTATGATATATTTGAATGTCACAAAATCACACCAAAATGAGTCATGCCGCGAACTAGTCCTTTATTATGCAAAACTGCATTGCAAATTTCCTAATTAATTCAACTTCATATCTGCATCACAATCTGCAGCTATAACCAAACCGCATTCAATTGACCAGTTCCTGTTTTGCATGTTTTATCGACGACTCTTTTAGCCACACTTGAAAGTATCAACTATTCACTTATCTTCATTTGTTATTCATGTTACAATTATGTGTGATTAATATAAATATGATTTGAATGATGTGAATTGAACGAGATCTGAAACCGCCCACAAGTCAAAAACGGCCTGTCATTCCAAAACCACTTCTCTGTAAATTAAAACCATCGCTTAGTGAAGTCCCAGGGGAGCATTACATCTTGGAGTGGACATTCCAACTGCGACAGTAATTTAATTTAGCATTTGTACACAACTGAAAAACTTTCATCCAGTTAATTGTTAAACCAATTGAGAACACCAGGGTTTATAGCTTAATTCTTGATCTAAACTCATGTTTTAACTGCATTCTGGTGTGAATAGTAAGCTTTCACGCTTCAGCTCAGTCTGAGATGTTATGTGTTTTCGAATTATCTCAAAGTTGAAAACGGCACGATTTCAAGCCAGGCAGTCTTGGTGGTAATGAAATCAGCCATCTGGTATGCCCCTGCCTCCTACAGACAGTGATGAGCTATGGACTGTTGACGGACATGCCTGACAACTCTGAGAAATGGTGATATTACAGTACGCCCTCACCATCCAGCATTAATCATTTCGCCCTCCCACGCTTCTCTGGAAATGAGCTCTCATAGTGAATCTACTCATGCAGGACCGAAGGCAAGACTGAGAGAAGTCAGAACAGCCATTTAGTTTAAAGGAGTCTGGGGCTGAATTGTGACCTTTCTTGTTACCTGGGAGTTATTACTGTTTCTAACCCAGTTCTTTTGCCCTTGTCATTATAAGTGCACTTAACGACCATTGGACGCCACAGTGTCGTGAAACTGAAGATGATTTCTCTGAATGGTTAGAACGGCAAACAGCTGTATAACAATACTGTAATAAAGGTTTCTCAGTATCAAGACAAAAAGCCGAAAACGAATATCAATGTATATATTTCTCAGAATTTTTCTACCCAAGACATCATTTACTTACGGGAGTGTTTTTATGCACGGCCCACCACCGTGCCCGTTGGTATTTCGTTTTATGGCACGGCCGCTTACGCATGCGCACTCGCAAAGATTGGCTGTAGCCTTTCCGCGTTCATTCTCTTCTCTCCTGCCTGTTCGGTACAATCATGTCAGGGGTGGCGAGTTTCACTACAGACCGGGAATTTGCCTCTTATGAGGAATTCCTACGATGCCTGAAGGAACTGGTGGAGACATCTTTTGCAAAATACAAATTGAAAATTCCGACAAGGCGGAAAGGAAAGTACCCAGTGGAGTTTGTCGTAGCAACAACCCCGTACATCTGCAGCCATTTCGGAACATCGAGAATAAGCGAAGGGTCTCACAAAAGATATTTACAAGTAAGTGCCATGCCATGTACATGCCTGCATAGAATTGATCTAGGCCTAGACATCTTGATCTTTGAAATGTGGGGAGGATTTCCATATCCGATTCTCTACAACTGAGGGTTAGATCTAGATCTAGCTCTAGATTTAGATATTGTAGCTGTAGGCCTATGTGTATGGACAGAATTGAGGGTACAAGACTAAAAGGGACTGGTTTGTCAGCGTTTGTCTTGGGGATAGGGTTAATATGAGGAAGTATTTTAATAGATCTGTGTTTTTTAAACAAGATTGATCATTTCAATATCCTGTCTCACTCTTGCCCCATTAAAGGCTTTAGTGTGGTTTCTGGAGATAGGCCTAATTAGGTTGGGTAGTCCTTCAATTCAGTGCCAGTGCATTCCTGAGAGAGTGGAAAATGTGAAAATTCACCTGACAGTCATGAGTGTCAGTGGAGAACTGGCAAAAGTAATTTCTAAACCTTGTAATGCACATTTAGATCAAGATCTAGATTTCAGTTTTGGTCTTAGATGACAGATAATATAAACAAAATGAAGTTGTTCAGAATGGAAGTTGATTCGGCAGATATGTAAATAAAAAAGTGTTTCTTCTTGCAGTCGATGTTGCATTATGTTACTGTGACAGATCTAGGCCAAGATCTAGATTTAGATGCTTTAGGAGAACACCTGTCAAAATCATTCTGATCATATTCCACTGGACATCGCTGACCTAAATCCAGATAACACCAGCACCATGAAGGCATTAAACTTGATGAAGATATGAGGACTGAAGCATCAATTTAACAGTCTCGCCATCACCTTTAATTACCATTTGATCAGCATGCCATTCTGTCATTCTTGTCCTAATCTTAAAGGATAGAATAGAAGTTCAAAGGTGACGTACTTTTCTTTATGTTTTTCTATTGTGTTGGAATTTTTTTGTTGGCCCAGAATACCAAATGCATACAACTTGATGAGGTTCCATACCTCACAGTTACTGAATAGAGGATGTACCTGGAGGCAATTATAGTACTTCGATCGTTCAGAACTGTATTGCATGTTTTTCCAAACTTTCAGAATGAATGTTTCTATAACTATAAGTCTCCTTTGTTAATCAAATAAATGAAAAGCAGGAAAATTGCAATGAAGTGTAAAACCATTGTATAAAATAATTATAACTAGGTGCGTTACATCTGCATCAAATTCCATAAAAAATATGGTACTATAATATGTGATCAAACTAAGTTTTTCAGTTTTTGTCTTACTCATTACAAAGCTTACAGCTACAACTTCACTATGTGGTGTGAATTAAGAGGTTTTTTGTGAATATGTGTTTCTTTTGGGTTGTTTTTTTTTATAGTGATATGGAATGGATGCATGTGGTATGTAGTTTTAATGATATACAATTGCATTATAAAAAGATGTGCACATCTTCATGTACATGATTCTGACACAATCTGTTTCATCGAACAGTGGAAGTTTCCAAGGACTCATCAATGTCCCATATTCAGGAGCATGTTGAAACTTTGGGTCAACTTGGGACACAGGAACGTCCAGCTGGAAAACCTCGATGATGAGGCTTCCAATCTTGTCAACATCTTCAGCTCATATGAGATGACAGCAACATACAAATCTCAACCTCAAATGATATTTTTAGAGGTGAGTTATTCTTAAACTCCTTTTGAGAGTTCCAATCTTGTCAACATCTTCAGCTCACACAAGATGATTGCAATATTTAAATCTCATCCTCAAATAATATTTTTAGAGATGGGCAATTGTTAAACTCCTTTTTAATTTGTGAAATCTCAGTAAATAGTGTTGGAAAGAAGGCTCTGATATTCTAGGGTATTCAAAAAAGTGTGAACCTGCATTTATTGTGCCAGGTGAGGTTTTCACCTTGTTCAAAACATTTCCATCAGTCTTATGCTTTTTTTAATTTGTCCACCAGTAGAACAATCTTTCTCGGTTATGAAAAGCAGCCTATTAAAGTACATACCAGATGTTATCTATTTAGCAGAAGGACTTCATGAAAAGTTCAGAAAAGTTCTTAAAGATTAGAGTGGCATCTCTACAACCGCAACAGGTATAGATGGACAAATATGACAAAGATGTACCTGCTAATTAAAATTTGAAATGCTTCTCCAGACTGAAACTTTTGCTTCATTTTTCATTACCAGGTACATACAGGAAGAACAGAACTGAATTCCCTCTCTACCTAGTAATATTTGAGATGCTGCAGGGAAAAACTGGGCTGCTGTGTTTGCCTTTGTGAGGAAAGAGACTGCAGAGACATTGGAAAGGATGCTATAGATATTCAAGTCCTTTGTGGAGAATGTGGGACAAAAAACAGACACGTAAATGACATTGACGAGTGCTGCATGCAACTCTTTGCCTGCAAATCAGATTTCCCCTCTGCCAAATCACTGCTCTGCTTAACAAAAGTACCTGTATTATTCCACAGTCAAGGGTGTGATTATGCCACCAATTAAATACGACGACAGCATGAAACAGTAGCATAATCCATAAAATCTCAGATTAACATGTCAGTTTGAATGCTTTTATAAAATCCAATAGAGCAGATGGCGAACTCGGTTACCATGGCGCGGCAATGATTACAGCCAAAGTCAACCCCTGGCTTTTTCTCTCACCTTAGTTGCAGAATATCAGGGCATGAAATGCATTCTCAAAGAAGTTTAATGCTATTTTGGCATTTTTAATCATTATGAAGCCTGATTTGCATTTTTTATTAATTTCATTTTACTGTGTGATGAAAGCATTATATTGCTCTGTTTGATCATTCTGCACTGGAATTTGATTATTTGCATGCATTAATTTAGATTCATGTTCTTTTTGTGGTGGAAATTCACAAGCATGATTCCACAACTATAAATGATTCCACAACTGCAGACAACTGTGTCACGAGTGGAGTGAGCGATAGTTAATAATTACGGGGGGAAAGGAGGAGAGTAAAATTAACGCACGTAGACAAGTAAGTTAAAGCGTGCATGTTGTGAGTTGTGGGGGGGTCTGAATGAGGCGAAAGCGCTGTATTACTATCACTGCAAGTTAGAAGGTCCTAGAGAACGGACGCAAGAGAAAGCCCAGCGGGCGAACATAAGGGGAGCAGTCGGAAGACTAGTGAGAGAGTTTTTTCCAGTGATGACTGGTAGGTGAAACGATGATTGATAATTATGATTGATGTATTATATTCGTCTGTTACCATGATGTAAATAAGTATATGTGAGGAATGTGGAAGTCCTTGATATTGGATATAGCAATGTGCGCCATGAGCGACAGATGAAAGTGAGTTCATGGATTTGTAGCACGAGTGAGTATTGTGTACTACGATGGAGGTGTGTTACCGTAAGATATTTGGTGAGTGAAATGTGAACTATTGTGTGTACGCTTCATGGGTTGTAAGGAGAGGTGGAGTGAATAGAAATGGTATGGTATTATACCAATGTAATGTTATTCTTGTAGGTGTCGGGGACGGGCCAAAGAGCCGCCTCGGTGAGCACAGGGGATAGGCCAGCATAGGGCCGGAGGCCACACATAGGCCAAGAGTGAGGCTGTCGGTGCAGGACAGTAGAGGCACATAAAGTCGTGGCAGTCTGGCCACGGACAGGGACGTAGATATGAGCGTGAATGTGATAATGTACTATTGCCATGTTGATGGGCTATTGAAATGATAATGTACTATTGCCATGTTGATGGGCTATTGAAATGATAATGTGCTATTGCCCTGCTGAGGTGCTAGTGGAATGCTAAGGTGTATGACAATAGGAAGGTGATATTGAGAGACTGCGGTGCCAGTGAATTAGTAATGTGCTATTAAGACCCTGAGGGGAGAGGCTGAGGCCGAAGTGTCTTTAGGAAGTAACTACCGGGTTGTGGATCCGAGGAAGAGTGCATGTGGGAATAAGGCCGTTGTACGGCAGTTAAATTCAATAATATAATGTATGTAATTGCGCTATTATCTGTATAATTATGTTTAATAAATGTGTGAGTCTGATGGGTTGTTCTGTTAAGTGTTAAACTTGTTCGTTCGTGATTGTTGTCCTGTCATAACTTATTACATCTCCCAGTCTGGGATTTGTGACAAACTGCTTGATTACTTATTTCTTTTTTATTGTTCCCTTATATAAGTATATACATGTACATGTAAATGCATTTATGTCTTGTTTACAATAACTGTAATGAAGGTATTCTTTAAAACCTTATACGACCCTAAACTTGCAGATGACCATCCCATACAAGAAATGATTTCTGGCCCACTCGATAGATGCTTATTTAAATGTACTAATACTATACAGTGGTTTACACAATGCTGGGCAGATCAGTTTTTACTATTAAATGTGAAGAAAAAAAGGAATTGGTAATTGATTTCAGAACAAAGTTTACAGACGCAACATTACTTCCACCGCTTAAAATCTGTAATCAAAATGTTGAGATGGTTGATCTGTAAATATCTTGGAATGCCCGGCAACTCCAAACTCGACTGGCACATTCATACCACCTCAGTCCACGCAAAGGCAAAGAAACATAAGTATTTCCTGAGGAAACGTAGATCATTTAATGTAGACAAAACACTCAAGCAGAAAATTTATAAGTCAACTATCAAAGTATCATCCTATTTTGCAGTACAGCCTGGGGTGGAGGTGCAAAGGAGCTCGAAAGAACAATTAACACTTCTATTATCAAAAAAAGCTTAGCTGTCTAAGTAACAGTGAATTTAGGAACTTTGATGAGTTATTCAGAAATTGAAATCAATTCTAAATGACTGCTCCCATCCCCCGTTCTATCACATCAGATAGTCTGATCCCAATCTAGAGGACGATTACTAGATTTAAAAACAAACAGAGAGCACTGTAGGTGATCTTTTTTGCCATCCGTCATTTGAAGGAGTAGTGTTTTCCAAATCTATTATTCTGACAGCGTGTAATGTTCTTTTTTGCTGGTAATGTTGTGTGAGTAATGTGCATGTATGCAGTATGAGTTAGAGACCTGTGTGCTTTTGATATTGTATTTAATGTACTGTTATTGATGATGTCTCAACAAATTTCCTGAAAACAGGACAATAAAGTTATGCAACATATCTTATTATTCTTACCTTATTTTATGTACATGTATTGTCATTTAATTTGTGAGGTATAGAGACATTCCCTTTCATTGTTTTGTATGTCACAAAATTGTGGAAAATTGGAAGATTGCGGTTTCTCTCAGTATTTTAAGCAGATAAGACCACCGTAACTCCATTTTTTAGTGACTGTTAAGTTTCATTTTATAAGTCTACACCCTAGAGACATGACATACAGATTTCATAGCCATCTGAAAAAAGGTTAAACAAACTTATTCAATAGGATCTTTTGAGACAAAATGGTTACTGGAAAGTGGTGGTTTTGTTGTTTTGTTTTAGCAGATGGGAGGAAGTGCCTACAATTTAACAGCGGCCAATAGAAATATTGCTGGTGCTGCAAAAATATTGAGCAATGAAAGTAAGGATAAATCTGTGCAATCTATCCCAGTGGGCACATACATGCAGTTTGGTTATATCAAATTTTAGCTCAGAGAAAAGGGAAAATGGGACTAAATCTAATATAATTTTTTTTTAACCAACACAGGCTTTTCAAATCCTGAATTTTCTGTAAACAAAAATGTGGAACAGAACAGTTACCTAATACTACCTTAAATTTGGGGGGGGGGGGGGGGGGGATTTTTTAAAATCTTCTTCAGTGTTTTGAAAAGAAGCTGATGCTTCACTTTTCACTTGTGGATTTTCCTAGGTTGTTTAAATAATTATATATATGTGTATAACTTACTGAGACCATTGGGTGAGTGCAATGATAAGAAGTTCTTAAATTTTGTGATGTGGGTATGTGACACGTTCTTAAAATTAGTTTTCAAAGCTTTTTGTGATTCCTGATATTAGGCCTATGCGGTAAACTAACAATCCAGAAACTGAAACCACAACTGTGCATACGTTTGACTATCATAACAATTAACAATAACAGTCTATCGTTTAAATTTGTATCGACGGTGCTGTGCCAAAAATCGATCCAGATCGCCACCTTGCTGAGGCGTGTCCAGATTTAAAAATCTGATTTTTGGCTGGAGCTGGCTTGTTTTGTTGTTGTTGTTGTTGTTGTTGTTTGTGCGCGTGTGCAAATGTTTATTCGTTAATGTTTTTGCTATTTATAATCAGGGAATCAAATTTCCAACGACAGCACATTGTTGTTAGCCCAGGCGGAGCTGGGTTCTTTTGTTTGTCACTATTATTCTTGTGATCATTATTCTTGTTGTTATTTTCATTGTCACCCAGGTGGACAGATCTACAGTTACTTTTACGCCATCTCTGGACTTTTGGCCATTCTCATCACCAACATCCTCAACGTCATCGTCGCCATTCACATGTGCCGCATACGCAGACATCGTCTCATCACCTCTTCTGTCCGCTCATCCGCCCCTGCCACCCCCACTAACACATCTCCCCGCAGGAGAAAACATGATAGTGAAAAGAGAATGATCTATTTCCTGATTTCGATCACCCTGATCTTCTCTGCCTGCTATGTACCACTCATGGTAGGTCCTTTGATAGTTTTTCTATGTCTATTGAATATGTTTTATAAATTATGCGGTGGTGAGAAACTCAGGTGGAGCGAGGCAGATTTCGATTATTAGAGGAAGAGAATTCTTTCATTAGATGTTTCGGCTGACAATGTTCGAGGTGAGTAAGGTCTTTGGGGATAATAGCGCATTCGACTAATCGGAAGGCCACTCACACTCGTCCAGGCACAATCATAATAATACACTCGTTGAATATATATATCAGGCCTGAAGGGCCATACTACTTTATTACTACGGATACAATAGGTATGATTGCAGATACAATAAATATGGTTGCAGATACAATAGACAGGATCGCAGAATACAATAAATATGGTTGCAGATACAATAGATAGGATTGCAGATACAATAAATAGGACTGTCTTAATTAGTGGCTACATCAAAGCCCCGTTGTGGGAACTCCAGCTTGTCGCTGAACTTATTAACTGTAATTCAAAAGTTCTAATCTCACATGGGATACAACTAAGGCATTCAATATAACATGAGATACAATATCTACGTACTACGTCTACAAAAGATTATTTTTCTATGACTGACTTCAATACTTCTTTCTTTCCACACACACTATCATTCTACACTGTATTAATCCTGTCTCTGTTGTGAGGATTGCCAGGTGGCTTTCCTGCTACTCAGCTTCGTCACTGGGCTGATCTAGTAATTCCTGTCTCTATTGTGTGGACTTATGAATTGCCTACCATTATACGCTCGTAGCCAAGTACGAGCGTAGATCCAAAGGACACGGTTCGCACTTTTGGCCTAGTGCGACGAGGCGTTTATCAATTCTCTGGATGACGACACGGTCACTCCACTTCGACTTCACTTGTGTCTATTCTGTCTGTGCTCGACTCCTATTGTCAGGCCCTGGAGCTCGAGCCGAGAGGAACCTCACTGGATCGAATGATTTCCACAGCCGTTCTCTACTTAAACAATGGCGACTTAAGCTTATATATCTCCAGCCAAACCCCGTGAAAGTTTCTTGTCTCACCTTCCGAAATCATGCCGGGTTCACGTGCCCCGTGCATAGCTTACACAACTCACCGCCTTAAGGCGTGAGTCCACTAACCTATAAAATCCCACCTTTTTATTCTAAGGGTCGGATCACCCTAACACTACTCACTGGATCCCAAAAATGAGATCATGACATCGGCCTTTAACTTTCTGACATCTTCGAGATTCTAATGTAAGCTAAAGTTGTGGTGATCACAGACTTGTTTTTGTTTGTTTGCCTCTTTCTTTTTTCTTTCTTTCTTTTTCTTCTTCGTATACTTTTTTTTAGCTATGAGAAGGGAATGTATTTTTTGTCTTGTTTTGGAAATACGGTAGGCACGAATAGTCAAGACAATCTTAAATTCACATGGCCCAAAAAGCTAAGACGTACGTCAGAAGTTAAAGTCTCTTGGCTCCCGAAAGTTCAGTCTGGACGTGGCCCTGTACATGATAAGCCAGCTTATGAGCCGGCCGTGTATGAAGCTGGATCCTTCATAAATTTCTAACAGGATGGATGGAAGAGCCAACAGAAGAAACACTGACGGAAAAAGTATGTCCCGTCCCATCTCTCCCTCCATCCAGACAAAAATATCAACAGTAGCAGTAGCCGTATCAAGCAACCAACGACAGTAACTAACCATAACGGCGTTATGAAAGATGGATAAGAGGCAAACAATCATGACACTGAGTTTCGAACCAGGATTGTTCAAGTTTCATAAATGGCCTTTACGCCACTGTGTCCGGACATGTCCTGCTCTCTGTATAATGTTGTATAATAATGTCTTGGGTGTAGTGGCTGAAATTTTGATTGCAAGTTAGCAAAAACACAATGGTAAAAGACTGTGTCTACAGGTGGTTCAGGAAGTTAAGACTCTTAGCCCAGGAGCACACCAGCCTATTTTGATACGCCAACTATTTTGTTGGAGACGACTCTTTATGAGCCCGAAAATCGTACAGCTGCCCTACAAAATAAACACATTCGTAACGAAACATCCTATAGTTTCGAAATTTCTAAGACAAACAACAGGTTTAAAAAAAAAACAACAACAACAGCAACAAAAAACTATGAAATATTAAGACAACAACAAGAGCTACGTAGCCGGCTCTACTCATCGAAACTCATTGTCTTTATTCTAAGCACTTCCTTCCTTTTCACATTGGATTACACTGTGATAGAAAAAGGTTAGATACCAGACTACTGTATTCTATGACCCTTAAGTTGAACTTGAAGAGTCCAGGCTTCGGTGACAAACAAGTTGGCTTATAATCAATCGTCACTTCCATGACTTAAGACACCCTACACAAAAGTTCTGGTGTCCTGCTGTTTTTGTAACGTTTTTGAGATTCCAGAAGTGGGAAGACAGGTCGGCAGATCGGGGTTATGTGAGATGTGCACAGTATTACCTGATTTCAAAGTCCTTGACAGTACTGCAAGACTTATAAGGACAAGTTACATCAATACTTAACTACCTTGTGTATTATCTGGTGTCCGGTGTTCCAAGTTGGAAGCATGTCATATGATGCTGTATGCTTAGTTCTTGAAACATTTCCTAAAATATCAACAAACACAGTTACGTCATAAGTGTAGTTTGCTTGTATACGACTATTTTAAAACACTTTTGTGGTCAGAATATTTTGATGACACCGTCTTTGCCTGAAGCCAGGAGGGTTAAGAGAATTAATAGTGATATAAAGAAATGGACTCCATAAAAGTTGTAGTCAACGCTTTCTGCTCTCATATTTTTCATTTTAATGTTGGATTTGTAACACTGCATGGATACAAGATGGTAAAAAGGTTGCGCCAGTCAAGGATATGGGCTTGCGCGCTGTTGTCATGTAAAAAGCTGACAATTTCTCCACTAACGGTGCTCAGATGACAAAACCTGATATGTATAGTGACGTTAGTATTTTTCGCAATGACGTCCAGTTGCAGTGGACTGGAGAATGTTTATGTTAGGGGTGACAACAGCTGACTAGCGAACTTATTATGGTCGTCAGTCAATTGTGCCGGGCTTGTCGTATCAGGATCTATGTCAGACGTTATCGATCTGGTACTCGCGGTGACAACACCACGTGATTTCCCACCCGACTAACCACACATAAGACAACAGAACTTTAACAATGAAGTCTGCAGTAATTAACCAATGATGACAATAACAAACACCACAAGAGTAACTACTGAGAGATATACATTTCTTCATTGGAGGAATACATTCAAAACAGAATTTAAATCAGTCCTGTATCAGAAATATCTACTGACTGGTTGTACAGCTTAAAAGAATGTTTGTCAGTATGTAAGAGAGGGACACACAGAGAGACAGAGAGAAAGATAGAGAGAGAGACAGAGAGACAGAGAGAGAGACAGAGAGAGAGAGAAAGGAGAGAGAGAGATGTTATTATTTTATTGCAAGGCACATTGGGTCTGCTATGTTTTCCATCATTATTATTCCTCGTCTTCTCTGTTGTCCGGCTCCCCCATGAGTTTCTAGTCACTGTTACATTGTGCCTTACGATGAGTTCCTAATGTGGGAATGTCAGGTTTAGGAGGAAACAAATATACTGGTGAGTTATGCCTTTGTGGTGCGTGAATAACCAAAATGAAAAACAAACACTGTCAATGCTAGAAAATCAAGACCTTTCATGAAACACAAGTTTAAATCAGAATGTTTGCATAGTTTGTGGCAGTCTCAAAACTCGGTGGGTTACGAGACAAAGCAAATTTCTTTCATTGTAGGACAATTTGAAGTCTCGTGCCTTTCAAAGATCGGTCACGGATCCATTGTGTGATTTCAAACATTAGTGCATTATGAAATTTAACGTTAGGCTTTCACAATTAACAACATCGGCAAGAAATAGCATTAGTAACAATATGAAGATCAGCTGCTGCAAAAGCAACAATAACATCATCATCAACAACAAAAAAAACAACCAGTAACTACATGCTGCAAACGAACCAAAAAAAAACAACGTGACTTTAACTGCTTTTTGTTTATGTTTGGATTATGTTTTATATTAGTATTCATTATCATTGTCTCTCTCCCACCCATTCATCTTTCCCTCTTGTGTTCCAGGTTCGGATCATCGTAAATCAGCTGTTCAACACTCACCTGACTGAAATGAATGATAGGTTGGATGACGCCATGGACGTGTGGGCAATCAGACTCGCCTCCATGAGCGCAGTCTTTGACCCCTGGATCTACATTATTAGTCGTGCCACATGCTGTAGGGGATCAGAGGACCGCGACCGGTAAGCCTCACATTAATCTCCTCTGTTGCCCCTTTTCCTCAAAGAATTCTTGTCTGACGTGGACCCGCAGCACATCTTGTTAGGTCGAACTCTACAAGTTGATGTAACTGACTTTTATCATATTTACAAAATTCATAGACTCACTTTACAAGACGGGCCTTTTCCCGTTAGATTTTTAATACGGGATCTTTAACATCACTTTTATCTGATTATTACCTGTAGGCAACTGAGGGCTGAAAGCTAGCCCAAAGACAGATAATGAAAAAAAAAAAAACCATGAGAGGCACAAAGTGGTCACTATCGTGCCGACACGCCGTTAAACCCAAACCCAAACCAATCCCCTTCCCCTCTTTTGTTTATTCGTAAATCTAAATCTTCTTAGAAACAATTCATAAAAACTGTAGCTTTTTAGTCTTTTTCTCAGTTCTCTGCAATGGAAGTGTGTACTTACGTACTCATACGACAACACAAAATGACAAGGCCACTTGTTACCACACTATCAACTTTTCTGATGACAGGATGAGTCAAAGTTCACACGTTTTTGCTTCATTGTTTTTGTCCTCTGTGGCGACACTAAAAGCTTGTATAAATACATTATTGACCAGGCACTTTGATACAAACAACATTTATCGTACAGTTAATGAAAAGGGAAGTAACAGGATTTTTGTCATTGGAATGACAGATTAGAGATGTAAAAGAAAGTGTATGACACAATTTCAGAACCTAATGTAAAGCGATCCAAAAAACTACTCTAGTCATTTGCTACACTACAGAAGGACAAAGCTGACAAGATCAAGTCGGAAAAACTTGAGAAAATTAACACAAGAACTGTTACAGAATTAATACACCCATGTTTCAAAAGTTAACTACAATCCAAAAATGTTGATGTCTCGATTTGAAATACCCCAACAAGTTGGGAAGGGTTGCGGAATATGATAGAATATTGAGAAATAACAAATGCATGGAAAAAAAAAAAGATCAAAAGACAAAATTGGTTGAGGGTGGGGAAGGGGGTTAAAATGTGGAAACTGTAATTTTTCTCATCTCCCCCTTCCCCCGTGCGTTCTCTTCTGTCTCACCCCCTTCCTCACCGTGTTCTCTTCTAAAAAAAATGTTGGGAAGTTGTCTGCAGATCTCTCGGCGTTACACACCGTACTTACGTTTTCACACATAGACTGTAATAGTTGAACAAGACTGCAGTAGTGACTCTTGGGTTTGTCAGACAATTATGTACCGAATATGAAAGGATACTGTCATATTTATATTGAACAAATTTATGTATTTTACACCCAGACTGATTAATATCACCATCTGACTGATTGCCGCGACAGTTTTTTACTTTATGAAAACCCAGAAAATCTGTGTAGTCACAGCAAAACTTGAAGCGCAAAGTCAAAATATGGCAAAAAAAGAAAAGGCCCTTGCAACATACAACGTTTTCTTTCTGCCATAGTTTGACCTTCTTTTTTTAGTTAACTACTTTGTGTCAATATTTTCAGTAAGATGAAAAACGGAGCTAATGAAATGACTTTTATTCGAACCCCAAAAAATCACAAACTACTCAGCCTGTGTGCAAGATAAAAAAAAAAAAGATAGTGATCTTTTTTTTTTGCACTTGAAAGCCGATAACTTACCGATTACCATCAACAAAAAAGATAACAGACATCTTGATAACGGTTTCCGGTATGTAAACAAAGCTGCTTGCCGGTGACTTATAGAACATTTGACACAAATATGGTCGCATAACGTGTTAGCAGTTGAGTAGGTTCATAGCCCGGTGGGACTCCCCAGAACGGACATGAAACTGCCGTACATACAAAAGTCATTCTGTACCAGCAGTGAAATAGAGATAGTGGCAGGAAGGAAGGAAGAAAGACAGACTTGTCGAGCTGATATTGTTGATAAACCAGACAATGAACGATTACAATGGACGTTCATATAATTGGACCTTTGTGACTTGTCAGACTAAATTTTAATAGTTCAAATCGCTCACCGTCTGTCAGTGAAGAGAAATCAGGCACCATGGTAAAGCTATGATGTGTGTTATTGCTTATTATTAATGTAGAGTTTACATATGTATGGGCGAAATGGGGATGGATGGCTGTAATAATGTTCTTGTACATACTTTTTTAAACTTATAATTTATTTCCACCAATTAATCACAAACATGAGGCACTTGGACCCCAAAGGAAAATTTTCAAATCTAAGAGGAGGGATTTTAGCCAGGGGAGAACCTGCGGAGGAAATTCAGCCACAGGAAAAAAATCTGGGTAGTTTATTTTTTGGATCTTTCTGGGCCAAACCGCGATATAAGCGGTTTTGGAATGTTTTGACGGTAAGCAGTTTTAGAACGTTTTAACCCTATAAACAAATTACCTATTTTGACCAACATCGTCATATAAGTGTTTTTAGAATGTTTTAACCCTTGTGTATGAATTAGACCCAAGGTCTTAAATCGTCAAATAGAGCCCTAGAATAGAAGTTTATAGAGATTTGTATTGTATACTGCGGGAAAGAATTTCAAAGATACCATCAGAAAAGTCATTATTGATGATGTACTAGAAAACAACACATCTAGATATTTTGGCTTGATTAGGAACAGGGTTAAAAAACGCATTTTAAAGAAAATAAAACGTTAAAAGTTAAGTTAATAATAACATCTGAGTTTAATACACCATTAGCACTTGATATAGCTGAAGCCCATTATCATACCGATTTGGGCATTATAAATTCTATGAATGATTTTAAATGTATTTTATGATTTTATTGATGATATGTTTAATGTTTGGGTTGATCAATTTGAAGATAAATATCTGGATATGTATTCAATCAGATTATTAAAACAAATGTAAAACTTTGTAAAACAAAACCTTTAAGAGCTTCTTATTATAGTCCTCCTCCTTTTAAAAGTAAAAATGTTATTAATGTTAAAAATAATGATGATAAATGTTTTCTGTGGTCGGTATTAGCTAAATTGTATCCTACTAAAGATCTGGTTGATAGACGTTCAAATTATGTACCTTATGAAGATAAGTTAAATATGGATGGAATTGAATATCTGGTTAAAATAAAAAGTATTCCTAAATTTGAAAAACAAAATAATATTTCGATAAATGTTTTTGCTTTAGAATGACCGAAAGATAAATATTCTTTATATCCAATTTATACTGCAACTAATAAGAACAATATTATTATTGTCACGAAACACGTTCGTGAACTTCTCAAAAATTACATTCCTTTCAAAACCCATCTACCACGCCAAGCAAGCAGACCAGCGACCAACAGTCACATGGAGTGAATTTTTTAATCAAACCCGATATTTATTAAATATAATGAGTATATTAACTCAAAAAAGGCAAAATGTTCAATCAAAGAAAAACAAAGATATGCAAAAATCCCTATCGGGGACTTGGCGGTTAATTACGAACCCCTCTTAGGCCAAATAATGCCTAACCCCTTTGTCTATAACTTAATTACCGGTACTTAAAAAGTCTCTGTCAACATCTGATCTCCTCGTCGACGCACTTTCACCTCTCCAGGATTCAAACGATAACGAGGCTATTCATTCACGCCCTCGTAGATAAACTGTCTTGAAGGGTTCCCATGCCTTCTTCTAGATCTCCAAGCTTCAATCGATAATCTTCAGGGTTCAAACAATAATGAGGCGATTCACTCACGCCCCCGTACATAAACGGTCTTGAAGGGTTCCTATGCCTTCTTCAAGATCTCCAAACTTCAATCGATAAAGAAAAACAGACGGTTTACATCCGCCATCGTAGATAAACTGCTAACATAATGGATCCCCACACGCCTTCAAACATTCGTGGTCCCCATCGCACGACCTTCACATGTCGCCCGGACCGTCAACTACTGCAGCTATCATCTAGGGGAACACGAAACTAACCTAATGGATCCCCACACACTTCCAAACAACCGTGGTCCCCATGGCACGACCTCCACATGTCGCTCGGACTGTCAACTGATGCAGCTATCATCTAGGGGAACACGAAACAACATAATGGATCTCCATACACTTTCAAACAACCGTGGTCCCCATGGCACGACTTCCACATGTCGCCCGGACCGTTAACTGCTGCAGCTGCCATCTGGGAACACTTGTGGTGAGCTCTTTTTCTTATTTATACACCGGAGGGTTTTGCACACGGCACGATCTACAAGCGAGTCGTGTTTATAATTTCACGCTCGTAAACAACTTTAAAATCACGTTTTCCCCTGCCAAGTTTACCCTCTAGACTCGTGGCGTACCAACCTTACTCGTGACATTATTGATTTATATATTATTTAGAAGATGATGGAAATACGATTTGTCTTACAAAGAATTTGGGAAGTTTATTAGCAGACAAATTGACAAACAAAGCTTTCATCTGTAGGAATTGTATGAATATATTATTTAAAAGAGAAGAGACTTTCGATAATCATCAAGAGAAATGTTTAAACCACAAAATGTGTAAAACAATCCTTCCAGAAAACGATAATAATACATTAAAATTTACAAATCATTATTTTAGATCAAGATTACCGATAGTTTTCTATTGTGATTTTGAATCCAACAATAAAAAATTATTTGCATCAACCAAAACCAAACAAATCATATGAAAATAATTTTTTAAAACAAGAATCTATCAGTTATGGAATATATATAAAATCGGATTATTCCAATCTATGTCCTTCCGTGTGTACAACTTATACTGGAGAAGATGCTGAAGAAACGCTTGTGGAAACAATTATGATGTACTATAACGAAATTTGTAGGAAACCAAATCACTACAAAAAAGCTAAAGCTAAATTAACTCATTTACAAGACAAAGAAATTAATGGAACAACAAACTGTTATATCTGTAATGTAGAATTAAAAGAATCAATAAGAGAACATAACCATCAGATTGTATATATGGAGGAGCTTGTTGTCAATCTTGCAATACCAATAAGCGTAAAAGTTCAAAAATAATTCCAATGTTTTTTCATAATGGTAGTAGGTATGATTTCCACTTCATTATAGAAGAAATAATAAACTATGAAAACCAATACAAAAAACTTTCCTTTCTCGCTAAAACCTTTCAAGAATACATTTCATTTGAATATGGAAATTATTATAGAAAATTAAGGTTCCTCGACAGTTATAGGTTTTTCACAGCTTCTTTGGATAGTATTGGATAGTATCGTAAAATCTATGCATGATTTAAAACTCTTAAAACAACATTTTCCAAAGGAAGGAGAATTTGATCTTTTAAAACAGAAGGGTATTTATTCCTATAAATATATTGACTCAATTGATCGATTAAAAGAAAGGCAGTTACCATCCATAGAAAGTTTTTACTTAACATTGAAAAGTGGAGAAATTACAGAAGACGAATATCAACACGCTGCAAATGTTTGGAATATTTTTCCATGTAAAATTTTACAAGAGTATCACGATCTGTATTTAAAAGCAAACTTGTTGCTTTTAGCTGATATTTTTTAAAAGTTCAGAGAGCTTTTCCTGACCCACCATGAAATCGATCCCTGCTATTGTTTCTCTGCTCCTGGATTAACTTGGCAATGTGGTCTTAAATACACCAGGATTAAATTAGAATTATTAACAGGTTCAAATATGCTACTAATGTTTGAGAAGGGAAATAGGGGGGGGGGGGTACTCAGGAGTTTTAAGCCCTCGATATGAAAAGGTAAATAACAAATATTTACCAGATTATGATCCAAACTAAAGTCACTTGTTGTATCTACATGCAAATAATTTATAATATAAATTGTGGGGGGGAGGGGGGAATGTCACAACCTTTACCAGTTGGAGAGTATCAAACCTCCACAAAACAGAGGATATATTGTTGAATGTGATCTTGAATACTCAATTAAAGCAAAAGTAAACACCAGCAAATTTCCATTAGCTCTAGAGAAATTAAAAATAAATGAAGACGATTTAAGCGATTTGCAAAAACAGTATCTGGAATTGGAAAACAAGAAAGTAAGAAATGTTGAAAAGTTAATGTTAAATCTGAAAGATAAAAAGAATTATGTGATTCCCTTCAAATTACTAGAGTATTTTAAATTATTGGCTTTGAAGGTGTCTACAGTTCATAAAATAATTTCTTTCGAAGAAAAACCATGGCTAAAAGAATACATTGATTTCAAGACACATCAAAGAACTGGGAAAACACTTGAAAACATAAGAGATCGTATTGATTTACAACTACTATCAAACGGACAACAAGTAACAAAATCAATAAGTACACCAAATTTCAAGGAATCAATTATTTTCAACGAAAACTTAACAGCTGAGGTTGTTCTAGCATGTTATAGTAGGGGGCAGTTAGCTGATCTAACTACAAGCCTTTAGAAAACGAAACTATTACAGATCCGACGATCGATTAAATATTACTAAAGTTTAATAACTGTATACTGAACAATAAAATACTAGGAAGGCACCAGCTAAATATCCTACGCCACACGAGGAAAAGAACTCACTTACTCACCGACCAACCACTCACATGGGTCCATTATATATAGGTATTTCTGTAGAAAGTTCCCGAAATAAATGTAACCTTTGCCCTCGCCCGAAACACATAAATTAACCAATCACGCATCAATACGTTACCAGGTAACATCACTCAAGGCCAAATCTGGCGTAAACATCTACTTCCACACCTTTATCGAACTTTCAGGAATATACCAATACTGACGAAAAGGGTCAACAACCGAGCGAGGAAAAAAACTACCCACAAGAAAGGGAGGGCAAGATCACGGAGTTCACTCTGGCGAACGTCAACAATAAAATGAAAAAAGAAGTGAACACGTGCTCATGATAGCGTAAATGGGGGGAGGGGGGGGGGAGGAGGGGTAATATTAGGTAATAATAAATATGCTGTGTTCTTGAGACACGCGCCGTCAATACTCATAGAGTTCCAGTTCAATAGAAAATACAAAACCCATCCATCTGAAATGTTCAGAGGGTCTCCCTGACTGCCTACAAGGCTCTGAAAGGGTATGAGAGCTCTTGGAGGTGATAGAGGTGAGACGTTTTCAACTAATGTTAACTTATCTTAACGCTTTATGTGCTGTGTCTGATACTTATATAAATACACGTTTCTTGTTAGCTTGAGTTGCTTTGATTCATTTATCTTAGAGTCAGTCATAACAGTAAACTGTTGTCGCAGTACACTGCAAGAAGAGAAATATTCATCGTCTTCTTAGTCGGATATGACAGTTAGCATTGTTAGTGTTCATTTCCTACTGACGTTGTAAGGAACGATACATATTCACAAACATACGAACTGAACATCAAACGCCATGAAAAACCCGGCATTTAATATTAGTGCCCAAAGCACTCAAGTCAAAGGCGTTTTGCTAAACTGATCTGCTATCTGTAGGGCAAAGTAAGAACAAAACCCTGTCACAATCGATAAATTTAGCAATTTCAGGGTCTCTGCTAGAGTTTGATTGTCACAGAATGATACTCTGTAAATGGATAAATTCAATAAACCATTTCAAACCTCGGGACACATTTCCATTGATTCACTATGACTGTACCAATCGTCTTCCTGTGTATTTTTAATCATTTTTGTATTCTTTTGCATTTGCAACATTCAAGCTAGCGTAAACGTTCAATATCTGCCAATGGGTGAATACATAATATTGATTGCTTCCTAACGAGGCTCTTTGCCACTCTTGAAGGTATCGACTCCTTCTTTTGTTAATATTTTGTGGTTGCCCTGGAACATATTAACATTTCTACTATTGGTAAAATCTATCTTCCAGTCTTGTTTTTACACACAGTTTAAGCATTCATTCTTAGCCTTGCTGTACGGATCTGACGGATACGAGAAGCTTTCACTTTCTAATTCCGTTCGGGGCAGATTCCAAATTAACTAATCTCCCGCTACGTTTGAAGTCATCCATCCCCCGGGAGCTTGACGAAGACAGAGGCCTTGACTCTGATAGCTCCTTGTTCTAGAAAAGAGCATACATCCGAGCAAAAAACGCGGGCAAAACATCCAAGTAGTTATCTGTTATTTGTCATGTAAACGACTGCTACGTGTCATGAAAACGGTATATTGAGCATTTGACACACTTGGGGCTTGGAAATTGCTGTCTGTCCGTCGTGGCTCGGTTTTCGCTTACCTGAGATGATGGTTTCCGAGATACCTATGTGAACCACAGTCTAACATTTGGCAGAAGAGAGTGCATAGCCAGATGTTTCAGGTTAATGAAGGTCTTACTCTCATTGCTGTAGATCTCATGCTTATCGGTTACCTGCGGAATAAACAAACACACAAAAAGATAAATTATATATATAAAATATGATCCGAAGAAGGTCTAAAAGACGAGAAAATTATATGTTGCTGGAGCCTCTGATTAGTCCGATAAGGTAATGTGATGATGCACCCAACAATCCCTGTCGCAGTTCTTACTAAAAAAAAAGTATGTGTAGTTCAGTGAGAAATGACGATATCAAAAGAATGCAAACAAAAACAAACAAACTATATAGCAAGAACACAGTGATGGCAACCAAACAAATCCATACACTAACGAAAGCTATACGAATGCAGCATTATCGTATCAATTACGTGCCGCCATTGTTAGGACAGGGCCATGAACTTCAACGCATTTTCCACGTACTTCGCTCACATATATCTTTTGTCAAACTGATTCTGGACAAGGTTGACCTGGAGCTCCGATCTGAAGATCATGCACCTGTCACGGCGTAACTCAAGCTTTGATGAAACCCTGCACCTTATAGCCCATTGGGAGTTGCCTCACCTTTCACTATGTGGCAGAAACAAATTTAGAAGGAAAAATAAGAACAACAACGACAACAATAACATCATCATCAACAACAAAAGTAACTCTAACAATGACAACAGCATCACGAACAACAACAACAAAAAAAAACAAAATCATCAACATCAACAACAATAACAATAAGTGGCATCCGTGATATTTGTATCAATTGTTCATAATTATTTTGTATTTTGTATTTCAGCGTCGGAGATGCCACGAGTCAGTCGGCACCATCCTCATTCAATACGTTTACTAATACTACACTTCGCAGTGTTCATTTGAACGATAACTTGCATCGATCCAGCACCCAGCCCACACGTACTTCAGAGAATCGTATCTTGTGGGCCATACAGAGCGCGAGCAGTCTTTTTCACAAGAGAAAAGAGAACTCTCCAGAAAAGGATTCTGCCACAATACCTCTTTCCAGCCTAAGTACATGTAAAACTGGCTCCAAATCAATGACGTCATCGTTTGCTGAGTTTGACACAGCTCAACCGAGACCAGAGCATTCAACGCCGAAAGACGATTCGCGTAATGATTCTCCTATGTAATATGTCAATACATAAGAATGTTGTTATTGTTGCTGTGTGGAAAATGGTATGGCATCGGTCATCTCCAGAAGACATCAATAAATTTTATCCTAACTCAATGTGTAGACTTCACGCACATCCGAAGAAGACACTATGCCTGCGGATCCATCAAAGAATTGTTTTTTGTCGTCGACCCGCAGCGCATCCTGTCCTTTCTGAGAGAGGGTTAGATCTACAAATTGATTTTAAAACTTTTATACTCGTTTACAAATGTTTTTCCAGATCTTGTCAAAAACAGGAATGTGTTAAAATTATAAGAATGCATTTAGTTCTGATAAACTTAAAAACTCTGAATATGAAACATAAATGACGAAAGTGTACACAAACAGACCGTGAAGGGCGCCAAGTGGTTACGTTACCATGTCGAAGCGCTGTAAATCCCAAACTCAAACTCAAACTCCAGAAAACATGGTCAGGTAAGACGAAATTTATATCTATATTTTAGAGTCTCGGTACGGGTACAGGGGTTTAGGATGTTTAAACACACCTTGTTACAATACAGGACAACCAGTCAACCTGGAATGAATTACATGTACATTACCTGTTAAGGAAAGAGAGAGAGAGAGAGAACGAGACAGCGAGAGAGAAAGAGAGGGAGAAAGGGGAGAGAGGGACTGAGAAAGGGAAGGATAGAGAAAGAAAGAGAGAGAGAGAGGAAGAGAGAGAGAGAGAGAGAGAGAGAGGAGCACTTTCTATTTAGTATTTTGAACTCTTGGTCCCTTTTTGGAGAAGGGGATAAACGTTACGAACGGTACAGATGGGGAAGCAATGTTGTTAAACCGATTGTCATGATCACATTAGGATCATAAATGCCGTGCTAGGTCACGACGTCAGTGAGTTAATTTTTACGATCTTGTTGATTATAACCAGCGTAATTTGTCCTTGAGCTGTTCTCATGAACAGTTTGTTTTGAAACACCTTTTTTCTGATGGATGGAGAGAAGGAGGGGCGAGATAGAATAAATGTATAGCTAGGAATGACAGAGCAGTTCTCGACCCCGTGATTTTGATTAACATAGATAAGGGGCGAGTAAAGGTATTTTATTTAGACGCTTAATTGGCGTTCGGAAATTCGTGCATAAGAGTAGAAAGCACGGGGTTTGAAGATTTTAGTAGTTAATGTTTCGCATTTTAAATTTTGTCTAGACCGTAAAATTGACCTTGATTTTGGCGCAAGGCCATGACAAGCATAAATTAATATTGCAGGCTGAGCGGAAGCGACTGTACCAATCAAATGTATGAATCTGGACGGAAGGTCGAGACATAGCTTTAGTATTTAAACCCGTGCAGAGCTTAGATAGAAGCCACATGTAGACAATCCATTTACGAGGTGGACGGCGATAGTCCTCAGCCAGATGAGAGACATAGAGACGCAGTTGAGCAGTCCATATTGTGAGGAGCGCCATGATTTAAAGCTCCAGAGCCTAAGCTACTTGGTTTGATATGAACCCACAGCGTTTACATCCAGCGCTCTCACTCCCAGTGAGGGCCTAATGGTGAGAGTTCATACTAATTTGTAATGATGAAAGTGAACCGTTCTACTTACTTTTGGAGACAGTTTCAGAGCTACCGCCAGACAACGCATGGTTGTACAAGCATTCTCCATGGCGTGTCTAGAGGAAATGTCCATATCATAACATGTCTCATTGAATTAATAGAATTTAAACTGTTATATCCGTCGCCACGTGCGCGGATTCTATTTGGCATCTAACTCATATGACCTGCAAGTAGTTAGAGTGAATAAGTTAGTCTTTATAGAAAGCTGTAGTTTCATTAGTTAGATTCAGTTGCCTTTGAATTGATATTTATATTTATAATTATATTTGTTACATTAATTCCTGTAATTAAACTGCCCTACAGTTCTGCTAAAAATCAAAGCAATTGATTTATTTAGTTTTTAGAGTGCAAGTATTTTTTTTGTGTGTTCGTCGATTGTGGGAGCGGACCTCGAAAGAGTGTCAGTCGAATTCTCCCCATCTAACCCACATCGCGACACCGATAGCAGTTGCAGCATGAAAATAATAATACTTCTGAATGTCAGATGATTCTTGCCCACTCTGTAGTGTTTCTCCCCTTCTCCAAAAGGGGACCAAGAGTTCAAAAAAGAACATGGAAATAATAAATCTTCTGTACATCAGATGGGCAAAAACCATCAGTTGAGTGTACATCTGTATCGGCAGAAATTATCTGGTATATTGTGCTTTAAGAAACATTGTTATGTCATGTTTTGTGTGTTGGAAGTGTTTGCTCGATTTCCATTTTAGGATGAGCGAAAGAAACTACCAGTCGCTCAAAATTATGACCCTGGTAGAAAGATCGAGCATCATTTCATTCTATAAAATGATGTTAAACTTGTGAACTTAGGCCTAGACTGGCGTAACGCTGCCGTTTAAAGTAACATCCCACAATACATCTCCGGCACTTGGCAACGGGGGAATACCTTGTGAAGGGACAATATTGATGATCAGGATTTAACCTCAGTGTCGTCACCTACAGTTACAGGCGGGGCCGCCTTAACGCGTGGGCACATTGGGCAGTTGCCCAATCGCCCCCAGACTTCAGAGGATCCCATGCATTCAAATTTATGAGGATTAGCACAGGAGGCGGGTAGCAGCTTATTGCTTTGTCTGAGGACCCAAAGTGATGATACGACGGCCCTGCTTATAGGGTAAACTGACTGACAGGTACAAGATGGCCATCCACCCCCAAACCCCATCCCCGTATCTTCTTCAGTTTGACAACCTGTACCAAAAGAACTCATTAAAGGTGTCACTTTCAAGTTCAACACATACAACCCTACGCAATCCCTTTCAAGTATTGAATGCGCACCTCAAAACTCTACCTAAAAACCAGCAAATAGTAAGAGAAACCTCAACGGCTACACCATCATCATCATCAATATGTACAATATCATCATCATCATCATCATTATCATCTTTACAAAACTCCCGCCCTGGGTAAAATTTGCTTGAGCGTAAGAATGCGTAAGAATTAATCTTATTATGAAAAAAACAGTGACGGGAGTAAATTATTGTGGTGCAATTTTGGTTTTTTGCTCGACACTACAGCCTAAATGACAGTTTAAAAAACTATAAAGTTATTTTTCTTAAGTGCCAACAAATCCAGCCGAATCGTTTTGTATCGACCGATCGTGTTGATTCAAGTTTCAGGTATTCCTAAAATAAAAGTCGTAAAGATGTAAAAATAATTATCTTTGTTTTGGCTTCCTGTATCAAGCACATCGCACCGGAAACGATATTAATACGCGTTCAATTCGGTGCCCGCAATGTGTCTACCAGAAATGAATGCGCAGTACCCTGGTGCGCATGGAACTTGTTGTAAGAATGTAGAATAATAATGGGAAACTTTCTAGAGCAAAAAAATGAGAAAGAAAGAGAGAGAGATAGAATGGTGGGTTCCACGGGTTTATCCTGGATAATGCAGGTGTAGCAGGCCAGATTGTAACCCCGCCAGTCTATATCCGGGGTTAAACTGGCCTAGCCCAGATTATACCCCTGGGAATATTCTGGGCTAGGCCAGTTCATATCCCGGGGTATACGTTGGGCAAGGCCAGACCATACCCCCCCCCCCCCCAGATTATACCCCCTATTCTTTTCTTTAAACAAGTCAAGTCCACAGTTTATTTCAACCTTAGTTTAAATTGTTCACTATCACTGTCATCAGATCAAGTATCAGATTGAACCGTGCATTCTTGACTCTTATAAATTAAGATACATTTAAGAGGAAATAAACATGCATTAAAAAGCATTGATATACAAAAGAATTGAAATCCATTCAAAATTGATGGGATTAGACTTTAACACTAATTTTACTTGTATCGTTGGTATTATTATTACTATATTATTGTTGTTGTTGTTTATAATTAGTTGTCCATGAGTTAAAAATGCATTGTATTTTTTTGTTTGGCACCACTGACATTATACACTTGGTGGCAAGGTATGAAATAATTATAAGACTAATGGTGTAAAGTCATCTGAATTTTATTTTAATTTTTGAAAATCAGAAACGTGCTTGATATGTCAGAACTTATTAGATCTACATCAAATTTACAATGATGTAGAGAGAAAAGGCCGAAAAAGAACACACATAGAAAAAGCAACATTTGAATAACCGCGAACTGACAGTTGGTGCAATTCCATCATTCAGCAGAAATAAAATACTTCACTATAATAACACTGAATACACACTGAATTTTTAAACTTGATGAACTCCACCTGTCCAATCCACTCGAAACGTTACAGAATGCTAAAACACATAATATCATAATTGTATCCTGTATTTGTTACCTGGAATATACTGTGTGGCCAGGACAGATCCAAGAATCAAGGCTGCTCATGGACTGACAACCTGATGTTACTTACTCGTTAGGACTAGATGTGTGCCATATTTCATTACTGTTCCTTTCCATGTCATTTCATATATGGCTGTTATTGAATTTATTGAGTTGTGATGTATGTTTATGTCATGACGCGTAAGATAATTTTGTGTACCATGTATGTGCTCTTAAACCCTCGAGAATAGAGAATTTCCCTCATGGGATAATAAAGTGATATTTATCCGTTATCTTATCTTATTTTATCTTATCTTATCTTATCTATCTTCAAGATCATCGATCCTGAATTTGGAATAGACAATTTCAGTTAGTTACTAAAAAGTAGTGGACATATTAGTGGAGCTGTAAGTACTGTTTTTGCAATTCTATGTAGGGCATTATTTCTGTAGTATAATGATATTAAATAGGTCCATCATTAATTTATTTGACTGTGACTTCTCAAGCCTTGCATGCACATGCGATAGCCATTTTTATTATGTGAATCAAAACCTTTATTTCAGGTAATTAGTTTAGATCAGTGTTGTCGAAATAGTATTCCATCATGTTCTTTCATGTACATTGATTTCGTACTAACGATTGTGTTATAGGTCCAATCATTTTAGACTGTATCACAAACTTACATTAAAGCGCCATCCCACGCATCCCAGTAAGGTGTGTTGTATGTATAACGATAAAGCACTTGTTCCATTGGTGTGTTGTAGCCTCACATAGGCCATGACATCCCGAGGTTGCAAACCGCACTTGCCGTACCTTTGCCTGCACTTTGCGCTTTGCGAAACATAATATAATTATTGTATACAATGCATTACGGTTGCCGCATTAGATTTACTTTGAGAGTTTAAAATCTATCCTGGTGACTTAATTTCAGTTTCGCTTAAGCTTTCCGACCACTTGTACTTGGATAGTTGAAACGATGAAAAACATTTTCCCACATAATATAGTTCACACACACATATTATTTACATAATTATATGGATACCAAAATGATGTAGGGGCCTACACCGTCATTATTACATTCCTTCTTATCTTTATATTACCTGCGAGGATGATGATGATGAATATGATATTGATATTATTCTGTATTTTCAAGTGTAAATAAGTTGATCTGGTGTTCTCATTGTCTATTATCGTACGATATTGGTTAGATTTCTGTTTTACGTTTCAAGTGATCTAGACAGGTGGAGTTCATCATATATATGAAGAAATTTGGTGTGTGCCGCTAAATTTGCCGAAAATTGCCTGCCACTATTTGGGTTAAATGGAAAGTCTCGGTCATTTAATTGTACTTTTTGCAAACACAAAATGTCTAAAATGATTTAATTTTTATGAGTTCCTTAATTTTTTCATTCATTGCAACTAAGTGTGTGTCAGTACCACACAAAAAAATACAATGCAAGTTTTATTCATGGGCAACCAATTACCAAAAAAGAAAAAAATCATTTCAACGAACGTGAGTAAAATAGGGGTTAAAGTTGAATATCAGTTTGAATGGATGTTCGACCCACTGTATATCAATGCATATTAATGTATGTTTATTTCTTCTAAATTGTATTATGGTCTAAGGGTGTCAAGAATGTATGTATGTAAGTAGGCCTACTAATATAACACCAGATAACAGTGTTTAAAAAAAAATTGAAACTCAGATTGATAAACAAAAATAGGGGGTATAATCTGGACTGTTGGGCTATATCTGGCGTAGCCCAAAGTATATCCCGGTTTATAATCTAGCCTGCTACAGCGGGGTTTAAGTGGCTTAGCCTATTTTATACCGCAGGTATATTCTGGGCTAACTCAGTTTATCCCCCGAGGTATACTTTGGGCTAGGCCAGACTATACCGTCACCAGTCCAGATTATACTACCACATTCAGAGATGCAAAATATTCAAGGATACAACATTCAGGTTTTTTTTTTATTTTATTCCACTCGCGAGTGACCACACCCATATTCACTATAATACATAACTGCAGTCTTTCAAACGCCTTGCAAACTAATCCAATGTCTGAAACCATGAGCCCCATGAAATGTATGTCTTCCTACAAATAAGCTATCAAAGAAACCACTAATAAGGAATACTGTTAACGCAACATGATCCATCGAATTTTGCCTTAACGTACTACAGATCGAATTACTTTATACAATGCACTACTGTTGTCACAGTGGATTTTCTCTGTCAGTTTACACTACTGTCAAGGCTGTTTCAAGTTCTACCTGAAAAGACGAAAAGCTTTAGCTCATTTTTTTACATAGCTAATAGAAACACACACAATATCGTCTGTACACTCATATATCTTTGTATTATTCCAAGATGATGATGATCCTGATATTGATATTTCTCTTTACCTTTATTTTCAAGTGTAAATAAGATAATTTGGTGTTCTTATTGTTATTATTGTATTTTACTGGTTAGCGTGCTGTAAAGTTTTGAGTGGAACTGGACAGTTGGAGTTCATCACGTGAAACAAATTCAGTGTGTATTTAGTTTTATGTGAAATATTTAATTTCTGCTGAATTACATCGTAGATGATGAAATGGCACCATTTGTCAGTTGGGTTATTATTATGTTTTTCTTTTCACTCTGCGTCATTATAACAAAAAATGCAATGCATGTTTTACTCTTGGACAATCAATTATCAAATAATAATAATAATAACAGAAACAAGTGAAATTAATGTTGAAGTCTAATCATATCAGTATGAATGGATAATAAATCCTTTTGTGTATCAATCCATTTTAATGTATGTTTATTTCCTCTAAAATGTGTCATGATTTGCAGGAGTCAAGAATTATTGTATGTATACCCATTTAAACAAAGGCTGAAATAAACTGTTATTGTTATTTCCTCTATATTGTATTATGATTCGTGGGTGCCAAGAATGTGTTCATGTATGTATCAATATATCTGATGGCAGTGATAAAGAACAATTTAAACTAAGGGTAATATAAACTGCGTCCTCGGCGTGTTTTTTTGTAAAAAGGTAGGGGGTATAATCTGGACTAGGAGGAGGCGGGGGTATAGTCTGCTTTACCCAAAAGTATACCCGGGGCATCCTAAGTGGCAGTGGACATGGGTGAGCCCCGGAGATGAAAATAAAAACAAAACTGACTTCATACTAGTACAGAAAAGATTCAGAAACGCTGCAAAGACATCAAAATAAATGCCCGGAACAGATTGTGACACCGACCATGTCCCAGTCATGTGCAGATTCCAGGTTAGACTAAAGAAACTGAAGAAAACCAACTAGTCGTCCAAAATTTCAAATGCAACTACTAAAATCAGGCCAAAAGTTAAAGGAAAAAATTCTGCAAAAGTGAAAAACCAATACGAGGCTCTTGAAGACATCACTGAAGTGGAAGAACTATGGGATAAAATGAAGGACTTACTCAATAATATTACAGAGGAAAATATCCCAAAAAGGCCAGAAAAGAACACATGAAATGGATGAATAATAATAATAATAATGGATGGCATTTATATAGCGCATATCCATTACAAAAATGCTCTCTGCGCTTTACAGAAACATGTCAAAAAATACATGGGTAAACTCACACACACAACCCACATTGATACACACATAATAATAATAATAATAGATAGCTTTTACATAGACTAGAAACTCTCATACAAATGACATTTTAACATCCTTTTAAACTGTGAAAATACTTGCGAATTGCGGACATCTAAAGGAATCTCATTCCACACCCTGGGCCCAACATGGCTGAAAGCCCTTTCACCAAAACTTTTTAGGTTCACTACGGGTACTTTTAGTCTAAGGTTGTCAGAAGATGATCTTAATGCTCTTGCAGGGCGATGCAGTTCTATAAGTTCTGAAATATACTCTGGCGACATGTTGTTGACACATTTATAACAAAATAAAGCCAATTTATATTTTATTCGCTGCTCAATAGGTAGCCAGTGGAGCTCCTTAAATATTGGTGTTATGTGATCTATCCTTTTTCTTCTTGTTATTAGTCTTGCAGCATTATTTTGGATTAACTGAAGCTTATTGATTTTACTTTTTGGAAGACCACTTAGCAGTATGTTACAATAGTCCAGCCTAGAGAGAAACAGCGATGTTACAAGCTGTTTTGTTACTTCAGTAGTTAGGCAGTGCCGTATACTGCTGATTTTCCGTAACTGGAAATTAAGATTCTTACACAGCTGACTAATAAATGGTGACATTGACATCTCTGCATCTAAGATTGTGCCCAGATCTTTTACTTTACTTGTCATTTTAATAAGATGGCCATTTACATTGAGATCTGGTGGATTGATTTTTTGTTTTGGATTCGTTATGAGCATAACTTCTGTTTTCTCATCATTTAGTTTTAGCTTATTATCATCCATCCATTTCTTAACTTCTTGTATGCAATGCTCCATTGTTTTTATCGTATCATCTAGGTTTTCAAGATCACATGCTTTATATATTTGGCTATCATCAGCATATTGGTGGTATTGAAGATCATATTTTCTGAAAATATCAGCAAGAGGTTGGGTGTATAATGTGAAAAGAATTGGGCCCAAAACAGAACCTTGAGGTACCCCAAAATTGAGTGTTTGGACATTAGAACAACTATCATTGACTCTCACACATTGTTTTCTATTTGAAAGATAGGACTGAAACCATGACAGTGCATTTCCTGCAATACCAAAGGTCTTTTCTAGACGATGTAATAGAATGTTATGATCTAAAGTATCAAAGGCAGCAGACAAGTCCAGAAGTACAAGAATACATACTCTTTTGTTATCGAGCTCTAGAAGAATATCATTCACTACTCTGAGGATAGCAGTCTCAGTACTGTGGCCCTTTTTGTATGCCGACTGGAATATCTCATTCAAGTTATTTATTTCAATGTGCTCCATGATTTGCCTCAACGCTGATTTTTCAAGGATCTTGGACACAATTGGTAAGTTTGACACAGGCCTATAATTTTTCACATTGTTTACGTCGAGCCCAGCTTTTTTGGTCAAAGGTTTTACAATTGCCTGTTTGAAAGAATCTGGTACAACACCAGTTCTCAGAGAAACATTGATTACATGAGTAATGGATGGCAATAACTCATCAAGATATAATTTCACAAATGTCATCGGAAATGGGTCTAATTCACATGATTTGGATGGTGAGTTTTTGATAAGATCTTTAATCTCAGTCTCAGACAACATCTGGAAATCAGTCAATTTCCTGCCTTCAAAAACACATAGTTCAGGTAATAAATTGGTAACATTGTTAAAATTAGATCTGATACGTTCAATTTTTTCATAAAAATACAATGAAAACATTTCACATAAGTCTTTATGGTCACCCTGTGGAAAAACCGAACTTGTTTCTTTCCCCAAAAGTTTGTCAGAGAGCAGAAAAAGATCTCTACACGTTTTAACACTGCTAAATTTTTGGATAAAATAACCCCGTTTGAGTTTCTGAATCAATTTTACAACATTGTTTTTACTTTCTTTGAAAATGTCACTGTGAACTTGCAATTCCGATTTCCTCCATCGCCGTTCATCTTGGCGTCTTTTACGTTTTAATTCCTTAATTTCAAGGGCGAACCATGGTGACCATGGTCGATGTGATACTGTCCTTGGTGTTACCGGAGCATGTTGGTCTAATGTTGTTTTTAGAGCAACATTGAAGTTTTCCATTGTCATGTTGTTTGCTGCCTGATTCAAGTTTTTTTTTAGATCATGTCTGAAATCCGTCTCGTTGATGTTCTTTAAGTTCCTGGATTCAAACGTTTTCTTTATCGTCAGAGGTTTAGGAAAATTAGTGTCAATAGTTATCAAGAAATGATCTGAAATAGCTTTATCAAGAATGTTGACACTTAAAATGTTCATTTCTGATAATGGTGCAATGACATAGTCCAAAATATGGTTGGATTTATGTGTAGCTTGATTTACATGTTGAATAACATCATGCTCTTCTAACAGTTCTTTAAAACGGAGAACATCTAGAGATGTAGTTGAATCGAAATGTAAATTGAAATCTCCCGTTATAATGAATTTTTTTGTTTTCGATCTAAGATGGTATAGGAGTTGTTGCATCTCGGCCAGAAATTGTGAGATGGTACATGTATTTTTCTTAGATGGCGGAGGTCTGTAAATGCAAACAACATAAAACAGTACGTTTTGCATTGGTGACAACGTAAGAAAAGCTGCCTCAAAACTTTCAAATTTTGTTTCGAGTGATGGTAGATTCCTGAATGCATTTGCAGATTTGATGTCTTGCCGATATATGAAAGCAATGCCTCCTCCCCTTCGACCCTCTCTTGGGAATGATTTACATACAAAACCAGGTGGTGACAGTTCAACAAGTATAGGGTCATCTCCTGTCTCCTGCAACCATGATTCAGTTATACAAAGTATGTCCATGTTCATATCTTCCATTAGGCTACACACTTCTTCACGTTTATTTCGACAGGACTGTGCATTCAGGCAAGAAATTCTAAGATTGGTGACATATTCTTGGATCATGTTAGAGCAGTCTATGTATATCAAGTTGTTATTGTTGATGACCGGCAATGGTGATTTTTTACAGTTTACAGCTCTATTTTTATGGACTGACTCATGGTGTTGGATACACACTTGTATTTTTCTCTGTTTTCTTCTTCCCTTTCTAGCTGTTCTTCGGGTCTTTTTATGTGTAACACAGGTGGTGTCTATGCGTGCTATCTTGAGTCTAGAACAAATTGTTTTGATAGCCGTGTCCAGATTTATTTTCTTGCAGCAAGTTGCTCCGATAGTCCTCAATTCTGCACTCGTGTACAGCCTTCTCAATGTGTGTCCAGTTGGATTGACACATGCATTGTTTACATTTTGTAAACTCACCTCACGTACGGTGGCAAAAAATGTCAGGTAGAACAAAACTAAACCCAGCATGATGGAAACTTTTAGAAATAAATCCCAAGCACAAGAATGGAACTTCATGAGTAATGCATCACTGGAACCAGGAAAACTTTACAAATAATCCAATATAAAAATCTCCATGAATTTAATATATAATCCAAAGAAAATATCCAAAAAGGGTGGAGCAATGTGGAGCTGCCAGCGAGGCGCTCAGAACACAATTCACACAATTGAATAAAATCAAAAAATATGAAAGAATACAACGATCTAAACTGTCAGATTAAAAAGAAATGTAATGAAGCAAAGGAAAATTGGATCATCGAACAATGCCAAGAAATAGAGCAAAGCCATTACAGAAACAGCGAAGATATTTATTCCAATATTAAAGAAGTCAACGGAAACAAAGGCAGATGCACTAGTACAAGTTGTATCAAATCGAAAGAAGGAACAATGCTTACGGACAAAGATGGTGTTTTAAATAGATGGTCAGAATATGTTGAAGATCTTTTAAAGGACAACAGATGAGAAAACCCTGAAATCAAGAAAAGCATGGAAGGTTCACCGATCCCAGGGGAAGAATTAGAAACAGCAGTAAAATAAAAAAAATAAAACAAGGAAAAGCAATAGGACCAGATAACATACCAATAGAAGTAATCGTGGCTCTAGAGGATCTAGGAACAATTATGACAACAAAACTTCTAAATAAAATATATGATAGCGGCAAAACCCCAAATGACCTATGTAAATCACTCTTTATAGCATTACCTAAAACACCAGGGGCCACAGAATGCGAGTTTACACAGAACGATCAGTTTGATGAGTAATTTACTAAAATATTGCTCAGGGTATTGATGCTTTGGGTAAGGAAGAGCTTGAGACCAGAACTGTCCGAAACGCAGTTTGGTTTTGTACCCCATAAAGGTACCAGAAATGCCATCTTTACATTATCATTGATCATGGAAAGATGCATAGGAGAGCAGTAAGACCTTCATCACTGCTTCGTTGACTACTCTAGTCTAAGGCTTTTGACAACATTTAACATTTTGGAAAAACTAGACATGGACGGCATAGACCCGATGGTTATCCGAAATCTTTATTCATACTGGGATGAAAGCGCAGCAGTAAGAATCGGATGAGAATATAGTGAATTCAAACAAATTAAAAGAGGAGTGAGACAGGGATGCCTGATGTCACCTGATGTTTTTAATCTAAACAGCGAGATGATCCTCAGGAACCTAGAAGACATCCCCGGGTTCAAACTGTCAAAGTAAATGGAGAAAATCTCAACACCCTTAGATATACAGACGGCACAGTTTTCATGGGAGAATCGGAACAATAACTTCAGAGATTTTTTAACACAATGGTATGTTATGGAAAGTGAAATAGTGGGACTGTATCTCAACGTGAAAAAGACAGAATTTATGGTAGTCTCCAAAAACACAATCAACCTGAAATGTAATCTGGACAGCAAAGGAGAGCAAATCAAACAAGTTACAAAATTCAAATATCTAGGCTATTTGATAACATCAAATGGTAGGAGCATGAGTAAAATAAGGAAATGAATGATAATGGCCAAAAATTCTTTCCAAAAAATGAGACCAATATTAATCAACAGAAATATATCAACGACCACTAAAATCAGTCTTGAAAACGTGTGGTTAGTGCTTTTTTACGGATGTGAATGTTGGACAAAGAGCAAAGAAATAGAAAGGAAACCAGAAGAAGTAGAGATGTGGTTTATTAGATGAATATTGAGAATGTCATGGATGGAGTCAGTATCAAATGATTCAGTATTGAGAGACTCTAATCTGAACAGATCATTAATTAAAACGATACGACAGAGGCAACTGAAATTTCCAGGGTACATCTGTCGCCTCAGGAGCCTTGAACCTCTAGCAGTCACACTACAGGGAAGCTCGAAGGCAGGAAAAGAAGGGACAGACAGAGATAAACTTTCACTGAAGTGAAAATCTTCATTCATGGACAACAAATAAACGTCACAACAACAACTCCTTCTAGAGGTTGGCTGATGACAGATCTGAGTGGAGAACCATGATCGCCAATGTCTGTTCCAGACAGGGCAACTGACGATGATGACTATTAGAAAACGCTTGTACAGATCGAAACGTCAGGTAACAATGTCACCTCTGACCTTAGAAGACACATAACATTGCCATGACGTGTCAGTGAATGAAAGTGACGCTGATCCACACAGATCTGATAATCCACTCGCTGCGCGGCACTGACCGCAAATCCTGAGCAGAAATTCTATGGCATACAGACTAGTCACAATTAATGTTTTTGATGGGAAGCTGCATACATTTTTTAGATCTGCATCGAAGAAACTGAATTTATAGATAGATAGATAGATAGATAGATAGATAGATAGATAGATAGATAGATAGATAGATAGATAGATAGAGAGAGGGAGAGAGATAGATCTAGATAGATAGATAGATAGATAGATAGATAAATAGATAGATAGATAGATAGATAGATAGATAGATAGATAGATAGACAGACACAGACAAACAGACAGACAGACAGACGAACGGACGGATGGATGGATGGCTAGATGGATAAATAGATAGATAGATAGATAGATAGATAGATAGATAGATAGATAGATAGATAGATAGATAGATAGATAGATAGATTGGTAGATTGGTAGATAGATAGATAGATAGATAGATAGATAGATAGATAGATAGATAGATAGATAGATAGATAGATAGATGCAACCGCATTTTTTAAATGAAAATAATAATTTATGATGAGTTTTTTAAAATCATACGGCTGCTTTAGCTGTTTTCGATGGGCTGATATTGTTTTGTGTCAAAAGTATTGATGGCTTTGTGCAAATTGTTGCATTCGTACTGAATATAGCGAAACTTTGACAAAATCTGTGTCACTAAATTTGGTTGGAATTTATTTCATGTGCCAATAACTGATGCTGTACGGGAACACACGTTTTTTCATGAGTAAATTTGAAGATCTTTCTTACATCATAATGTAAATTAATTAGAGCATGCCCACATGCCCATGAAGGTTTCGAAGAAAAGGCTCTGAAAGTATTCATCGAAAACCATTGAAAGCGCTTTTCTTTTGACTTGCGGAAGATTCTCTTTCAGAGTTGGAGACATTAGTGGGAGGAAACTGTTTCCTTGGGGTTGCTTTGTGTGTCTAATTTCGCTCCCCGCTTATTTCTTTTACAGGAACACTTGACGTTATCATCTCCTGCAATGTGCTCACTAGCAATACATTGGCCCGTGAGCAAATTATTGCCATTTCATGACAATCTTAATCTCGAATGCTGACGGGTGAGCAGGGCATAAAAGTCCAACGGGAGTGCATAATGACGTTTCTAGGATAAAAAACAACAAACAACCCTATACGACGTGCATCTGCAGAAGGTTCTTTCATAATTGTTTTATATGGCCCTATAATTAGTATTACACGTTCAGATGGACCGAACCAGGTTATCCTTCGGCTGTGCTTACGACTAATCGTAGTCGGCTAGGTTGATTACACGTTACGTTGGACCGAACGATGGACCGGATGGGAAAAGGGGATGCTACTGTGATACACAACACACAACCCCACCACTTTTGAACAATTCAATGGCTATAAAGGTAGATTTTTAAAATTATTTTTATAAAGCAATTAGACGAAGCACTCGCGACCAGTTTTACTAATTTTGACACGCTGATTCCGAATTTGATATCAAATTCGTGCTAGCATGTCGTTTTCAACAAGTTTGTGAAACGACATGCCATCCCCGGGGAGGAAAAACTTTAAAGGCAAGCGGCGGCACCAACCATTCACTCAAACTCTACGTCAAAATATCAGGAGACACCGGAAATTGATGGGCGAGAGGTCGACCTGCTGGCACACCATACGATTTCAGCTATTTTCTTTATTACTAATATTACACGATGCGATTAGACGTAGGCACAGCCGAAAGCCAAATTTCGTCCGACCAGCGTCCGGTCCATCTGAACGTGTAACTAATAGGGTCATTAGATTTTGAGACATGAAATGACGGAAATTATTTTTGTGAGATAGCTAGATTCCGTCATTGATCACCTCCAATCAAAGAGCTTACTTATAGTGTGTTCAACAGGCTCTTTGCCTCCAATTTTTGTTTCTTTCCCACGAACGCATGATCCTATGACGTCATCATTTGAATTGCCCATTCGAACTGTTCAACGAGGCGGTTAAGCACAGTTATGGACTTTGTACACATTTTTCATGTGCAGTTGATCTTTGTGCCTCGAATCGCCCTTACAAAGTCCATAACAACTGTGCTTAACCACAGCGTTGAACAGTTGGAATGTCCCATGTCGTCATCGGTAAATTTAAATATAGTAACTGTGTCATTAAATCCCGTTCCCGATACTATAATATATTGAAACGTATTGTATCTTATTTTAAAAAATAGTGGCGGGAGTGATTCGTTGTGGTGCAGTTTTGATCCCTTTTTTTGCTCGACGCTACAGCCTAAATGAGAGTTTCAACAATTATAAAGTTAATTTTCCTAAGTGTCAACTAATCCAGCCCAATCGGTTTTTATCGACCGGTTGTGACGATTCAAGTTTCAGGTATTTTTAAATCAAAAGTTGTAAAAATGTAAAATACAATGATCTTTGTTTTGGCTCCCTGTAGTAAGCCCACCACACCTGAAACGATGTATTAATACTCGTTCAATTCGGTATGCGCAATTTGTCTACCAGAAATGAGTGCGTAGTTCTCTGGTGCGCATGGAACTTGTAGTAACACCAGAGAGTATAGATATAGATATACAGGACACTGCGCAGCAAGCTTGATATGGTTACTTTTTATGACCTGCACGGTACTATAACAGAATGGAGGCAAGATGGAGGATGAAAATGGCAGCACGATGAAACAATGCATTTTCTATAAATTCATGAACCAAACTAATCAAAATAATAAAAACTTCCGTGCACCCTCCGCCGTATTTGAAATGAACATGTAAAATTGGGTTAGTATAGGTGGTCTAATAAAAAAGCCTTTTGCCAGTTTTGCGTTCAAAGGTGGAGATTTTGTGAAATATGTAATTATGTAAAACGAAACAAAAATGCAAAAATACAGATGTTACATAGCAATAAACATCGTTATTTTTTTAGAATAAGTTATTAATGTGCACAGTTACGGATGACAACATTTGATTTTTAGTCAAAGATGGTGACTGGGAACATATTAAAACCATACCTAGATTTTCCCTAGGGGGTGCGTAACGAACTTTACTTTAGGGACTAGCTAGGATTTTGGTCCCACGGCCTAAGAGCACATGATTGTGTATTCCGGGCAATACCCGGTAGGTCATCTAGTAATAGTAATAATAAAAAAAAAAACTCACATGATTTTTAACAGAACCTCAACCCGCTCACGCCACTTGGATTTGCCTGAAATTTTACATGTGCCTACCTTTTGACCTGCAGAGGGTTCTTGTATAGGTTTGAGTCTTGAAATTGTGGGGAAGTACTTTTCTGAGCTTGCTTTATGTCGCAAGTTGACTAACTCCGATCTTTCACTTTCACGGACACATGCGCCCACAGACATGCTACTAATGTAATAAACTGCGCACGGCAAGGAGGCGAGTTACCACGCGCACGGAGAGCTCTGCGGCTATTACAATATCGCAAAGCATCGCGTGAGAAGCTCATCATTGTTAATTTGCGTCAGAGCAATACCTCTATTTATTCCTGTTCATTGTTGGTAGTTAGAAATAAAAATGGAAATCGTTATATTAAATATGTAAATGATTGTTTTAAATTAGTGTGAACAAAACATTTCACCACTGTCTTTTCCATAATTTCGACTTTAAAAAACAGAAAAATTACTAACTGAGAATGAGATCTATGCGAGAAACTTAAAAGTGGCAGAAGTAGGATAAAGAAGTATGAGTGACAGCTGGTCTGACAAAAATCAGAGAGATGAAGCAAAACAACACAGCAATAGGATGTAGCACATGATGGTGGTAGTCTAAGACAAGAGGAAAGCAAGGGCAGATGGGGAGGATGAGTGAAAGACAACAGTAGAAACAAAACTCTCTTATAGCACTTCAAAATCACAAACATCTTTTTTTTTTTTACTTATAATTATTTTTATAATCTATCACTTTTCTTTTCGTTCACTATGTGTATGTGCCATATATATATACGTTCCAGAGGCCAAAAGCCTGCATGTTTTTGTACCGGTTGTGTGTTTAGGGCTTCTCACATACACCCTTTTTTTTTTTGCTAACTGTTGTCTTACCACTGGCCTTTCTGCAATTCACTGCCTATTTTATATCTGCGGTTTGTTTTGTCATATTAGGAAAATGGCGGCCGCTCTCCACGATTGGGTTTCACTTTGCGTGCCGCGAAAGGAAGGGGATGCGCAATCTTGTATATTATGTACTTCCATGCCTGAGCCCAGGACATCGTCACTTCCTGAAAACCTCTCGGTGCGCACCACTGAACGCCGTGTACTGTTCTATCTATAAAGTCAAAAATTGGCAAAAAGAAAAGGTTGTAAGTAGCAAAGCCTCGCGTAAGAAATAATATCCAAACGATACAATGAAACGCAAAGAAAAATGAAAGACAGAAAATACCATTATTTTGGTAAAATCCTTCTTTACAGATTGAGTGAACATGACGTCACACGACCGCTTTGTTTACTGCCGCCCGCCATTGCATTGGTAAGTGCTACGGGAAATGCCTACCATTTTGTGCTAGTTTGGTTGTGAACATCGAACGTCAGACAAAAGTAGATGTTTTTTTCTGTACCAGGGATTCGTACACGTGAAGGGCAGGTGGTAGAGGAACTGAGTAAGAGAAGACCTTTGCGGATCAAGATCATAAACAGAAAAGGCATTTCCAGCTCCATAGTTCAGAAAAAATCCAGTTACTTTGAACTGATCAAAATGTAGGCACTGCGTTCGGCACTAAAGTTAGCCGACCATCTGTCATTTGGCAGCTTGTACAGATCAATGCATTCTGTGCTTTGTAATGTTTGATTCTATCAGTTTTTCCCTTTTTTGGCAACGGGATCTAGAATGTCTCCTCTGTAGGACGCCATGTTCGTTCATCTTAGAGTACGTTTTAAAAGGCTACCGGGTCAAAGTTCAATTCTGAACGCGTGCAACCTATTATATAATAATCT